>LQNS02277099.1:1274701-1290610 GCA_001587735.2 Parhyale hawaiensis | reverse complement strand
TTTCTTCCCTATCTAAAAGTGAAGAAGATGTGTCAAACAAGATCACAAGCAAGACACAAGACACAAGACACAAGTAAACAAGCAAGACCGGTTCACAGACTTTTAGTATAATATAGATAGATAGATAGATAGATTGATAGATACTTCCATTAATAATTATAGTTCCATTAATTGAGTAGGGATGAAAAATCTGGCATGCGTGTATTCTGCTCTCGCCTCAAGCAAGGAGTAAGGACTTAAGCCACCGTTCGGAAAGTTTTCTTCTTACTATGCTCTGCAAACATTGGAAACTGAATATTTGAATCTAAAGGCCGGGGCCCCAACGAAGCAAAGAGCGACGTGACCAATTTATTGCCTAAAAAAAACGTAACATCAGGTACAGTTATCTCCTGTCCCCACCGACGCAACCCAGATCGCGATCGTGCGACACACTTTCCCTCACAGGCGTCATGTCTTCGCTTGTTATGTCGGTGGGGCCCCTGCCTTTGGCAACTTGGGAATACTTGAGCCGTACGAGTTTCAGGTGCACATCAAAAATTCGGGTACAATACTGAATAAATAGCATTTCTTATAAGTTCGGTGAAGCAGAGAAATTACATTGAGTGTTTATAGACGAATGTAATGGGCAGTCAAATCTCTTGGCATTTCTATTGCTGCTCAACAATACAACGCTCTTGCACATAACCAAACATTACCGCCCATCTCACAGTCACTTTATCAGAAATTTATGGGCATTTATTCGATTTTATCGAATACCCTTCACTACTTGCCCGTCCGCAACCGATAAACGCCTAATAACTTTTCGACGGGGCAAGCATCTTATTTTGGAATGTTCATTCAATACAGGACTACAGGGTGTTAAGTATTTAGTATTACAACTGTTTTACTCCATAAAACCAATATAATTAACACCGTCGAGTGTTTAATTGTTTATATAAAGTGTTCCAGAATTCTTTGAACAAATGCTAAAGAACGGTTTCTAACGATGAAAAGAGCATATTTCAATCCATAGAGGCACATCCGAAGGGAGTGCGTTTAAAAGTTACGATTTGTCAGTTTATCTGCCCATATCTGTCGCGCTATGAGAACAAAGATAGGCGTTTAGTTTACCATGGTAAGATATTTTTCAGCGGACAGCAGGCGAGCTAAGAACGCGAGGATATATGGGCAGAAAATGTGTTTTTCCAATTTAATTTCTTCCGTCAACAAAACAGTCTTCCGCTTAGGCAAAAAAAACTCCGACTTTCATGATATAATCATCTATCTTAGAAATCAAGCTCACGTTATATTAGAAGTAATGCTCGACCTCGGGCTAAAAAATGCATTGTTCAGTAGAATTTAGACGTAAAATGCTAAATCTCTTATGTTCCTTCAAGTTGGCTGCGGCCTCGCATCTTGCAAAAGCAAACTAGCAACATCACAAATTCTTCGCTGTCATTTTTGATGGACAATTACAGTAGTGCATTGACATATTTGCTGTCACGCTCTTCGGTTATAAAATAAGAGAAAATTCGAGCCTTAAAAAGGACGCTACCGTATCCAGGATACAGGGTAGCAAGCAGGCAATCCCGGGGACGGCATTATATTACTACTATTATATAGATTGCCCGTGTGACTCCTCGGAGTAAGTATACGGGGAGACGACGTAACCGAAATACTGCAGGGCAGCCTGCGGGCCACTTCATGGTACAAGCTGGCTGAGACACTCAAGGAGCTTTATTTGAAGGCTATACCATTCATTTGAAGCCCCTTGGACACACTGGATGATTTGCACACTGGCTTGCTTGCTGGCTCTGAAATGGGTGGCGTAGATGAAAGCTGAGATTTTTTTAGCTGTGAAGCAGTAGACTCGTGCTCTTCTTTATCTCATTGGCAACAAATACCGTCCATGCGAGAAAATTTTAAGATTTTCAGTTTCCGGTGCACTGGAGCTAAATGGCCTTCGGTATCCAGGTTACAACGCTCCATAAATGTTCATCCCTTTCTGATCCCTGAACGATAATTATTTGTAAGCAGGAGCCGCCAGCCCACTCATACGTGCACGCTTGTCCAAACGGCTACTGATCGGGTGATGAGGTGCAAAACACTCAATTGCGTCTCTTATGTCTAAAGAAACTTCGAGAACGGAGCTTACTTTAAGAGGCCTCTGTAAAAGGCTGCCATGAAAAAGCCATCGCGAACCCATTTTTGGTCCCACTGCCGACGACTTATGTCGTCTCCCCCTATACTTACCCCGAGTGTGACGCAATGGGTCACTAAAAAACCTATCCTAAAATTATTATGATTATTTTTATTTTGCTCTTCTAAAATACAGAGAGAGACGAATATTTATCAGAAATAACAGTACCGTACAGCTGAGCCGTATCCAGGATACAGTAGTCACAGAGCTATATTAATTATACACAAGGGTTGACCAAGTTCTAAAAAATTACCGTTTGGGGATTGTCTCCCATCTCCAGGAAACTTAATTGTAAAGGGTAACCTATCCTAATAAAAAATCTTTTATTTGTTGGACTATAACAGAGGAGAGATACAACTGAGGCAAAGTCTAAAATACAAATGAATGAAGATGCTTGGAGGATCCGGATGTCGATGCCTGTACAGTCCAAGGTTTAGGATTTGGGCGTGATTAGTGTGTAGAGGTACAGCCGATGTCATAATGTTGAAACTAAGTTTTGTTCTGTGGATGCAGACTGTAGAGTGATTCAAAAGTTGAGTTCGAGTAGGGTGGAAATGTCTGTGATGGAGAAGTGTTTCTTGCTGATAGGATCGTTATTTGGCTCAGCATGGAGACGGGGAGCGGAATAAGGAGGTTTCGTTCATAAATGGTAAACCGGTTCTGCTGGATACACCCAAATGTTGATCGATTCGAGCTTTGTAATGCTGCCAGAGCTACCGATATACGAAGCCTGGCAGCTTCGGCATACCGTAACCTGTAGATAACACTAGACAGGAAGTAAGTGGGAAGCTTGGCTTTGAATTTAGAGTAGGACCCCATAGTAACTGAGTTTTTGTATTAAAATTTTGAAATTTATGTGTGGGTAAGCTTCAGAAAGGAACGTCTTCAGAGTGTTTACCGAGTTGACAGAGGCTTTGTTGCAATACGGAAGCGAGTGAAAAAAGTCTAATTTACGGACAAGAGGTTTTCTAATGCCGGGATCAAAAGGTTTGTCTAGGAACAGTTTGCATTAGTAGTCCAGGAAATGGTGCGGCTATCCGTTAGTTTTGAAAAATGTTTGGAGAAAGTCTATTTCATTTGAGAATGCGAGGTAGGAGGAACTGAAATAACAAATTGAAGCATTATTATTTTAAAGTCTCCGAGCTTCTATAATTTTATTCCCTAATAGTTGCAACCCTTAGAAATTCCAATTTGCGTGCAAACAAGCAAGAAATAAACGAGCAAGTAAACCAGTCAATTAAGTTCGCAGATTTTTAGCGTAATATGGATGTATACCCGCGACAGCAGCAGCCTAGGGTGCTGAACTCATGACCCTGGATATTGCAGGTTCGAGTGCCAACCCAGGTAGGTGAGATTTGCGGCGCTTGACGTGCTGACTCAGCATTTGATAGGTATTCAAAGTTGCGGTCGGAGCACATATCTTCCCAAGAAATGGGGAGGGTAGGAGGGAGCACGAATCGTTACATAAGAACCTTCCGTCGATGGTGCCATAGTTCTTGACGTACCGTACACTCCTCTGGGGCAAGTGTGCCTATATTCGCACCACGAACCAGTGCGTGTCGGTTGCCCATTTAGGGTACGATCAAGTTGACTTTCACTTTATGACCCTGAGCTCGCTTGCATGAACATTGTCGTACATGTAAAAGTGATACGGGGAATACCCTTTGGCTATACAAGCAGAACAGGATATTTCAATTTAAGAAGTTCTTTTAAGATTAGACAACAGCGAAGACAATGGGGGTTTTGCTGACGTACAAATTCTCTGCCGACATTTAACTGCTGCGCGGGTCACAAGTAATGAGTAAAATGCCGTCCTCCGTTGTGCCCAACTACTGGTCGGTCCACATCATAGATACAGTAGCGTCACACGAACCGCAGGCAGACAGGTACACAGGCAGACAGGTAAGCAGACAGGCAAGCAGACAGGTAGGCAGGTACGACCGTAGTGAGTCCTAGACTACCCAGATCCTGTAGAAATTCCACAGTACAAATTAATGTGTTGACAGAGGAAGACACAGACGCACAACTTCTAAGCGCACCTCAATTCTTCCTCGGGACCGCCGTGACGTCATAGTTGTCTCTCACTGGGCCAGCAAAGTTATTGCTATTCACACGAGCAGCAACGGTCTCAACCATTGCAAATTTCACCGAACTTTGGCGCGGCTGGCGATATCTACAGAGTATACACAGCGGTGGTATCATAGATACGACCAAAGGATGTAATCAAGCAAGCGATCAGCTGTGACGTTACTGTTGTCGGTAATTCCCCCCCCCTCCATCCGAAAACATAAACAATGAAAAAACGCCCTTCCATATTCTTTGTTTGTGGAGCCGAACCCGTAGAAGAGATACGTAATATTTAACCATCAATTTTTACAAAAAATTAAACATTACTCCCGTACGCACAAACGCCGTGACAAGGAAAATTGTTATCCCGTAATACGATGAAAGACAATTTAGTTGGCTGCTTTCTTTCTTTCTTGTCTCTCAATCCCGACATGAAGGTTAAAATAGGAGAAAATGATTCTGCTGAAAAGCCAGAGAGCCGTTGCCTTTCCAAGCTTTTGAAACCGACCGACTGAAGACGGCAAACGTACTTCTGTTTTGGTAGCACAGATACTAAACTGTACTCCTCACTATAAATATTGTTTCCTAATTTCATGACGCGTAAATCATCAGATCAACAACGGAAAAGGACTAGATAATCCTGAGCACAGAAGCTCGAACAAGAGTGAAGGAAGCGGGGCTTTTTGCAGCAATTATTTTCCACCGTCATATCTTAACGGCACGGCCACTAGTACCACCATAATTATGAAAATCACATTTGTACCATTTTCACCTTGCCGAGTAGCAGCAGCAGCAGCAGCACTCCCTGTAATGGCTCACTCAGATCGATAGACTGTAAAATTTTTATACCGAATCCACGACCTCGGTGAGTGCAGTCAGAAAATGAGAGCATGCAGGCACATAAGATCGGCGATTCTAAAAGTTTCCATAACCTTCCTTCTTGTAGATTCTCCGGACAGGGCGCAAGTTGGAAACTTTCCTGCGTAGACTTAGGTCAATGCTGTCTCCTTAATGCTGTCAAATATACGTAGTAGTTCTGCATGCACGCAAGTGTATGAATTCTCAGGACGAGCGGCGTCATCTTGACGAAGACTCAACAAGGGAACCGACGCCTAGATTTCGTTTACCCTATAGGAATAGATCTCATAATTACTCAACTGTCCAGTAGCTAAAGCGTCATCGTTTGGGCACAAAAAAAGATCATCTAAAACTAGTTTTCGTTTGGATGCCTCAAACTGTACGCATATAGCTTGATCTCAACAATTCTTAAAACGGAAACTAGTTTTAGATCCAAAACTTTGGCTGAATTGCCAATCTGTTCGGAGAGTATAAACTAAAATAGACTTGAGCTCGGAGGCTCATTTATAAGATAAAATGCTGTCGTACAGTGTTTATTGGTGATTATTTAGTGACTATAGAGTGTTTGTGCTGTCAAGAATGACTGCGAAGAATTTGTGTTGATCCTGCTTCATTGATCGGGCTTTCCTTCACACAGTTGCCAACTTTAACGATCATGCAGATGAGGGTTCACTGCTTCACAATTATTGAGCATCGACACTCGTATTTTCTTTCTCTGACATAGACGAAAATCAATTACTTTTGGAGGCACTTCAACAACACTCAAAATGATTGATTCGATGTGGTGTCACTGATACGTAGGATATCCTATAGGTCCAATGGCTCATATGCATAGCCAAACTTGTTTCGTAGACATTTGAATTAAAATTGGAAGAAAAGCTGATGCAACGAATTCATCTATAGGAAGAAACAACGAGTCAAGATTCATGAGAGTGCCAATGGAAGCTTCATATATCTTCAGTGCTGAGACTTCAACTTCGGCAATGGAAGAAGTGCATTTAGACTTTAGGTCGCCTCATACTTAGCCATAGATTCGATGTATGGAGAAGGTAATACTCGTACAAATCAGACTAAGCCGGTGACATCTTCTTTTGGGAATTTCAACTGTCCCTAATTAAGATACGTTTGCCATCTTCTGAAACCCGGCCTATTTTCTACCTATCAGTTTTCAATGGAGTTTGAGAGAATGACCAGAGAGCCTCCAGCCTGGGCTAATTTCCGCCTATCTGTTTTGTTAAAGCGTGACAGAAAATGGACAGATAAATACACATCGGTCTTTATTACATTGTGGGTAGATAATTACGTTGTAGTTTAATAAACGAAACGATTTCTGGGCCGGGAACAACTTCCTTAGCAATCTATACTATAATTAGAGAGCCGTCTGTCTGTCAGTCCGTCCGTCTGTCCGAAGCCTTATTTTCCCCCTATCTAATGCTGAAGAAAAAAATTCAAAGCGCCCAACTTTTCTTTTTGCCAAACCGTATCCAGGATACGGACCCGGGAATTCCCGGGTGGACAATGTGGACTGGGTGAACTTCGTGGACTTTGAGGACTTGGTGAACTATGTGAACTCGGTGAACTTCGTGGACTTTGTGAATTTTGAAGTATTGTGAACATTTTCGATGGGATGGTAAGATGTTTTCAAATACATATTTTCGTGACTTATTCAACAAAACGGTTGCGTTTGGTGCACTAGTTTCTATGTATAATGGAAACGAGTACTCCTCAAAAGATTCTGGAACGAAATAACGAACTTCCTTAATGAAATCAAATTCGAATAAAATCATGCAGAGCAAAATCATTTCTTTCTCTCAGTTGGAAGGATTTCATCAATTGAAACTCTTAGAGTACGAAAAAGGAAAAGTAAATTCCATTTATTTCTCATATGGATGCTTTATCCAACAAGCATAGACCGCAACAGTACCTGACTCTTAGGTCCGAGTCACCTCTGACGCTGGTGGCCAAAATGGGAAAAATGGGATTTTCTCATGAACTATTATGAACATGTCCAGACACGGTCATGCAGGCAAACGCCCAAGTGCGTCCCCGCCGTATCCAAGATACCTTCTCCGCCAGAAAAATATTGGGCACCTCGGAATTTTTTTCTTCAGTAGTAGATAGGGGGAAAAAATAGCTCTTGAGATAATCCCATTTTTCCGTTGCCGACTTTTGTCCACCAGAGTCAGACCTAACAGTCAAGTACTGTTGCGGTCTATGCAACAAGGTTAGGGCACAGCACCCTGAGATGTTCTTTCTTGAAGATAACATAAGAATAATACTAAACAATAACATAAGAGAGAATTTGCATTTGGTCTGTTCGGAGTTACTAGTAAAATGCCTGCTTGTTGTTAATGAGGTGATATTGACACTATTTTGCGTTAAAAGAAGAGTCGGTTACACAGAGCTAAGACGAAAAAGGTTTTCTTGAGAGTACTGTATGAAATACACTATACGAAACACAGTATACGAGATTAGTAAACTAGGACTAGGTCAGTACATGATAATAAGAAGGGCTATAGGTTAAGTTACAGTTTCATAGCACTTTTATACCACATAACCTTCATTCTGTACAAAGTTATACAATAGCATTACAGTAAAGCTAAGTTCACACATAGGCCTGTTGGGAATTTAGTCAACTCTCTTATAGCATCTTGGGTTGACGAGAGTGATAAACGGCTTTATTAAACGCCGATATAATAAGTTTCACTGCCGCCCCTCTCAGAATCGTGGGGTCATTGTCTACCAACACACTGTCACGTGACCGACTTGAGTGAACTGAATTCGTTTAGTCAGTGATCAAACTCCCCAAATTCCAAACCGAAAACTGGATTCCGACTATCTTCTTAGTGGGACCTCACCAAACGATGACACCTTTAATCTAATTTTGGTAAGTAAATGTGACGTCATTTTCATACGGAACGTTTACCTTCACCAAACTTAACCCTAAGCCGACGGACCATGGTCGTGTGTCTGGTATGAAAGGCCTTATTTGATAAGTAAAGAAAAGCTGAGACTCGGCGGTTTAGGGTTAGTGAAACAAGTGCACATCCCAGCCACGTAAGTATTTCAATGGACGATGTCGTTTTGGTTTGCAGATAAAGCTACTTTATGTTTGTGGAAGTAACTTTAGGAAATTAAATAGAGAATGAACGAGAAAAGACAGCAATAGCTTAATACCGCAAAAAAATGTATAAAAAATGAATTCAGCAACGAAAAATCACAGAGAATGATAAACAAATAGCAGAAACCCTATTGAAAAGTCATAGGCAATTATCCGATATGTACATGAAAATCGCTTGTAAATTTTCGATTGGTACTTGCCTTCGCGATATTGGTAATCTGAAAAACAGACAGGTGACTTAGCCTTGATACAATAAAACACGTATAGAAAATACACCACTGGAGCTCGCACTTTCACTAATTCACCTGTGTGCCTTCTTGCCTGGTATTGTGGTTTGTAGAGGGAGACATCAGGCTCATCCTTTTCTTCAGTTGTCGTAGCTGAGCATACTGTCCGCGTCTACTACTAAATTTTAGATGTTAAATTCTTCAGAGAAGACGATTAATATAGCACACAGTATCATATATACCAACCCCATTAAGTTTCCGTCCGCCGTGAACGGTATTTTTTTTTCGGTGCAAAAATTTGCTCCAACATTTTACTATCAGAATCCGCGAGCTAGCTTGCGATGATTAGGTGCAGGCTATCTTTACCCTGAAACTGGCTGTCCAGTCACCCAGTCAGGTTGACAGCCGAAGTTGGAGGTATTAAGAATCGGAGAGTTCAAGCCACTTGAAAAGGCAGCCACTTCTAACGACGGTAGCTGGAGGCGCCCTCCAGTAGAATACTTACGCCAAGGTACATCGGTACTTCTCAAATTGATTTATTTCTTAGAAAGCGTAGTTTTATCATTAAGAGTATGACATGAGCTGAAATTAAAGACGTTTTCAACGAAGTAGTGTGTTTTTCATTTCAAACTTTTGATTCTTCATGAACCATCTTCAGGAAAACAGGTTGAGACATTTTAACATTTAACGAGACATCTTAGATCTATTCTATATACCAGAAAATATCATCTCACCTATGAAATCTATATAGGTTATAGGACACATCGATGATGTAGCTACTTTGTTTCGTCGAATTTCGAAATGTCTCAAGCTGTTTTCTGAGGATAGTTCATGAAGATCTGAAAACTTGAAATAAAGAAGAATATGCTACTTTTTTGAAAATGTCCTTCATTTCAGCTCTTGTTTTAGCTTAATAATACAACAGCAGTAATGGGTATAAATTAGGAGTTTTTCCAAATCCTAACCAAATAGGAGCCTCATGATACGCAACAATAAGAAAAGTTCAAAAGCATCCTGCGCCGTATTCAATGTTTCAGAGAAACTTGTTAACAGCTGAGGCAATTAGACACTTCCTTATCATAACAAAAGGTAAAACAAGCAACAAAAAACACTTTTGAGCCAACTTGAACAGCTTCTGTTAATGATTTCTGACAATATCTTGGATATAAATAATTATTGCAAATCACCTCATGATACGTAGCTGTGGATGAGTCTCGACCCAAATCCAAGGCTGCTATACGTCAAGAAATGATCAAAAAGCTCCAACGACACACTTTTGTTCCAAACTGGCGCGACTTGTGTTGATGATGTTTGAATATATCATTGACTGACTAAATACCATAGCAGCCGGCGCTGATGATTGGCTCTCACTATTTACCAAGACAACCAATCAAACAGCGAGCTCAGTGTTCGTAATGACGTGGTCTATGATGAACGAGATCATTTTTGCAATGCAAAATGTCGTTCTTGAGAAGTTCGCTAATGAAAAGTTCTGGTGACCGCTCAGCTCATCAAATATGACTGAAGTGAGGACAGTGGCGTTGGACTCTTCCTGGTATAGAACTAACTTCTGCGCAAAGATGCTATTATTATTATTATTAAATCACACCAGACGGTAGCTGCATGCTTCCGTTCTCAGCTCTAACACCTTGTGTCGCTCGTTCGATTCCCCATGGCTCACGAGCTCTTTGCAAATCTTGGTGTGCTGACTCGGCAGTTGTGTGTGCATGCTCGGCACTGTGGCGGAACTGCTTTCCTCANAGCCGGCGCTGATGATTGGCTCTCACTATTTACCAAGACAACCAATCAAACAGCGAGCTCAGTGTTCGTAATGACGTGGTCTATGATGAACGAGATCATTTTTGCAATGCAAAATGTCGTTCTTGAGAAGTTCGCTTATGAAAAGTTCTGGTGACCGCTCAGCTTATCAAATATGACTGAAGTGAGGACAGTGGCGTTGGACTCTTCCTGGTACAGAACTAATTTCTGCGCAAAGATGCTAACCGCGAACGCTTTATCCGGCCCAAAGAATATCCGCAAGGATGTAGAGTTTTCACCGTAAGTGCGTAAGTCCGTCCGTCTGGACTTAGTGCATCGCGGGCTGGGAGGTCCCGAAGAGTTAAAATGTCGGTTCTAGCAACGTTCAGTGTTTTTGCTTATAAACATTTCTGCCGATATGGGCACGTGCGACCATTATCGGTCCTACCACTTAAGTAAAAAAAAAAAATTTAAAGTCGAAGGTTAGGGTTTCCTGTGGCCCGCCCACCGGCCTCTTATTTCCCTCTTGTGGGTAGGCTGCAGATGGTCCTTTCTGAACACAGTTCGGTTATGAAGGCTGACAAAATAAATTATGTGAACCATTGTTACCCTAACCAAATGTTTGGCCGTCCCAGCACATAATTTGTAAAGCAACTTGTTAGTCGGCGAAAATTTCTCATAAATTACGAGTAAGAGAATAAAAAACGCGTTTGATCCTGAGTGTCTAAATGTATCCACAGGTAAGAGAACATTTGGGGTGTGACACCTAGCGAATACTGCAATCTATGAGTGAACATATTGGATTATTGTGCTAACTTAATTTTACCTATGCAGTAAGATTAACAATAGTGGGTAGGTGCCTTGCAAGCTAGACCAGAGTATGCTTAATTTGAGTATATCGTACCAGGGGAAACCAATATTGTAAGCAGAATTAAACAGCGCGTCAAATTTATTAGTAAAACAATTATCCGCCCATAAACGATATACGTACCGGCATTACGTATTGTAAACTGCTACAGGAAATACGCAACTAGAGCACTCTGAAAGCGCATACCTTCGCCAAACAAGACAACGGTAATGAAAAATTCAAATTGGTTCTGAGACCAATATTTTCATTGTATCAAGACTAAAATCTAATCATTTGTGCGCTTTGATAGTATCAACAGTGTCAGTAATTTTCTTGAAGATCCGTTCATAACTTTTTGAGTTATGCTGCTAGCAAACATTTTGACCAACCGTCAGACACCGAAGGAGATCAACCGATCATCACAAAAATTTAGTCATTGATGTCATTCAACATCACTTAACAACTCCTGCAGATTTCATAAAATCCATTCATAACTTTTTGAGTTATTGTGTTGACATGTATAAAATTAAAAACAGTGACAAACTGACGAACGAACCAATAGATCATCAAAAATATTTGTCCATTTACTCTTCGTGATATACCTAACGACTCATGCAAGTTTCATAAAAATCCGTCCAAAACTTTTTGAGTTATTGCAACAAGAAATAAGAGGCAAAGAAACAAACGGATAGACGGATCTTCCCAAAAAGTTAGTTATCTGTTCCTCCTAACATACCAAACAATCCCTGTAAATTTCGTTCAAATCCGTCTATAACCTTTTGAGTAAACTAGGTAACAGTCAGAAAAACACGACGAAAATATAACCTCTTTGGCGGAGGTAATTATGCGCAAGTGAATTCTGCAGTGAAAATATCGGTATTCGTCCAACATAAATGAAGCACGCTAGATCAACACCTGTTTTACTAGTGAACGATTAGTAAATAATTAGTTTACTTACTTTCCGTTTTTGGCATATGCAGAATATATAAAACACAGGAATACCCTTTTACCCGTATTGACTGTAACTAAGAACTGGTGTTGAGGTCAGGAAGGTATGGCAGCGACTCTCCATACATAACTGGGTTACCGGGTTACGGAACGAGGTTACTTGCAGGATAGGGAAAAGATACTGCAATATGCACACGCACAGATGAAGCAATAACTGGCTACGTAAAAATTGTGAAGGATGTTCAAATTACTAAACGTCAGCTGCGGTAAAGCTATCGATACTTTACGTACGATACATATTTATTCTACTTAGTTCTGGATCAGCTGCTGAGCAGTTACTGCTACTCTGTACACGTACCGTATCCTGTTCTTGGTTAATTGTGAATCGAAATCAATTCACCGAGCGCGCACGGGCTCTTAATCGGTACGAGTACCAGTTAAGGGCTCAATTAATTCTAAGGTCGTAAAATGGAAAATTTTATTGGGATAAAATTCTCGCTATGATGTGAACTCGAATTTCTGTTCCACTCGCGACAAGTTGTATACTAATAAAAGAACAAAGAATTTTGTACAATACATCAAAGAATACTATCGCTCATTCCAAATACTTGGAACAAAGAAAAAACCTTGAATATTATAAGAGTCACCGTAACTTTTCTCCAGCAAAGTTCATGATTCCGAAGGTAAGGAAAAACTACACAAAAACACCAATGATATCATAAATGTCACAGTTCCATGCAAAAATACCAACTATAAGGTTCTTGACACTGATACGATACTAATAAATCTAATAAATATAGAACTCGCCATCCACTATGACGTCACAAGCACCAATATTGTTGCCTGATAAATGTATTCACTGCACAGTCAATTGTTTGCCTCAGAGAATCGATACTATAAAGCATTTCCCATTTGTTTCTAATAATAGCTCGACTGTTGACTAGCGATACTTCATAGAGACTTACCAAGTTAAAGCAGAACCAGTTTTGATCGCATATAGATACCATATGGAGAAAAATGGGCTTCAGCAGGTTTATAGAGCGACACTCTGGGGGACATTTACTAAAAAGTTTCATACAACATACATATAGAAATTATACATTATATATATATGTATATATATATACTGTATGTACAGTATATATGGCCTTCGGCGAGCCATTATATACTCGCATTTTTTTAACCAATATGTATTTTATTGTAAGAATTTTCTCTGTCACTCAACTGTGCTTCTATAATACCATGCACCTTCTTACACAGCGTATGCAGCAACTACACTTATTTTTATTTGGTAAAACTATTTCCAGAACAAGATTTGAAATGTGTAGCAATAGAAAAAAAATACACTGTGAGCTTTAACCAGCATACGCATAAAAACTTGGAATTATCAAGACACGTTTACGCGCATGCGCAGTATCAGCACAACTGCAGCCTGGCGCACAAAGCCCGCTGCACGTTCATTTCCATGACTCAAAGCATTCCAGCACTGCAGCTGTTAATCAAAGGGTCGCTCGCTTCTTTATGCTCTTCGCTAATGGAATATCAAAGTAACGAACAGCTTCTTTCTGGAGACTCGATGAAGCAATTGCCACCCTGGCTGCTAGTGCCAATAATGCCATAGCCGCCGTAAAATCTTCTAACGGCAATGATAAACGGAGCGCCTTTGCCTTGCCATTGAGTGCAAGAGTGCGCCAGCGCCGTTACAACGTTCATAGCGGAAATATGCTAAGCTTAACGGTCGTGTTTGACGCTTGGTAGAGGAATTTCAAAGGGGCTATTAAAATCGCTCATAAATGCACCTGCAGTAAATTTGGTAATGAACGTTGTAAACACAGCTTGAATTGTCGTCACTGTACGGAGGCTAGAAAAGGCTGAGACCTAGACACCATCTCGAGCCTTTCTAGGCATGGGACTTGTGATTCGCCATTTATCCAATGCCCAATCCATAGACTGCAACAGTACTTGACTCTGACACTGGCGGCCAAAATGGGAAAAATGGGATTTTCTCAAGAGCTATTATGAACATGTCCAGACACGGTCATGCAAGCAAGCGCCCAAGTGCGTCCCTGCTATATCCAAGATACCTTCTGCGCAAGAAAAATGTTTGGTACCTTGGAATTTTTTTCTTCAGTATTAGATTGGGAAAAAGGAATAGCTCTTGAAAAAATGTCATTTTTCCGTTGGCGACTTTTGGCCGCCAGCGTCAGACCAAAGGGTCAAGTACGGCTGCGGTCTATGCCCAATCTAATCTCACTCGATGACGTCGCACGACCACCGGTTTCAAAAGCAAGCGCAGTCGTGCCCATAAAGTACAGTTTGATACATATGTACGCGGTGTCTTAATGCAGGACCTGCTTTACGATACATGCGTCTGAGTTTTGCGTTCTGTATTTTCCTTACAAAAAGTTGACTTCACGCCGGCGAAGGTTCGTTCGGCAAGAGGCCGCGGCACAGTTCATTTACTACATATAGTTATGTCAAGTAATAGAGTGGCAGCACCTGCAGTTGCAGCAAAGTGACGTCACAAAAATGTACCAGCCAATGGTGTCACTCCTTTTGCAGCGGGGCATCCTGGGTACTGCCAAGACAGAGGCATTTTGGTTACTTTCCGATATGGCGTCGTGTGTGCGGGAAGTTACGTGTGTGTCACGATTGTTTATTACTTAAACGTTGGTAAATTTATTCAGTTGCAGTTTATTACGCTTTCATGTGTGTATAACATTCTACTTTATAACTTGTTGAATGGAAAGTTTTCTTGGTGAACGAAAATCGTCTAATTTTGTCTTTTCAAACTCATGCGAGTCATTTGATTCCGCGCAAAGCATTCGCTTCAACTTAGGCAGACACTTTCAGGTGATTTTTACGGTTCTTTTTACGGCGCTGAAAATCAAGATGCAATACAATGCATAAAATCTATGGTCTATTATTTTCCTTTACTTATGTTATTAAGTATGTATATGGCTAGTATTGATAGTTACAATCTGAGGTAATAAATTATAAACAAATGGCGGGAAAGCCTTTCTGGTATACTGAGCCGCCGCTCGCGTCCTCATTTGTTTACACCAGCAGAGTGACGTGGCAGTCGCCCATTGGCTGAAACTGACGCCAGTCACGGCGGCCGCGGATTGGCTGAGATTGGACGAAAGGGTGATCTCTTAGAGCTGACGTATCTATCTGTAGTAAATGAACTGTGGGCCGTGGTCACATGATGTGACCGCGCAGTCAACTTATAAGTGGACATTTGACTTGCACGGCTTTCAACTTGTGTAGTTCCCATTGGTATTTTGGATACCGACTTCCACTGATTAATCTAGGCAACGGGCGAGCTGAGCACCCCGTCATAAGTTGAGCGTGAGATGGCAAAGTGTGACCCTGGCATAACTCTGCCTTATGTTGCACTGGAAAGGTAACCTAGTGGCATACAGAGAAAGGATCCGAAAGGGTGAAGGCGGCAGCTGGGCATACAATATGGAAGGGCATCATTTGGCGGAAATGAACTTTATGAATGAGAATGATCTGTGTTTTTTTAACATGAATAAACTGTAAACTTTTTTGTTTCATCTGCAGCTACATATTCAAAATGAGTATATTTCGTTTACCACTACTAGGCCCCTCGCCTTACTATTTGAGGTATACAGTCACAGGGCATCACAACAAGTCTGTCTGCCACAGAGGTAACCTAGGAATTGAACGTCAGGAAACAAAGTAAATTTTCTTCAACGAGACGCTTGCAGCCCATCATAATTATAATCACAACTAGTGGACCCGTGCGTGAAGAATTCACGCAATAACCTATACGTTTGCGTAATGCCTCTAGGCCGGTGCGGAATCTCCTCTTCTCTTATTTGCTTCCTATTTTTCTTCTGTTCTTCATTGATCCTTTATCGTGCTGGCATCCTTAGGT
>LQNS02277099.1:1251977-1269941 GCA_001587735.2 Parhyale hawaiensis | reverse complement strand
TTTTGTCGAGTTTGTCTTTCTGACTGTTGGTCTATCACCAAGATAACTCAAAAAGTTATGGACGCAGCTTTACGAAATTTACAGGGATTGTTAGGTATGTTAGGAGGAATAGATGACTAACTTTTGGTGAAGTTCCGTTTCACAGTTTGTTTATCTGCCTCTTTCTTGCGAGCATAATTCAAAAAGCTATGAACGGATCTTTATGGAATTTTCAGAAATTTCTGGGATTGTTACTATAGGAGCAAATGACCAAATATTTGTGTTGGGCTATTTATTTATCTCCAAGTTTCCTGTTACATCTGTCAGTAACATAAGTCAAAACGTTATGAACGGATCTTCGTGAAATTTGTAGGAACTGATATAAATGTCAAAAAGCAGATATGAGCAAATTTGGGTAATGATCGGTTGGTCCGTTGGTGTGCGTGGCTACTGTTGGTCAAAACATAGCTCAAAACGTTGCAAACAGATATTCATGAAATTTGCAGGAATTCTTAAAATGTTAGACGGTACAAATAACCAAATATTGGCGGTGATCGGTTCGTCCATTTGTGTGTTTGATTAATGTTTGTCAGAACATAACTCAAAGTCACGGACGGATCTTCAAAAAATTACAGAAGCTGTTATTACTGTCAAAAGGCACAAATGTCCAAACTTTGGTGATGATAAGCCCGCTGCACACGAGAATCAAAACGCGAGAATGTTTCTCCTTGCTCGCCCGATTACGTTAAAGCGGAAATGGCTTCTAACATGCGCAGTGCAAAAACTGCTAAAAATCAGAGCCGTTCCTGTAAACATTTCACTACGTCAGGTTCCAATTCCACAGCTTCAAATATCTCTCTTAATTTGAAATGAGTTTTAATTCGCAGCGTCGTATATTTTAAAGCGGTACTATAAACACGTTTAGTTGTCGTCACAGCCACAGAAACTTTTGTTCCAAGAACATGAAACGTTTTCATGTTTCAACTCTGCACCAAGATCTTCACCAAGCACTCAATGATGCCAACACTGACTCTAAAGGAACATGGAAGATACTCAATGGAGTTGCTCAAAATAAGCAACAAAGAACGCCTGACCGTTTCGATAACCCTCCAACTTCTGAATTCAATCAATACTTTTCCAAAGTAGGACAAAATGAATTCCAAGAAATATACGACAATAACCAACAGGATAAACAGGATAAAATCTTATCCCCTTACCCAAATACTGCCAATAGTCGTGCAGATTCGGTTTCAATAGCTCCAAACGTCTCGGACGCTATGCACCTCTGGAAACCCCAACCACTTAGGAACGTGAGTGACCTCCGGAAAATCCTGTACTCGCTAAAATACACAAAAGCTGTTGGTGAAGATGGAATCAGCATCGACTACATTAAAGAGAGCTTCCTGGTCATTGGACAATTACTTCTCCTGATTGTAAACACCTGCTAAGAGACAAATACTTACCGGAATCATGGAAAAAGTCAATAATAAAACCTATTCATAAATCTGGTGCCCTAAACATCCCCAGTAATTACAGACCAATTAGTATTCTTCCCAAGCTATCGAAATTTCTCGAGAAAACAGTGGCGGAGCAACTGGCCAGATATCCCGACCAATCTCGCCTACTGCATAAAAATCAGTACGCTTACAGGGCTCGCACCGACACACAACACGCGCTTCTCAATATACTTGAATCAACGTACAAAAATATAGACGAACAACGCCCCACTCTCCTTATGATGCTAGATCCATCAAAAGCCTTTGACAGTGTTCACCATGGCATACTACTAAATAAAATATGTCGAAACACGGGAACGTTTCTCCTTACTCATCCGATTTTGTCGCTACGGGGCACAACTTCGGCTTGGCCAGACTTCAACAGTCCAAAACTTATTAAAATCTAAGCTGCTATTGCAAAAATTCTTCTACGAAAAGTGTCAACTGCGCAGTTTCGAATATCTCTCATAATTTCGAGTGAGTTTTCACTCACAATAACGTACATTTTATTGCGATGTTCAAGCAAATTAAGATGTAGTCACGGACACAGAAACTTTTGTTTCAAGAAAATGAAACGTTCTTGTTTTTCGACTCTCGTGCGGCGGGCTACAGAGACGTGTTGAAATCACAACCCAGCTGAGGTACCGCAACCCGAGAATCGGTCACGGTACCAGAAATTCGGTTATGAGAACGCCATTAATCAACAACCGGAGTCAGCTAAACAATTATAAAGTTCTGTGTCGATCGAGAATTTGTCTTCGAAATCCGGCTTAAATGTGCATTATGTGCATACTTACTTGTTCCGAGTGTATAGGTAGTCATTTTCATATGTATAATTTGTCTTTTTTATTTAATTTGCAAGGTCCAGATGGTGCGGTTACCTTCTTCATCATCAGCAGTGTCGCAAACCTTCGTCACTGCTGTCTGGATTGTGATTGCAACACGATTATGTAGCAGCTGAGTCACCGGTCTAGCACTAGTGAACTTAAAATCGCGATTACCACCCTCAGTCTAGCGTTGTAGCCTAAAGAATACACGATTCACGCCTATTCAATATGTTTGTGAGTCATGCAACTAGAGGCTGTATGATTTTTTTTTAATTGCTTCACTACAATAGCCTACATCGAAATTTGACAAAATAATTGAAGAGAATTGTCAGTGTAAATGTTCAAATAATCTAAATTAACAAATCTGCAAAACCTGCCCATTCATTCAAATGCGAGTGTTGTGATTCTAAATAGACTAAAGTACTTTAAAGGCGAAGTTAATCAACACTTTCACCGCATTGTGCGCCATATGTAGTGCACGCTCATGAAATGGATTATGATTACAAACCCATATTTATTTTGACATAGAAATGCGTCCTTAGACACACTTAATGGAACACAGAGACAGATGATGATATGATAGTGACTTGTTTTAATATCATTTCCTTTACTTTTGAATGTTCAAGAAATAAATATCAAGCATGATATTAGAGGCCCTAAAGCACCATGGTGCACAAATAAATGATTGCTCATCACATGTTTTGGAATCGCAGTCAACGTTTTAGAGCAGCGATAAAGAATTCTGACTTATCTTTAGTTATATTTAGTCCTGAGGACTCAAAATGATCATATATTTTGCTATTGATGTTTGTGAATTTCTAACCAAAGCTAAAAAGCAGTAAATATGTGTTAACAAATTTTAACTTCCAGTTGATTCCGGTTAGAACAGTATTATCAACAACAAGGAAGATACAACGTCAGACAAAGCACATAACGTTTATTTAAGTACTTAAAACTACCAGTAACTCCTTACATCTAACTTTCTATAATACATTTTAATGCATACGCGCTTCAACACGGCCGCTGAGACACAAAACTTGTTTCCACGGGATCGGACCGAACCACTGTCCATGGTATAGCGACGTACTTGTTCTCCGTCAGTACCAGTTCCAAATGTCTGAGTGGCGTATGTTTCGACTTTAATAGCGTATACAAAATAATTGAATATCGTTAACAGTACTGAGTATAATTGACTCTGTTCCACTAGCAACTCACAACGGTTGGCTAGTGAAGGACCTGTTAGCACTGCAGCGACGTAGATCTAAATCAAATTAGTGGTACGGTGGTAGTATTACATACTTAAATTGAATAGTTTGATCCTCGCTTCCACCACACAGACGATCTAATTTAACGATAGGCCAAGGCCTTCTAAAACAAACAAAAAAAAAGAGAAATCTGATCACGATGAGAAAAATTCACGATGTATAACTTCAACCAGGCCATTCATTTCTAGATGAGCTTCAGTGAGAAACTTTTGGCATTGAAAGACTAAATCAGCTGTGAAAAAATTTTAGTGTCTACGAAAAGTATGAGACTGAAGTTCATAATGGGACCTCGTTTGTAAAAGTACTGCACCTGGCTATTGATGTCAGATTGCCATAGTCCGTCTGACAAAGAAGCCTGCTTCCATAATGGCGGGTGCACACTAACGCAAAAGTTGCCCCCTCCACTGGCTCCACACTATTTTCCATCCGATTACGTTACTGCGAACAAGGCTGTGGTTTGCAAGGGGCTCTACCGCGGAGATGACTATTTGGAATGAGTCAAGTATACCTCCTATTTTTTTTAAGTTCATTTAAAACTGCAGTGAAGCTTTAACGTGACATTTAAGTGCCTTAAGCTGCGGTCACGGCCACGTGACAGCCAAAGTGAAAAGTTGAGTGACTGAGCAACTTTTGCGCAAGTGTGCACATGCCACAAAACCGGCAACGGTAGACGCCGGGCAACTCAACGGATCTAAAATCCCTGCAATGTTGCGTTCATATGCGGTGTAGTGTCGTGTACTTAGGCATTATAGTCCAGGCTCTATAGGAATGGGGGGGTCTGTGTAGAATTCTCTTTCACGGCTCTACCATGTATTTTCCTATTCTATATGATGAGGACATTAAAAAAAAGTTGGGTAGAACGTTCGCAACTGGTACATTTTTGAGGGGGGCATGGGGGGGGGCAAAAGTATCAATTGTGGACCGATTTTTCTGAAACTCACTCTGAATATGTATTGTCGAAAAAACCTGTTTTGTTTATACAACTTTTTTGATTTAGGCCTTAGTTTTTGAGATAAAGAGGTTTATATATAATATATACGCATGTTTTGGAAATTTAAAACGAATGGAACTCAATGAGTTTTCATGCTAGAATAAAAACAATGACAGTTTTGGAATCCTGGAAATATTTCTAACAAAACTATAGAGCTGGATTCTCCATTTTGCGCTCATAATATCTTTTCATGACAGCTGGATTCTCAATTTTGTATTTCGTTGCGATCGCTAACTAAAATGTAGGGAAAAACTATTAAGGGATTCGGTTTTGAACTGTAATAAAAAATATTATAAGGACAAAAATGGGGAATACAAGTGTACAGTTTTGTTAGAATTGTTTCCAGGTTTCCAAAACTGTCATTGTTTTTATTCTAGCATGAAAACTCATTGCGTTCTATTCGTGTGAAATTTCCAAAATATGCATATATATTTATATCTAAACCCCTTTATCTCAAAAACTAAGGCCTAAATAAAAAAGTTGTATAATCAAAATATGTTTCTATCTCAAAATACATATTCTGAGCAAGTTTCAGAACAATCAGTCAACAAATGATAATTTTAGCTCCCGCCCCCCCACATACCCCCCCTCAAAAATGTACCAGTTGCGAACGTTCTACCCAACTTTTATTGATGTCCTCGTCATATGGAATAGGAAAATACATGGTAGAGCCGTGAAAGAGAAATGTACACAGACACCCTCCTAGAGCCTGGACTATTAAAGTTTGTATGTTAAGCATTCAAGCGTAAGCACTGGCAGGAGTCTGTAGCTGTTACGTCTAACGTTTACTAGCCCGACCTGTTGGTTCACAAGTGTAGTGATGTTACCAAGAAAGGACGGTTCAGGGTATTTCACGTCTCAGGAACAAGCGTCTTTTATCTTAGGGTCACAGGGTGACGTCGATGAATGGGGCCAGCGGAAAGGATTCAGAAGAAGTACGTACCGCATGACAAACAAGCTTTGCGTCTCAAGAGGTTAGCGTTCTTACAAACTAGGCAACAAACTGATGAGAACACTTTTCAAGTGGTATCAGAACAGGGGTCGTGCCAGCACGAACTTGTTCTTTGAAGGAATTATACATACNATGACAAACAAGCTTTGTGTCTCAAGAGGTTAGCGTTCTTACAAACTAGGCAACAAACTGATGAGAACACTTTTCAAGTGGTATCAGAACAGGGGTCGTGCCAGCACGAACTTGTTCTTTAAAGGAATCATACATACAGTGCCGGCAAATAATCTCTACACTTCAATGGCAAGAAAAAACTTCACACGAGAAATGTGAGTTAGTATTCCGTTAGCCCTACTCCACATAATAAAACGAGAAGATGTTACAGATGATGCATTCCCTCCGCCCACTCATAGTAAGCGTCCATCACCCAGCCAACCCTCAGCGAGGGTTGTGTGCTGCTGCGGTGAGGTTGATAGTGGGTCGCTCTTGCCGACGTTTTATGTTTACTTTCTTATACGTTTAAATTCATATAACTTTACACCTACTGCAAACAATGGGTCAAAAATAAATGCTTCAAATGAAGGAGTAAACCTTTTCGTTAACTATGCTAGAAAAGGGAGACTCTGTGATTGCCGTAACCAAAGATCTGAGGATGTCAAGAGAGACAATCTTTCAGCTGAAGCGGTCGGGGACAACAGTACCAACAGGGACGGTACAACAGAAGAAGTCAGGCTCTGGCGCACCCAAGAAAACTACATTGAGAACAAATAAGCTTCGGGTAGGGTGAACGAAATACTATCTCCCATTTCTCGTGTCTTGCCATTGAAGTGTAAAGAATTTTTTTGCCGGTACTGTAATATAGAATTCAATAGCACGGAACGATTACCGTTATTTTGCGCTCATTGTATTCACATGGAAACGAGTTAAAAAAAACAGTATTAGTTTTCTCCTAGCTTGGATTTCCCTACCCACAGACAACACGGTGACCGAAAGAGAGGAAGAAAAAAGGACGTTAACAATGTAAAGAGAAACGTGGACCCACGCTCGAGTCAACGAGCACGGGAACAGAAAGTCGGAAAAGAAGAGGAAGAACAGAACAAAGCATCATCAGTACGAGTACGATGATGGAAGAAAGCGAAGTGGCCACAAAGACAGACGTCTCGAAGGCCTAGCTAATGGTTGAGGTAACCTATGTAATCCCCCTGGGGCGCAGCTCCCCATAACATACGATGGGTAGACCGAACTAACCTAAACCTATGGACGAGTTAAAATATAGTTCGAAGTGAAGGGAGTGTCTTTTTCTACCAGTGAAACGTGACCCCTCTCAAAAGTGCTACGCTTGATTTTTTTTTGTAGTAATAACGCCACTCTTACAAGAAACGAAAGTTTACTTAATGCGTTGAATGGCTGAGCTAGTCGGGCCTGAGTTAGGCATAAATTCCTGCAGAAATAGTATGGCTTGTAACCAAAAACTGCGCATAGTAGGCGGGAGAAATTAAGATATCTCTATGACGATCAAAACGATAAGTCTACGCTCAAGCTTCTATTTTGACGACACTATTTAAAAAAAAACACAGACCATCGGCCCTAAGAGGCCAATTTCAATTATTTCATTCTATTACCTAGAATATGGCTACTGCATTTGATATTTTTTTCAAATATTTGTATAATTTACAATCGCTCAGAAAAACATGACCTGAACTTCAGAGGCAGCTCGCTCTGCTGAGTATATACATTCTCAGGTGGTGGGAGGCTTCACCCAATAAAATCAAAACAGATAAACACGAGGAAAACTTGAAAAATTATCTTACCCCGAAATAAATTACAGATGATACAGTAACTTTAGCAACGCAAACCAGAATAACGAGCTTTCAAGAGAGGAAGAAACCGTAACACATAGTACCGAGAAACAATAGTGAAACCAATGACAAAGGGTATTCCCACATTCTAGAGCAGCTGTTTGCGTTACACGGAAAATACTGTTCGTACAAGACAGAAGATCTGTGCCAATTCCATCCAGAAACCCGACATTCCATGCTTCAATGATGCCTGGGCCCGTGTATTCAATAGGAAAAATGAAAACACAGTACATTGCAACGACAGTAGATCTACAACCTGTGCGGAGTGACGGCAACCTAGAGTCGACAACTGTTGCTCCCGGAACCCAATCACTGACCCCCTGTTTGTACCCTATTACTGAAAGCGTAAGATAAGAGACTGACGGGCGCATGCATGTATGCAGCCACGACAGAATAATGTAAAAAATAATTAATCTGCACCATTACGCCGCTCGTGGTTCTGCATGTCTTTCCACTGGTCTGTCGAAATGTTATGCGTTCAGCAATTCAATGGAGAAAAACTGTGCATCCAGGCTACAAGCTAGGGAACAACAGTGGCCATATTTAGCTGCTCTTCAAAGGTGCTGGAAGTGCTGTCCGGTTTAGAATGAAATTCATTTTAACGCTACGTATCCGTGATACAGAGTCGGGTATCAGGAAGAAAAAATCTCCTGTGCTGTCCATTTTGTACAGGTCTCTGCTAGTATAACTCCAGTAGGTAGCTACTCACAGAAACTCAGACCGTGGAGCAGGGCACAAAAGCAGGGGACAACCTCGCGTGACAGGCACAGAATGTCCGGGGCTCGAAAAGACACTTCAGGCACACAAAGTACCGTTACCAATACAGCACAGCACTGACTGCTGTTGCTTAGTTGCGGCTAAGTATAGAAGGGGGAGGTGGGCAGTAAATATGGGCAACAGTCGAATAGCTGACGTACTTGGCTTCACAATAAATAGGCTCTCCTTTAAAAGCATCAAAAACCATATGGGGCGTTTGCATAATATTCATATTTTCCAACACCAGTAGTTCTTAACCTTTTTGGAGGTACCGAACGAACCCCTCAAGTTTCATGCATGCAGTCACGAACCTTTGTAGTAGGAAAAATAATATGCGCTGATGTTTTTCTTCAGATTTCAAGCATATGTACATAATCATATACTGTATAAGTGAGGAAATTATACCAAGCATCTTTGCACACAAAATCACTGAATTCAGAGAACAAAACCAGCAAGCAGAACGTGACGTCACGAATCATAGGAGTGGGGTGAACCAAACCGCCGAACCCCTGAAACTGACTCACCGAACCCCTGGGGTTCGATCGAACCCAGGTTAAGAACCACAATCGTACACAGAGCTACAGTCAGCAGTAAATGTGCTAAATCTCTAATTGCAAATCTAAGATTTACATTCTCCAAGGAATGACACTGTCACTGCATATAAAGCATAGTAAATAAGGTACACCAAAAGAGAACGTGCTAAGCAATTGGTTCCAGTAACTTCGACAAAATACCAAACCTCACTCAACTACTCACCCGCAGCTGTACATCCACTTACATGAGTAAATTTGTAGAGATCAAAGGTTTTTCAATGAAGAGCACAGCTTAATAATAAATAATTCAATCCTACACAAGTAAATATTCTACTGGGCCGTTCGTACCTCTACATTAAAGACAGTGTAGTCAGTTATAGTCGAGCCCCTACCGGAGTGATAACTGAAGTGATAATTTGCAAATAATACAAAGAATATCTAGAGTGTATAAAAGTCAAAATAATCAATAGGCTTAGATACAGAATTACAAATACGTATATGCATATATGTAGTAGAAAAGTTTTTTCGTAATCCAGTCACGCGTGTGACACCAGAAATATCTGGAGTATCAAGAATCCAGTTCCTGGAAATGTGTTATGACTCTTCCAGCGTTCGATTGGCATGCGAAATTAAAACTTGCAGGTACAACTTGTCTGGATTTAGAGACAGGTATGCTGGCTCTAACCAGATGAATTGCGTTTAGGGCGTTGACCCTTAATCAGTTACGCTCAAGACTTTCATAAACTCAATCTTGCTCCAAACATTGGAGTATTTAGCTCAATGTAATCGCGTTGCTTCTAAAACTTGCAACAAGATTCAAACGGGAAAATTGATGGATCCGCTCCGCAATTCTGGACAAGTCAAGCCTCAAAGTCTTAATTTTGCAGGCTAATAGAAAGAGCCGTAACAGTACTCGGTGCATCAAAGGGTAATCCAGTTTCTTAGACTTAACGCAGATGACTTAACGTTTTGTTCCTGAATTAATCGCCACTTTTGGTAGGAATAGCACCGCTTGTGGCGTCAAGAAATGTGTATAGTAAGCATGAAAGTGCTTAATTCAGATCACAGACAAGTCGGTCATAATCCAGTTCGTTGAGTCACAACTAGCAGCTGCCACTTGGTGCGTCACTAATGCAGGCCTGGATATGATAGCATAGGATTCTTCCGACAACTTTGATTAGGTAAGGAACAGAAACATGTCGGTCAGAGCCGGGGTAGCCCAAAGACTGCAGATGCCAGGTCTCCTTTACGCTATCGAACGCTCAGATTATGAGCGGACGTTAAGCTCACACGTCGTTCAACACCAGTACTTAACTTCCCCCTACTACTGACTTTCTCCGTGTAATCAAGATGACGTACGAGTTGAACGCTCGCTCACAAATTGAGCGTAAGCTAAATATAGTGTGCCTCGGAATTAAAATACACGGCGCAATAACAGGTACGTAATCAAGTATCTGAAAATGATCAAGCTACCAGCAGTAGAAAATAGTAGAGCTATCAGTTCCTGGAAATGATCAGGCTACCAGAGTACCAGTAGCAGGAAATGATAGGCTACCAGTTCTTGGAAATGATCACGCTACCAGAGTACCAGTAGTAGGAAACGATCAGGCTATCAATACCTGGAAATGAACAGGGTATCAGTTCCTGGAAATGATCGGGCTACCAGAATACCAGTAGCAGGAAATGATCAGGCTACCAGTTGTTGGAAATGATCCGGCTACCAGTTACTGGAAATGATCCGGCTACCAGTTACTGGAAATGATCCGGCTACCAGTTACTGGAAATGATCCGGCTACCAGTTGCTGGAAATGAACAGGCTAGGACGCTGACGGGGCAGGAGCGGGGCCGGACTGCAGGAGAGATGACCGCACATCACAGGCCCACACTATCAGTTGCCGGACACGAGGGCAGCCACACCGGACTCGAACTTCCTGCAATGTAAGCCACTCGGTGAACACACTTGCTGTAGGTAGCGACTGGCGACAGCGAGGTGAGGCATCGACTGTCAAGCCTTCATTTGTTACAGCTTCAGTATATGTAAGACTAACTGTATTGTTCCTGTGAAGTAAAAAAAAATGGGTCCACCGGAGGGTTGCTAGCAAGGTAAAGAGAGCCCACCCAAACGGAATCCACTAAAAGGCAATTTCTAAGCAAGAGGACCCACCAGAGCGCCCGTTCCATATAAGAACTCACATGTGGACACTTTCACGGTATAGGGGACCCATCAGCGTGCTTCTTCAATCTAGAGGAAACCCGCCAGTGAGCGCTTCAAGAAAAAGAGAATCCAGCTTTCAATCCTAGCAAGGCAAAAGGTGCCCACTCGTGTTTCTTTTATAGTCAGTTCACTAACTGACAAACCAAGTACAGTATAGCCAAGAGAGGGGAAAAAATGAATGACCCACATAAGGGATAAAAAATAAACTCTCACGCAGTGAAAAAATCCTAGTTCATTACTCACTCCCTCACCGTGAACCTTTTATTTCTTCCCCCATTTGACTATAACTGAATAGGTCACATCAAAAGTATCAACTAAGGAAGCCGTGCCTCTATGAGTTCATAAGCATATCTTTTTCTATTCCACGAAGTACTGTAATATCAAATGGAAGGCTGATTCGACAAGTGAAGTAACCCAGTAAGTTTCTCAGATGAAATAAAATTGATCCTAATGAGAATTGTTGTACTGGTGGGCCAGTTGGCCTATAGCCTACCGCATCTGCCGCACAAACCAGGGCGTGTGGGTTTCCCATCATCGGAAGTTGCAGTCAAAGCTGACTTTACCTCTCTGTTTTCCATGCGTAGATTGCCGCACTGACCTTCGATGTGTGGATTGATTACAGCAGGTTGTTCCAGTTTCTGGGCTGTTTGAACAATTTCTCTCATGAATTAATCCGCCTTTCTTGTAGGACTACCAATGTTTGAAACATTGTACATAGAATATGGTACAAGAGAACGGGTAATTGGTTCTATTTTTCTATTTGGCAGACAAACAAAGGCTTAATTAGTGAGTTGATTGGAAGATAAGAGAAGGCAGGTGCAGTGTATTCTGCAGAGAAAAAATACAATCATGGGCCTGAATAGTGAAAGGGTGTCACTGCAAATTCTTCACAGTACTATTTGGCGATGGCGTGCAGTGAAAGTGCGCTGCAAGCACACTATACTGTGCACTGCCAAACCCAGTCTTCAGAGCTATATAAGCCAGAAGAGCAAAATTACACTGTAAGTACTTTTTGGAAGAATTGATAATACAATGGTTTTTTTCTCTTTTCAGGTAAGCTCTCAAAGCACGATTCAAAATACTCCGATTCATTGCAGTTATTTCATCTCTATCATGAGCTTGGAAACTAAGCTAGTATTCTGTCAAGAAATTTTCCACATATTTTACTTTTCAGACAAAAATTTGCCAACCATAACAATGGGTATTAGGCTATTAGCAAATAAATGGTACCCATTTCAAATTAGCTACAGGTATAAATTATTTGAGAGGCATTTTTCCGATATAATGGTCTGATATTACCATAACAATCTTAAACTTGAAGCCATTTAGAATTTATTGTATGAAATATGCATACAATACATTTATTTTCAAACAGGAGTAGCTAAATAATAAAGCGGGTGAAGCTGTAAAGCTTCATAATCATCCAAGAGCCAAGTGAAGATCGGTGATGCTGTTTTTGTTTACGGTTGAAGGTAGGTATGTCTGTTAAGTTTGTCTGTCCAACCAAAAAGAGGCAGGAGTTGAATTATCAACACAATCTTTAGCAGGAAATCAGGCGGGTAGACTGAGAAGTGAAAAATGCCATAACTCTAGAGTAAGCTGGCCAACAAAAATGACAGTGTTGGATTTGTGACTTCTTAGCACCTTCAATTCCTCACCTCCCCCCCCCCCTCCTCCTACCACGGCGATGGTTTTAAGCGTTCTTCTTCATTTAAAAGTTTAAAGAATACTCACCAGCTGCAGTTTTTGGAGAACCTTCGAGATGTTCTCAAGAGTGCTTGCATTTGAAGTTTTGTTCTTCTGACGACATCGTCGTATCGAAACGTAACTTCATCAGCACCAGCTTAGCCTAGCCTATTTCATAGTTAAACATTTCTAACAATGTTACTTCTCTCATAAACAGGTGTTTTATTCGGTCCTTCTAAGGTTAAGTGCACGGACCGAATAAATTGTTGGTTTCTCCTTGGAATACCAAATTTTGGTCCGTTGTTGGTGCAATTCGCTGGCCTTTAGGATTAAGGCAAACTAAAAGCTCAGAAGGAATCGTTGCAAACTGATCTTGCTCTATAGTTAAATTGATTAACCCTTTCATTGCGTGAAACCGATCTCCTGAGTCACGAACGCCAATAATTATATAGCTACAGTACATGCCTAAAGCACCACACATGAGCCCACAGCGCAAGGGTTAACATGATAGGAGCTTACTTGGACATGAGAGGGTCGCCCGGGCAGTAGAAGGGATTGCACACGGCGGCAGTGTACGCGTTGTGCAGGCGTCGGAACATCTGGTAACATAAAGGCACGGTTTGGAAAAATTGCTACCAAAAAACATACTGTACACTAACGGAGATACTTTTTTATTCCCACTTTATTTACAAGATGAAACTCATACCATTGTACCTACACATATAGGGAGATAAAGGAACAATATGCTACTTCTGACAACTAACATCAATAGCCTAATGCTAACACAAAACTACATGAGGTTCTTAGAATAACATATCAAGCGCCAGAGTTAATATTACTCATCGCTCCAGTATTGCTTTCATTAATGCAATGAAATTTTAATAAGGCCATAGCACATGAAAACAAAAGAATGGCTTTAGTAGCTCTAGAGATACAACAAGTGTTCCCATCGCCAAACTTCAACATCGGGTTTTCAAGTTTTCAAAAACGTGGCGTTTGGTACCAGAAGCCTTGTGCTGCATTAATATAAAGAAAGTTAATACCTCACCATTCGGATTTCATTATCTCTGAGTGTTGTGTTACTGGCATCTGTGATGATGACAAGCTTGATCTTGGTGTTGGTCATGTAGCCATATCTGCAGGTTGTAAAGAAGTACCTAGCTTTAGAATCATAGCAGTAGAGAGTGCATAGTTAATTATGTTATTATAATTACTGTAATTTTTCCTCAAGTGTTAGCAAGAACAGTAGCTATTCTATAATTTCTAAAAAATCAAATGTTACACTGGTACCTAGCTGGCTAGTGTTTCAAGTTGAATGATAATAGTAAGATTTTGAAAAATACACACTAACTAGAAAATTATTATACAGAATAGTTTAAACCTTCCTCGCCACAACAAAAATGATATAGCTATCTACCGTAGGTAACAGAGGAAGAGACAAGTTACACACAGTTTACTAAAGGAAATGTGGAACCCATGCAGAAAGGTGTTCTCACACAAGTTCCCATGCATGGGAACAGCAAACTGGAAAAGAAGAAGAAGAACACAATGATGTGCCTACCATCAATAGAAGTATGAGAGTGGAAGGGAGTAAAAGGAGCATGAAGGAGGACACCACAAGCCCTAGCTAAGACTAAGGTAGGTAGGTACTTAATCTATAGGACATCTCTGAGATTCCTATGGCCCATCCTATGCCCCATGAGGGGCCTAGCTAGCAAAAAACGATGCAGTTTTCCATACATGGACCAAAATATCTGATCGAATATTCATCACGAAAGGAAAGTTGAATAGCTACCTAGCAGCTGACAAAATCATATGAAACTGGAAGAGAAAAATCAGGTAGATACAAAATAGAAAAAAAAAAATTAGGGTTAGGTGCCTAAAAGAGACGCACTGGCCCAATGGAGACGCACTTGCAGTGAGGGGGGCTGTGCGGCGGCTGGACATTGTGAAAAATGTCCAATCATATAGCTATAATTTGTGGTGGGTATTAGACTTTAGACTTTTTTTGCAGGAAATGGACATTTTTTGCAGCGTACGGTCGCAGCACCACAGCCTTTCTAACGCGAGTGCGTCTCGTTGGGCCATTTATCCAAAAATAAATACTGTAGAAACTGACAAAAGCCATCACCTCCTAAAGCTACACACTTACAAAAGACAACACATTAGTCTAAAATCAATTGAACAATCAGATAAAACTAACATTTTGTACTCCTCGGAAGCATACAAGAGGCCAAGGTAGAGCTCTCGTGAATCAGTCGGAGCTCTATTGGCTGGGGATACTTTCTCTTGTATGATATCCAAGGCTGTGTGTGACAGGAACTGCAGATTTAGTTCATCTCGGCCAGATGCCACCCACATGTAGAGAGGAGCATTCTGAAACAAACAAGTGTTGTTCATAATGACAAGATTATGCTTGCAAATTATTGAGGGGATTTCACAGCCCAAAAATGGATTGATTGATGTTTAGCTCTACGCTCTAGCGCCGGGTCGCATCCCGCAACCTAAGGCTCAAAGCACTTTGCAAATCTTGCAAATTATTATCATTATCAGGGGGATTTCACAAAATCACAACACTGTGAAATTATTATTGAGGGGATTTCACAACCCAAATTAGATCGGTCGAGTGATGTTTAGCTCTACACTGTAGCGCCGGGTCACATCCCCGACCTAAGGCTCAGAGCACTTTGCAAATGATGTGCGCTGTCCCAAGCAGAGCGCTCTTCTGAAGGGTTCCTGGATGGAGATGGCCGCACTTCAGCTGTTGCAGGGCAGTCTTGAGATTCTTGGACATTGCCCCCGGAGCTCGTATGACCACTGGAACGACGTCCACCTTCATCTGCCAGTCTCTGGAGTTCGATGAAGAGGTCACGGTACTTTTCCTTCTTCTCCGCTTCCTTGTCCACGATTCTGGAGTTGAAGGGGATTGAAATGATCAGTTTGGCCGACTTCTCCTGTTTGTCTTTGATGACAATGTCCGGTCAGTTGGCGTGAAACACTTCATCAGTTTCCATCCGCTTGTCCCAATAGATTTGCATGGCTTCGTTTTCAACCACGGGCGTGGGTTCGTGCTCGTACCACCTCTCACTGACCGGGAAGTTATAGATCCACAGATTATTATTATAATAGTGACGGCTTTCCTGCCGTATTAAATACAATTACTAGTCTATATAACAGCAATCCAATTTTTAATATATAGTTTAGAAGTTGAGTCAAACTCAGATGAGCTCTCTTAGTACAATCTCCGCCAGGTGCACCTTGTCTGGCAGGAAATAAGGTGCGAGCATTTCTAACCCTACACGGCCCGGCCAAACGAAATCTCTCAGCTATGCAGTGCAGGGAAAGAGGCAAAAAACAAAAAGAGAAGAAGACAGAAGAAAGCAAACACTCGTGCAAGGGGTCCCTTCCGTGGCTAGGTTAGGTTATCAAAAACTATAGCAAAATTCAAAAAATTTACATGAATAAAATGTTCTTAAAATTCAATTTTACGTATACTGTGCGAGTTTCATAACAATCAGACCATAAATAAAGAAAACAGACTGGCTCACTTAGAGTAAAAAAATCCTCCTAAATAAGTCAATAAAATCATGAAAATCTCCATTGTAGCTGAACTAGACATTGACCAAAAATAAATTTAAAAACGCATTAATAGGGCCTAGTAAGTAAATATTTAATCTAAAAATCTGCTCCCTCTCTCTGAAACAAGAAATTATAGAAGCTAATAATGAAAAAAATTGTCATTTACCATGCGCAAGGCCAGAGACACTACCTAGTTAGCCCAACTTCCAAAGACTGGCAGCCGGCAAGAAGTAAGCAGCAAATGAAAAGGAAGAAGCAGGATAGCCTAATTAGCAAAGTACGTAACAAAAACTTACATCTTTACCGATGACAGCGATGGACACCGCCATTGTAGGCTAAGAGTATGACGAACTAGCCTATATGTAAGTGCCGAAGTGTAGGCTCAAGAATGCTGCTAATCCTGCTGCTGAGCACTGGTAGCGACGAACTAACCGTTCACGACTGAAGAGTGAAGAGGCGTTTCTGCAACAACAAGTTAACCACAGCTGATGATGCTGATCACAGCTGATTATTCAGAAGATAGAGATAAAAAGGTATTCTCCGAAGTGTATTTTGAAGAGGTTGCTGCGAGAGCAGATGTAGCTGTGATGGCAGCCTGCGGTGAGCCGTGACAGCAACACGAGGTCATATTGTTTCTGTTATTGCAGTTATTACTGAATATAAGGTTACATTACGAACACGTCAGACACGGCTAGGTTAGGTATCGTTAGTTAAGGCTAGGTTCAATCCTGCTTACCGTACTTATTAATAACTAGTGGACCCGTGCGTGAAAAAATTCACGCAACAATAGATATATAAATTTGCTTAATATAGGCCGGTGCGTAATATTCTCATCTTTGACTTGCTTCTTCTTAATCACATGAAATTTGTGATTACATTTCTTCATTGAATGTACTTTCTTTACTGAAATACATATAGAGGAACACACTATGACGGCCAACTCAAATTAGCGTAATAGCTTCGTGCTTTCTACTGAGCAGTACACTCCAATTCGTCTTCAGCACACTCCTTCCCTCCCAAGGAGCTTGTATAGAGAAGGAGGGAGCCAGTAGCCTAGCCCGTTGAAGCTCAAGAGTCTTATGGCTGTCAGCCAGTTGTCGTATGCACCAATCGCATATCAGTAAAGAGTCTCTTATGGCTGCAGCCAGTCGCGTAAGTACTAATCGCATATCAGTAACTCTGTTCGTCTGCTGCTCCCCCGTGAAACTCACTGCTCCCCCGTCTTTTCCACCAATGAGGTCTCACAGCCATAAGAGATCTTTTTGACTCGCTGGCAAGTCTGTAACTGGGGCACAAGGCTCCCTCCTTCTCTATTAAAGCTCCTTGTTCCCTCCCTTACATAAAATGCAAAAAAAAACTTTATTAGTAAGCGCTGAAACATCACTGAAATTTATTTCCGCTGCGTATCTAGAATACGCGGTGAGATATTTCAAGCATAACAAAATCTTCTCTTCCATGAAGTTGGAATGTATAATTGATACTTCTACTGCACCGGAAAAAATTGGTGTCTCTACGCTTCGCTGATTTGCTACAAAATGTGTACATCGTAAACAAAGATATATATAATTTCGATGTAAAGTAAAGTAATGAATATCGAGCTCCACAGGAACGGCAAGAGAAGCTGGAAGAGCAAGAACTGCATTCATTGTTACTAACGATCTAATCTAATCTAATCTAATACTAAGAATAACCTTCGTGTGTTTATAAATAAATAAATATATATATAAATATATATATATATTTATATGTTTGGTGTCACGCTCTTAACGAAATAGATAGGCGGAAATTAGCCCAGGTTGGAGGCTCTGGTGCTCCTCTCAAGCTCCATT
>LQNS02277099.1:1238506-1250873 GCA_001587735.2 Parhyale hawaiensis | reverse complement strand
GCAACGGGAGGACTCAATAGGACTGAAATAAAACATAGCTGTGACCGCACGTAGCAAATTTACATCACATCGACGAGTCGAAGTGTTTTAGGTGTGGGGCCTCAGACCTTCGTATATGCTTTTCTTGAACATATCATCGTATTTCTTCGAATTATTTCATTCAGTCTCCCGCTCAAGACTGGCCAGCTACTTGAGCTGCAAAATATCGAAAAATGTCGCCAAGTACAGAAAGTTCGGGCAATGGCTAACTGTTACTGTGGTTTCTCTCGCGTACAGAATTTGCTATAAAGGTGCTTATATATGTTGGTAAGGAATCGATATAATCTGTGAAGAGTACTGTGAAGTGAATATGAAGTGTAAATAAGGTTTCAATCAAGAAAAAGAAATTAAATTGAGTCGCTGCAGGGGAACAAATTCGGCGCTGGTGTTGTGAAATTTTCACCAACATGCACTGCAATTTTCTATAGTTAATTGCTAAATTAGTATATATTATCTTCATTTATTTGTACGCTAGAGATAAATTTTGCAATTTAAGACGATTTTTCTGGTGAAATTAGTTAAAATACTCTTAGGCTGCTCAGCCATAGATTCATCGATGATGACGTCACTTTTTGGTGCTAATTTTTCATGAGTCCTCCCGTTACGCTCTTTGCTTCCTGATCAGTATGGACTGACAGTAAATTTACTGACAGTATCGGATATTGACAGTGTCGAGAACACGCGATCAATATTATACTGTCAGTATTCCTATCAGTAGTTGTTTAGATTCCATAGAAAGTAGTTGGTGTTGTGTGCTCTATCAACTGAAATAAAGGACAAACAACAAAATGGCTTGCACTGCAATAATTTTTTTGTTAGAGGAAAAGAGACAATATCAATAGAAATGGGTGGAGGAGTGAATGCTAAAACGTAATTAGAGGAGGTAGTTAGCGGGTTAGAAGGGCGAAATGAACTGCGGAATAGTCTCTTCTGGTCACGACCATCTCTATTGTATTTTAATTATGGTTGTAATCTGTTTGTAGAGATTATTTCTACTGCCTAATGCGTAACATTTTATTTTCCCCAATAGCAAACGTTTTTGTAGAGGCTAGGTCCTCTAGCCTTTACAAAAACGCTAGAAACTACTAATCAAAATGTCAATTCAGTAGAAAATTAGACAAAGTTTATTGCCAGGCTGTTCCATGTATAATATTTGCAACTTTCGTCGAATTTGAGGTCTCAAAAGCCTGTCTCTTTCGTTTGCGATTGGTTCAGATTTCTAACAATTTACTTTCATCGTGGCAAATTTCCTCCTCTTCCTTGCGCGGGGCGCACTATCGTCGCTCACGACGATTTTGCGTTCACGTAAGCTTTCCTGCACGCGCCACCACTACAATAAACACTACCTAGGCAATCCTAACATAACCTACCCTTACCTAACCTTTTAACCTAACCTAACCTTACCTAGCCCAACCTAACCTAACCCAACCTAACCCAATCTAACCCTTCTAATCTTACCTAACGTTACCTAACGTTATCTAACATTACCTAATGTAACCTAACGTTACCTAAAGTTACCCAACATTACCTAACGTAACCCAACTTAATCAGCGATACAGCGAGCAGCGCGGCGCACCAACTTGAACGCCGCTCACGCGCACACGATCTGCGTACACAAACACGCACAAAAATCGCCGTGAGAGACGATAGCGCGCGCGGGGCAGCATATTAGCAGTTTTTTACGACTGTCGTAATGTACAGTAAGCCCTGTTTTCTTGCTACTTTGCTAGCGGGACCAGCTGTTTATTCTCTAATAGGGTGACGGTATCGCTTTGTCTTCATTCTACCATGTAAAATTTTTGCAAATTTCTGTTGATTCTGTGAGCATTAACTAGTTTGAGCCAATCAGATAGAGAAATGAATAGTGTAATAAAAGTTGTTACTCATAAGCATGGCATCGACAAAGAACTACACAAACTAAAGGTTCTGCATGGGCAGCAAAGAAATGCCCCTTTGTAAAGCAATGAGCTATTGATTTGAAATATTAGAGCATTAGCTTGAGCCTATCATAAAAAAGAATACATATATTTTTCTGCCGATGGATGATTGTAATATTTGTATTTGGTACACGGAAGAGAGAAAACATCCATTGGGGAAAATAAGTGGCAACAGATCTGAGAAACAAAGCAGTACTAACTCAAACGAAAGAGAATAGCGTTGAATTAAAAAAAAAACCTGGAGAATTGCGGTAATTGAATCTGGTAAAAGAAAATTTAAGAAATATCTTATAGGGCAACAAACAACTAGAAGACAGTTGCGCGGGACTTGAGGAGAGAGCAAAACAAAGGGACTGGAGTTTTGATTTTAATGATTAATGAATAACTGAGAAATTATACTTGATGCATTTAGAAATAAAATGTTACCTTGTAAACGGCTGCCCATCAGCTGCGAAGGTGGCCGCAGCCCACGAGTTTGGCTGGAAGTTTGGCCGGGGTTTGTCAACCCCATGATATTTATACATGGTTGTTACAAGAAAGAATCCATATAAAGAATTATTTTTATCTCAGTTGCTAATTTTTACGGTAACGCTATGTCTAGGAATATCTATTTCTCTTAGTCCATATTCAAACGTCCCTCATCGTAACGCGTTCAGTCAAACTGATCGACGCGGCGCATTGACTTGATGAAAGCAAGAGAAGCAAATGCGGGAGATTGAAGGATGAAGCAGTAAACGGAACCTATAAATCCTTAATTAATCCTCAATAGCGTTTTCAAATCATGAACAAGCCGACAAAAATGCTTTTTTAGCGGCACTTTATGGATTAAAATCACTGTATTCCCGAAAACTTGTTAAGCTGCAAATGTTGCGCTAAGAATACAGACGCCATCTTGGAGTGCTGTTTTGACTTTGATCGGTTTACCAGGCTATAAATATTTTGAAAAAAGGCTGTTCGTAGTAAATTCAGGCTGTAAGATCGTGAGATATGAATGTGACTTCAAACCGACGCGAAATATAAGTGAAAATGTAAAGAAAAGAGATCATAACTGAACGCGCGGCATCGTATGCCGCGCGTTCAGCGTATGAATGAAGATCGATTCTACCCTGGAGTAAATATGGCATATTTACTCCAAGGGTTCTACTTGTGGACAGCGATAGCTAACTTGACGCACAGCTTGTGTTCATTTTCGAGAGTGAACGCATTACGATGGACGTGTGAATGGCCCTTATTACTAAGTTACACTAGTCCGTATTGTAGATATACCATGGAGAGTTAGGTATTCTTCGAGGTTCAACGAATGTATTAGATTTTTGCCTTATAATCACAAAGTAGTAAATGATTGAATTCCAGTGCCCTTTCTCTCAATCGCTCACTATATTTTGGAGCACTAATACCAAGAAGACTGCAATAGTGCACATGCATGGTGAAGTAGAGAGTTAAATTGAATTATGCATATTACTACTGATATTAGTACCTATAGAATACGGTGTCATTTATTGCACTACTCTTATTAAAGTATGTGGATATAAACTTAAAATATACTATCTGTTATTCTCTTGAAACGCATGTTGGAGAAACCGCTGCCTTGACTTCTATTACTGTTCTTTTTTTTTTTTTTACTCCACGCTCGGGCCACCGCGAACAGGTAGTACAACCCAAATGAAGCATTATGCAACGCCGGAAAGCCCGAAACGTTGCTAAAGAAAATCCAACAAAAAGCAATTAACAACTGACTTAAACGCCTGCAGGCCAGCACGACCAAAAGCTGATGCCAGCAATGAATTCTAAACCGAAACAGACTAGGACGTGAAGCGCCGACTGAACTGACGAGTTTAGCATCTGGTATTCTCCAAAGCAAAAGAGTGCGCATCAATCGCAGCACGTGTAATCATGCTAAAGACCTTGAGGGCAGATAAAAAACTAAAAAACAATACAACCAGTGTCTCTCATTTTTGTACACCTAATAGAACATATACAGTACAGCCACATCTCTACTATGGGACATATGCGCCAGATCACTTTCAGCGGACTGCCTGCTGGCTGAACTAACAAGTCAATCCAGCAGACGCAAGTAACTGGCAGCAGCTGAAGCTCAGACCGATGAGAAATACTCCAAGAGAGGCAGCAAAAAAGCATAAGCATCTGCGGACTACCTCTTTGTCACCAAACACAGCATTTATCTTACGCGGGAGCCCAATCTTACTGGAAGCACGTGACACTAATCGCTGATATGCGGCTCAAAAGTAAGCTTTTCATCAACGACAATACCGAGAATATCCAAGGAGCTAGACTCCTGAAGCAAAGTGTCATCTATCTTCAGGTGCAGATGCTGCGTTTAAAGTATCCGAGACCGACTGACAGTCATATATTTGGTCTACTGGCATTCAGCTTCACACTCCAGGCCGAGCACCATGCACTAATGCGCAACAGGTCCCTATTCAGAGACTGGGTAACAACATTACGTATGCTGGGGATAGGTATCACTGCTATTAAAGTAGAATCGTCAGCATAGTTGATGATCGGGCTCTCTAGCGAAGAGAGCGTGCCGCTTGTATATTGAACGAATAGCAGCGGGCCAATTACGCTACCCTGAGGAACGCCAGACTCAACCGCGATTGTGGCCCTCAAACAACCGTTAACAGACACACTCTCTGCGTTCGCTCAGTAACAGAATCACGACTGATTGACAGATCCCTACCACTCACACCAAACGACTCCAACTAGTACAGTAAACCCCTATGGTTGACCCTGTCAAACGCCGTGCTAAAATCTAACTGTGCATGGCGTGCCTCAGACCTATAGAATCCTGCGCAGACTGTAAATGATGTGACACCGACAACAATGCGTCCTAATAAAAACTTCAGCACCAGAGAAATTTGACCTCTTGCTCGCACTTATAAATGCTACTCGCAATTCTCAGTAAACTCTGTTGGCAGGACTGGATCAACCATTAAGCAAAATCAGCCCAGTATCATTGGAAGAGAATACCGCAGATTCATCACAGATATTGTTAATAAACAACTAAACATTGTTCTGTTTTTTATAGTTAGTTTTTTTTAATTTTGCTTTATAAATTCTGTGTGGTTTAACATATTTAGATTATATATTACACATCCATGAGGCACCAAATCTTAACTGCTCAGGGCTCTTTCAGGACTTAGGGCACATTCGGTTGTGCGTCGAAATTAAGCACTAGAGGCTTGACTTGTCCGAAGCCAGGTGCGCTGGCTTCGACCCACTGAATTAAATTTCAGACATTTGACTCTCAATAGATTACATTTGTGGCTACCAGAAATTCAATCATGCTCCTTCAAATGGAGTTTTCAGCCTGCTCAACGTAGTGGCGCTGCTTCTAATACATGCAACACGATTCGAAGTGACAAAACCAAGGCTTCTGCCTGTACTTTTGGACTAGTCAGGCCTGGAAGGCTTAATTTCGGGACCGAGTCAAACACGCCTTTAAGCAAGCCCGGCCTGTAAATAACCAAATAGTAGTAGCTAATGATTACGCTCGTACGAGGAGCACTATAATAATTATATTTTCTGTTACAGCTTACTACATAGAAGTAAAGTAAATGCAGTCATTTCTTCCAGATGAGATATCTGCATGGCTTAACACTATTTCACCTGATTGACTAAATACTAAATACTATTTGAGCCGCATATATTAGGAGGTTGGTGTCACGTGCTTCCACTAAGATTGGGCTCCTGCGTACGGTGAATTCCGTTTTTAGTGATAGTCAGGTTGCCCGTAGATGTTTTTATGCGTGTTTGCTGCTTGTGTTGGAGTATTGCTCACCGGTCTGGGCTTCAGCTGCTGACACTCACTTGCGTCTGTTGGATCGACTTGTTAGTTCAGCCAGCAGGCTGTGCGTTGATAATGATCTAGCCTAGTGAACCTGTCCCACAGGACTAGAGTAGCAGAGCGTTGCATGTTTTATAAGGTGTACAATAATGAGAGGCATTGGTTGTATTCTTCTCTCCCTGCCCTCAAGGTTTTTCGGAGAGCGACTCGTGCTGCGTGCGGAGCGCACTCTTTCACTTTGGACGCTGTCAGATGTCGAACTAATCAGTTCTGTCGGTGCTTCGTGCCCTGGTCGGCTTTGGTTTGAAATTTGTTGCCGTCATCGGCTTTTGGTCGTATTGGCCTGCAGGCGTTTAAGTCAGCTGTTAATGTTTTTTTTGCTAGATTTCCTTTAGCAGCGCTTTGGGCTTCCCGGTGTTGCAAGGTGCTTCATTTGGGTTGTATTACCTGTACGTGGGAGCTCAAGCGTGAAGTTTTAATAATAATAATAATAACATACAATATCATCCACTAGGTATGACAGTACCATCCACCACGACCTGCAGTGCAAACCTGTAAATTCGAAACCATATATTTATATCTCATAATAGGACGGTCTTCATCAAGTGAATTATCATTATTGTTATTAAATGATTAGTTTAACCACCGTTTCCGCCAAAAGACGATCCGCACAGTGGTGCTAGTCGGCCAGGAGGCGCAATTAGGAATATCCTCCCTCGACATCGGCTCTCCTCTGCCATATAGTATAAGTTGGCTCAGTGCACTACCACAGGCAGGAAAATGGCGCAAAGAATATGAAAAGACACTCGAGTGGACGGCCCCTCTCATGGCCTTTACACCAGAGAGACTAGAGGTGTCCCGCCTACGAGGTCAGCAACCTCGATCAACTGTCTCCTTCACGGAACAGAAAGGGGAAACATAGATAGAGAACCTACCTAACTTATAAAACCAACCTCCTCAGCAACAATATCGGCCGGCTGCACCATCCCCTGCGGAGAAGGCACTCAGGACAGCCCATGGGTTCGTGAGTTCATCAATTGAAACTACCACAGAATAGGATTAGAAAACCGGGCCCAATTCAACGCATGATAATAGTAAGCTTATAACTGAAATATGTGCCCGCAGTTTTGGAATATAACGCATGGTTGCCATTGAGGGTAACTTCATATAAAAAAAAAGTGCAAGTAGCTAATATTACAGCTTATTACATAAGAAATACGGTAAATGCAGTCATTTCTTCCCGATGAAATCTTAGCATGGCTGAACACTATTTCACTTGATTGACTAAATACTATAACATACACTATTATCCATTAGGTATGACAGTACCATAGAACACGACCTACAGTATAAACATGTAAATTCTAAATCATGTACTTACATCTCATAATAGGAAGACTTTCATCAAGTGAATTATCATGTGTTAATTAATCATTCGATTTTTACTTAACCACCGTTTCCGCCAAAAGGCGATCCACATAGTGATGCTAGTAGGCGCAATTAGCAATATCCTGTTTTGACATCAGCTCTCCTCTGTCATATAGTATAAGTTGGCTCAGTGCACCACAACTGGCAGGAAAAAGTCGCAAAGAATAGGAAAGACACTAGAGTGGACGTGTCCTTACAGGCCTTTCACACGAGAGTGACTAGAGGTGTTTCGTCTACAAGGTCAGCTACCTCGATCAACAGTCCACCTCAAGGAACAGAAAGGGGGAAAGATAGATAGAGAAACTACTTAAATGTATAAAACTAACCTTCTCAACAGGAACTGCGGCTAGCTGCGACATCCCCTGCAGAGAAGACACTCTGGACAGCCTTTGGGTTCGTGAGTTCATCAATCGAAAACTTCCACAGTATGGGATTGGAAAAGCAGGCCCCATTTAAGGCGTGAAAATAATAAGCGTATTACTGATATTTGAGCTCACGCAGTTTTAGAATATAATGTATGGTTGCCATGGGGTGTAACTCCATATAACCAAAGGAAAATAACCGTACAATTCTATTGTACACTAAACCTACATACAAGTTAGCCACTTGCGAGTACCTACACGTTTATATGGGATACATTTCCCATTGGTTCAAACTACAATATTATTTACGAAGACGCTTACACGCGCGTATGTAGAGCGGTGTCGTTTGTTAATTAAAAAGTAAGAGTATTAACGTAGGTGCCATAAGTACCAAATTGTATAACGCGTGTTTTACCTATTGTTACATATGGCGGTGCAAGGAGTAGATGAGTGAACTCGTTGAAAAGACTAACGTGCAGTTAGGCCTTCAGTTTCTTGCATGCAGTTCATAGTTCCAGCCACCGTCGCATCGTCGCCCCACCCCCACTGCGGTTAGACAGGTGAAACAACCGCATTCAAGTTCTGTATTTTCTATCTTTAATATCTATAAACCGTAAACACTTCCAGCTTAGTACAATTCATACTGCGCTGACTGGTGAAAGTCATTAATACGATGGCTGACCATGGAACCGCCAAGGATGTGGTTATAAGACATTCTGTGAGGTTGAGAGCAAAACTAAACATCTTGTGTGAACGCGCAGGCCCGAGCTCTATCACCTGTTGAACAGGTAATCAGAAGTCAGTGTGCTGGAGGTACAACCACGAGTGTGAGTGCAACATCTTAGCTGGACGATGTGATTAAAAACTGATCAAAAGAAAGATTAATTTACGTTTCAGTTCATTAAAATCATACGTAAATTCAGTTCGGGTGACTATATATACGGACGCTTGCAGACTATGCCCAAGAATGGAAAAATGAAGTGTGTCGGTTTGTGGCATCAGTGGTGACACTCTCCCCTTACAGCTTCAGTGTGGCATACAAAACTGAACGCTCATGCTTAAAATGAAAATTAAATTTACTATTCAATGGCTAATATATCTGTCAGTTTATGATAAATGGCATTTTCAATCCACTTCTTGCATGTGCTCCAATAAAAGAGATAGTGAATGAAAATGTGTATGGGATGGGAGTAAAGAGTGACAAAAAAAAGTCCATTTCAAGAAGAATTTATAATTATAATATATAAAATCTTTGTCTCGAAGCAGTGATTCCATGATGGGCTGTGTTTCGTTCATATTATTATTAGGTGTGTCACTCTCAAGGGAAAAGACGAAGATCTACAGTACAAAATTAATTTTGCTTAAATAAACTTCTCACTGCAGAAAATAACATAGGCTATACATACAATGTACCAATGAGTGTTGTTCGTCTGGAGAAGAGATGACAGACACTAAACTTTTACATTTATATGTAAAAAGTCAACATGCAGCTATATGGTATTTAGGTTAATTAAGAATAAATAATTCCTAAAAGACGTCACGATACACGTACTTGCAGCTTGGTTGAAATACTGGCGTACTTAGAAGTTTGTTTTCGAAATTGATAATTTTTAACTCAGTAACTCATGCTGACGTTTTTTATGTTACTAGAGTCGGTCTTAAGAAAAATAACTTTTTATTTTATCTGTCAACAGGTTGAGCTCATAGAGTTTGATAAATTGCAGTAAAAGCGCCTGAATACTTGCAATAGCAATGGGAAGCAAAAAAGTTTATCTTAATTTTTTCATTCTCTTTTTTTTTTAAGCGCGGGGTCGTGCTTCAGCTACAATCAACCATCAAACAGTGCTGTTATAAAAATAGGTTCATAATTAAATTACGTTAACTAATATGATAAATTGTTTCACAGAATCTAAGCCATATGATATGAAATAATATTTAGCAAATAGCAATGAATATTTACAGACGTGAGTGGTAGGTGAATTGAGTGTAGCAGTATTTGGTGGTGCTTTGCGCTAAGTGTAATATTTTGTTTAAAGAAGTACATCATAACAATGGCTTCTAATGGACAAGAGGAGGATGCAAACAACGCAGAACGGCATGAACTTTTCATCCGTGAAATAGAGTCCATCGATGAGTACTGGGGACCTACGTTCCGGTGAGTTTTTTTTTTATTATATTGGCATAACAGAGAAGAGGCGTGTTGTAATGACAATAGCTACTTGGGTTAATCTAACCACACTGCAGGTTACCAGCCTCTTACAAATTGTGTCGCAATCACAAAAAAAACAGCAACGACGCTTATAATTGGGACAACGGTTGCGGCAATGCAAATACAGCTCAGAAACTTCTATTTCAAATAAAGAAAATAAAAAAAAATACAAATAGAAAACGACTGAATTTCTTAGCTCAAAATTAGCAGGTGAGTGTACACTACCCCAAGTTCTGTAGACGATGTCATGTTCATCGTCGTTTTTCGTTATTGTTGCGCTTTCGGCGGCTGTCGATAGATAGGTAGCTCTCTCGCAACAGCATTTCTAGTTACGGTTACAACTTTCAGATTGCAGTTGCTCAATTGCATTGTGATTACAACACGCCTCTAATGTGGGCCCAAATACAGCCCTCTGGCTCAACGACTTATGCCGAAACAAAACGCTTGTCAAAAGAACGAGTATAGTCTTCTTTTCGTCTAAATGCGTTTGATGGGCCCATTTGAGTAACACACGCTTACAAAGAATTTTGAGTTATAAATCCCTCCAGATTTAATGAAATGTACGAAAGTTGAGTAACGGCACTCGCGGAGTAAACTGAACTGACGGCAATCATTTTTACACCATTTCTTGGCAATCTCAAAGCTGTATTTACAAGAGTTCAACATAATGTTCGGATGAAAAGATGACAATACTAGTTCTTTTGACTAGCATGTGGCATCGGCATCAGACAACTCTTATTGCTGGGTCGCCAGTGGCTACCTCTTGTAACCATAAAAAGTCATCGACTGTCAGAGCGGAGCAGAGTAAACCCAAGCTCACAAAGCTGGACTGGTCCGGGACTTCAGGCAGGACCTTTGGCTTCGCCACAATAAAATCTGTTGCTGGTTTCATCCTCCAACTGAATACCTTTAATACCACAGGCAAGCCAACCTGACTTGATCCGTTAATTGAGTTTTTCCCCTTTCTAGATGTAAGAAAGCTGTTGCTTATACCTGCCACACGATTCACAGTGGCAAAGCTAACGGTCGTGTCTAAAGTTTTGGACAAGTCAAGCCAATCGGGCTTAGTTTAGACAATGATTAGACAGTACAATGCCAGTCCATGGCACATTTTTACATTTTACTTATGGATAAAGCTAAATGATTTAAATTTATGTAGCGGGTGGGAAAGCTGAGCCATAAGGACTCGTTTTAGCGTTAGAACGGTTAACATCGGCTGAAAAGTGTGGAAACGCAAATAGCCCAGAGAGATTTACCCTACAACCGCATTAGGACGACTGAAAACCGCCTCATCAAGGGCCGCGAAATCCACTGTGTTTATAAGTTCGGTTATAGAAAGTATGAGCATAATCAGCTGACATTTGATTTTGTTCGTATATTGAGGAAAAGAATATTTATGAAACGCATCGTGAAAAATTGACGGAAAAGTTTTATTAAGTTTTCCGAGAAAGTAAAGGCAGAGAGATGATGAAATACTCATGATGTTCTGTGGCATTTATTGCTTATATCATTTAGTCTCTTAACATATCTAAATATTAATACCCATGGATACACTGGTTGCTTACCGCACAGTGCATTTGTAAAAGTATTGTAGTTCTTTTCATGTGTAAGTTCTCATTTATAAATGTACTATATTGCTTTTGATGTGTAATTTTATTCAGTCCGTCATACAGTCACAGACACACTATTGTGTAAAGTGCAGGCCATTTGTAGACTTACTATATTTATCCTGATGTGTAATTTTATTCAGTCTTCGTCATAAGAGGTATAAAAATGTTACGCTACATCACATGTAGATCGCGTATATCAAATTGCTTTGTGTATTTTTTCTTTTGTCTAAATATTGTATTCAGCTCTCAGGGGTAGATTTTGGCGGAACCCTTTCCCTGCCAAAATATTATTTGGGCCTCACGAACCCAAGAGTCCCACTTGCCTTCTCCGCAGGAGATGTTGCAGCTTGCCGTAGTTCCTGCTGACGAGGTTAGTTTCGTAAAGTTACGTAGGTTCTCATTACTTCTCCCTCTGTTTCGGGAGGTGGGCTGCTGATCGAGGTTGCCGACCCACACCGCGAGACTTCTACCTTCTCCAGTGCGGTGGACCATATAGGAGACACCGTCCGCACGGGCGTAAACCAATCGAATTATGCAAGCAGAGATTCTGAGAGAGAATGAAAACGTTAAGCAAAACCTGGTGGTTTTTGTCGCATTGTACACTGTATAACATGTCTAGTTTTAGTTTTACATTTTCAACAAAAAATATAGCGAATCTTTCCTCATTTTACGCTCTATAGTATGCCATGTTTCAGATTTACATTTTCTCTATTTTCATCATAATATCGTAATGTGCACTGTAATTCTAACTGCATTGTCTTCAGACTCTATTCTTTTATTATTATTATTTCTTGTAATACCTGTTCGTTTCTCTTTCACTCTTGAAATGGCTAGCTGGTCTATATCTTCTAAATTTCACATCCCACTTATCTCCCTTTTTTAAATCCATGTAAACGTACCGTTTACTAGTACGCAACGTCTTGCCCTAGCCCATTTTATTCTGCCTACTGTATATATTTCTTACTCTAAAAAAG
>LQNS02277099.1:1220621-1236660 GCA_001587735.2 Parhyale hawaiensis | reverse complement strand
GCACCCCATAGGCCTACAAATACAACTACTAACTTTTACTCCAGCACAAATAATGAAGAAGTGGCACTGAAAAAACCCTTCATTTTGTCCGAAGTCACCCAATCTTACGGTATATGAGTTTGAAGTTTCTATTGTTTTCCTATAGGAGAAAATTGCCAGTTTTATTATAGTCTTGCTAGAGACCCCATAGGAACCTAAATCAGCCTAATCAAACCTAACCCCACCTAACCTGACCCAACCTAACCTAAGCTGAAAATTTTAGACATGAACTTTTCTTTGACATATTTAAGTAAACAGAACAAATTCTTTCCTATTTGAAACTATAATAAAAAGGTGATTTCTAGCATAATTGAGGCATGCTAAAAACAAAAATGACATCAATTTTTGGTGGATATTAGGTAAACCAGACCTACGCGGCTACGCCTTACCTAACTTGCCGCATTTCCGAGGGCGGCAAACTTGTCGCCAATATCTTGACAAGAAGTGCCACACTATGAAATGAGGTTCCACAGGTCTGGCACTCATAGGCGCCCACCCACATTTCTGAGGGCAGCAAACTTGTCGCCCAGATCTTTGCGAGTAGTGCCACACTATGAAATAAAGATAACCTGTCCAATATCATGAAGAGGTTTAGCCTATGCCTAACTACCAGACAGTAGGTACCGGTCCTACAAGTCACCCAAAGGAAGTGAAAAGTTCTTAACTAGTAAAAACAAGTTTTAAGTGGTGGAAACAAGTTCTAACTGATAGAAACACGTTCTACCTTGTGGAAACAAGTGCTACCTGGAAGACCTCAGGCAATCAAGTCTGAAACAGTCAGAAATGCCTGTGAAAATGATCAGATTTGCCCAAAAGAAGATTTCGGTGTCCATTGTGTCTAGAACGGTCAAAAACGCGGGAGGGAAGAGCCTACAACATCTTGAGAAACCTCTCTTATGTGGTTTGACGATCCAAAGGCCTTTAGAGAGAAGCACGCGCCTACGGAATTATTTGAAGAAGCACAGAAACAGAACCATCATTTTTTCTTTGAGAAGATATTTACGGTTGATCCAGTCTTCAAAAAGCAGAGCAACTATCGTAACCTTTGGGAAAGACGTTTCAGGCATCCGTCAAGTGTCAATGGCTAAGCAACTAGTGCCTGTGATAATGTTGGACTTTGTAGCATCAAATGGAGAAAAGATGCCCTCAGTGTGGTTGATGAGCATTATCGGCTAAAGTCCTAGGATTACAAGAATATTTTAGCTGAAAATGTACTCCCATGGATGAGGAAAATCATTTAAACTATGTATTTCAGCCGAACAAGGCTCCTGTAGTGCCTGTACACACTTCGAATGTCTTGCAACATTGGTTGGAGGCCAACATATTCTTCTGGTGAAAAGATTTCTGTCCCCCTCAGTCGCCTGACCTTAACCTTGTTGATTATAGTATTTGGACGCGTGTCGAGAGGAAAGCCTGCCAAGTTCTCCTGAGCAAGTTTGTTACACTGATGATTTGAAAGACTCTGTGAACCGTGTATGGGCATCAATGAGGAAAGCCTACATTCTGAATGTTTGTAAGGGCTTTTGCCCACAATTGAAGCATGTTATTGCTGCAAAGGGTGGCCAAGTTGAATGATCACTATGTGACTTTTCCCCATAATAAATATACCTAGGTATGTGAAACAAAATTATGGTCTTCATGTGGTACCTACCTACCTGAAATTCCAGTTTTATAGGTGTTGAACAATAAATGACAAAGTGCCACAAGACTTTTGGAAAGTCTGGCATGTCTCTCATAAAAGATGAATACCTACCTATTCTGCATTCACAGGGCCAGTAGAGTGTGTTCCTATGTGCAGCCTAGATATGAGAGAAAATTTGAATCGTTTAAATGACACTTTTACTTTGTTTTTCTGATCTTCTGTAGGTCTTGCTGATGGATTTGCATTGTTTTATAACTTTCCTTAATATTTCTGGCCATGGTTTGCTCAAATTCTGACTGATTAAACTAGCTACTGTACGGTAGGTAGCTACCTTCTTAATATGGCGACACATCAGAGAAAAAGTACCTAATCTTGGTGACGAATACAGCTCACTTGGCAGGTTGGAGTGTGACAACTGACAAGTTCATTGCCAACAGCTCAATGAGTTCCAGATTACAAATTGTGCCAAATGTATCACTAAAAACATCTTTTCATTCTGAATTCTCACCATTATTAGTGATGTAGTTACCTAGGTACTTCAATTTCAAGCATAATTTTGAGAAATAGCTACCGAGTGAAATGCATTTCCAAGATCAACTGAAAACTATAAAAGCCTTCTAAATTCATATCAATTCCCAAGATATTTACACCAGCCTGTACAGTGTTCTAAATACATTGCCACACTGATATCTGGTGTCCATATCTTGAACCCTAGAATAGTTTTCCACAAGAATATAATGTTCTGATTTTTTTATTCAATTAAAATTTAATTATTTTCAGCAATGGCATTTACTGTCTGTTAGCTATATAGACTGACTTTCTGCTTTTGAGTCATTCTGCCTTTATTTATTGGTGTGTCTCATTAGCCTAAGATGCAGACGGAATCAGATGGACAAAGTCTGACTCCAGCTAGTTTCTGACTTGACTCCAACTTCTGGGATACTAAAATGTCTGACTCCTACTGACTCCAGCTCTTTTTGTTTACCATTTTCACTGACTCATTCTCATGGGTTTCCCAGTTTCTGATTCCTCTTTCTAGCCAGTTTATGATTCCTCTTTCTAGCCAGTTTTCTGATTCCAACTTCTAGACTAGCCAGTTTTCTGATTCCGACTCGTAGACTAGCCAGTTTGTGATTCCAACTCCTCGTTGTAGCCAGTTTCCTAGTCTGACTCCTAGTCTAGCTAGTTTCTGATTCCGACTCCTCATTCTAGCCAGTTTCTGATTCCAACTCTTGGCTTCGCCAGTTTCCAATGCCGACTCCTGGCTTAGTCAGTTTCTGACCCTGACTACGGTCTCTCAAAATTGGCTGGGCAACCCTGGTTGTGTGTAAATGCGTGTTGTTGAATAGCCTATGCAATTTCAAGCATGTACGTACCGTACCTACCTATGTTTTATATTGGTTGTTTTGAATTTAACTGTTATAGGTATTTATCATGAAATTATCTTTGTTTATCTGTATTGTAGTGCATTTTTTTCGGAACATCGTTATCTTCCCGCCTCCCCTTTAAATCTATAAGTGCTGTAGCTATCACTGAGAACGCGGTGCCTGAGGATTCATTATTGACACGATTTGTCCAATTCAAGAAAGATGTATACATTTTCACAGTCTTAGCTGCACATTGAGGAGAAATGCCTTTGCTGAATTGAAATAGTTCACGGTTATTCAAACAAAGCTCGAGCAGGCTGGTGCAATGTAGCATCCATAGCACAATCGCCACCACCAGCGTTAAGAGAAAAGCGGTGGCACTGCAATTTTTCGCTACTATTTAGAGTTTTAAGCCGTTGGGTAAGAGTACAGTGGGCACACTGGTATAGCTAAATACAGTGAAGTACCTACGACTGGCTGGTTGCAACCTAACCTTGTTGTCATTCAGCAACTACGGCTTTCGAAGAAGAGCATCATTGGCCTCAGGATGCACCATAATCTGGGCAATTCATATGGCTTTCGAGACAGCTCCTGTGAAACTCATTTATTTTTTATGTTTTCGATAGTTAGCTAAAAACAAATACGATAATGCTGAAGCAGTGAACCTTGTGTACTATATTTAAGCTTCCACACAGGTTTTGTCAAAGTCTCTCTTCAACGCTTTAAAAGAAACACTGAGAGCCATTGCGTTTAGGAAAATTTTACTCACATTGGATCCGTGCATGTCTCACTGGCTTCCAGCGGCGATTAATTTCATCTCCAAGGAGTGACAAGCGACTGGACTCGTATGCCATTAGGGTGCTACAAGGGAGTGTGCTGGGCCCGTTAATATCCCTATTTATATAATCGATCAATTTTATCTCACTAGTCGAAGAGTTAGTAAACATTTTGTTGAAACTTTACCACTGAGCGAGGCCGTACTGGATCGTCGATGGAGAACTTCAGGAAGACCTCTACCGTCTCATTGCCGTGACACAACTTTCCTCAGAAGCTTCAAAATAGACATGTTCGATGAAGCATATTGACCACAACGCCTGACTGAAAATCAATGGCACTGTACTTGCACGTGTAACAAACTAGGTGTCTAAAACAAGAGAAATAATTTGGCAAGATTGTAAAAAGGGTTAACAAAGTCTAAGGATTCATTACTAAGAGTTTTAGTTACGTATCTAAGGATATCATCCTCTGATAAAGCACGCCAATTTACCCGAAGCTACGTAGAATTTGGTGTTTAATTCTACCGCGTCTCTGTATAGAAGTATCGACAAAATGAAAAGAATCCCATGCTAAGCAACAAAATTAACACCAAAGCTGCGCAACGAGCCACACGAGCGTCGCCTTCAGGAGCTTGGACTCATCGGGTGTAACGGCTAAGGGAGCAACATATGATAACGTTCAAACACAGGAATGGCTTCAACAACGTCTCGACAGTGACATACTTCGGCAGAGATGATGGTAATAATTGCCTTTCATATAATTCGCAGAACTTCAAATCACAACGTTGCATACCGGGAACAAGACACGGTCGGCGGGTTTTTTCCGTACCTACTTCAAAGTAACAATTGCTATTGACTTTCTTCGCAGGTAGTTGGGACACAAGAAACAGGGTTGTTCCATGAGCTACCTATCGTCCATTATTACAGTACACTACCGGTAGGTATTCCTATGCATTGAATATTGCAACCAGTCTGCTGCTGCTGCTTGAAACAAATCCAAATTTCCCGCCCTTTCTCTTGGCTGTGATGATTTTGTGTTTGGTATCTATAAATTTTTATACACATACATTAAAGTAATGACAATAGTTCAAAGCGAACCGAGGCGCAAGATCAGGCCCCTGTCTGGGAATGGGCATTATGGTCCGTCGAATGTCATCGCGTAGCTTTGCCCCCCTACCCCAAACATCACTTGTTTACAACTGTAGTTTGTTTATCGACCGCCACTAGTCACCTATCGTACCGGATGTTCTTTTATCTCTCCGTTATTTAGCTCCTGTCTCAGTCAGGACACTGTACCGTACAGATTTTAGTCGCCCGTTTTCTCTGCTTCTGTTTGCTTCAGTATCGTCGTGTTTTATTCTGTGGTTTACAATTTTGAGCATATAGATACCGTACGCCATAGAGTCGTGTTCATTGAAGCCGCCTATCAGTGGTGTGCTCCTCTTAGAAGGAATAGCATTATTAATAAAGTTGTCCCTCGGAAGATTCAGTGTAGACTCGTTTTATTGCGTAAACCAGAGGCACGTAGGTACCTACGTCATTTTGTTATTTGATCCTACACGGTCGGATAATGCGTCGTTTGTTTAATCGTTTATTGCTGACGAGAATCAATCGGTCGCGCTTCATATAGTGTTATTCTTACGAAAATTGATTATTGTTGGTGCGTTGAAAGTTACAAATTAGCATGCGCACACGTATTGCGGCATGTTGTAGCTGTAGTGAATATACTCTACAGTAAACTAGTCCACCACCAAGCCCATGTTTGTTCAGGAAGCGAAACTCTCTACCTTTTTCATTTTGCCGCATTGTGATGGACGGATGTGTTGTTGCTAGCTTAGCCATTTGTTGTGCACTGATGGGTAGGTAACGATGATCTGCACGCGGAAATAATGTTGCACACGCAGAATGGGTCGGTTGCAATACCCGATGTATAGCTACCTATATGCATTAGGCTACGTTACGATGCTATACCAGTGGTGGCCAATATATATTCCTTACGTGCCTTCCTTGAAAAACTTCTGATTTGTTCTCGCTCCTTCTTTATAATTCATATAATTATGAAGCATGAGACTTATGCTAAATTTCGATGAAATATTTATCCAAACTCACTTTTAAATGAATTTCGTAATCCAAGATTCCGAACCCCAGAATAAATCATTTCACAACCCCGATTGGGAACATGACAAAAAAAAAAAAACACACACACACACCGCATTTACCGTAGCCTATTGATTGTCTCACTCAATTCGTTGTATCGTGTGTATAGTTCACAGACTCGCCAATCTCCATCTATTTCTTTAGCATAATTCTCTGGTAAATTAAGTATCGCATCTATCATGAAATTTGTACTTAGAGACTGGATTGCGAATTTGGAGTCACAGTTCTTGAAGCCAGGAGTAGTAGTCGGAAAGTGGCTGACATCAAGAGTCGGAGTCGGTGAAAATTACCCTGTAAATAAGTCTTTGCTCAGTCTCAGCCCGCAAAAGCCCAGTCACCTCAACTTTTGATTGATCTGGGCAATCGGCCTCAGCTTGAACCGAGTAGGCTGAGGCGTTGGGAAGCATACACGGGGCCACGCATGCGTTCGCACGTCCAACGTGTTGCTAAGTCGCGCAGCTCGCGTATCGTTTCGATACATAGACCTATTTAAAATCGCCAGCATAAATGACGTATGGGTTCCTCATCAGGTTGTTTGTGGCAATGCCTGGTGTGGCCTCACACCTAGGGCAACCCACCGAACTCCCTAGACAAAATTATAAAGATTGTTCAACTCCTTCGACCACTTATTGTTTGGACAGACAAACAAAAATATTTATATATGCCGAATCGATCTAATAGAGGTACATCCCTTTTTAAAATAGTATTTATCTTGCTATAAACGCTATAATGACGTCGCTAAGTAAGGCCAATGAAAGGTTGACGCTAAGTAAGGCCAATATAAAATTGACGTTAAGTAGGTAACGAATAGCTAGCCAACAATGAGCTTTCGAGGTTAGGCCGAGAACCTTGTAGGAGCTCTCGAGGTTAGGCCGAGAACCTTGTAGGTTAGGTAAAGGCAATGACTGGTTCTGCTAATATCCTATAATATATACGGGTTTGACACACTTTAGAACTCTAGCAGAACCAGACCTGCCTACCTAACCTGCAAGGTTCTCGGCCTAACCTCGAGAGCTCATTGGGAAGGGCTGCTGTACTAGGGTGGTGGGTAGCAGAATCCAAAACGCGTTTACTATCGAGAAGTGGGCGTGCGTTCAAACGTAAATTTATTTTCCTTCAAGTGAAACCAACCCGGCGAAAATCTACGGTGTTTTGAATAGTTTTCAGGCTATTTGAACTGCCCGGGACGATAGACGTACCAGATTCATGGTATCTATAACGAGACGCCGGCCAGATAATGGTCCGTATAGAAAAATTGTTGCCATCTAATAGTCCGTATCGAAATATTTATATATATATAGTTAAATATTCAACTTAAAAATTATCACCTCTCTCACTTCGTTCGCGGGTGATAAAAATAGAACGCCCCATTCTCCAGACGATCTGCCGCGTGGAAAAAATTCAACGCCGTTATTTTTGATGGCCTGCCAGGACTAGTTTTTTGCTTGGGTCACATCTAGGTCAACCCGCGAACTCCCTACAAAAAAATTATAAAGATTGCTCAACTCCTTCGACCACTTATTGGGTGGACAGACAAATATATATTTAGGCCTACTTAAATCTTCAACGAAAACATTATCACCTCTCTCACTTTGTTCGCGGGTGATAACAAGTAGCTATCACCCAACAGTTGCCTGCATTTATTCATATTTGCAGTCATTTTCGTTGGACTGTCTGATATTTATCACAATCTCTCTTACTAAAATAATTCTTGATGCAGTGTTAGAGTTATGTCCCTTAACTGCAGCCCTCTTATCTTTTGTAGTCTTTCGTTACCTTACAACTGTTGGTTGGCTAACACTGCGGCGATCAAGTTGCTATTGCCATTTTTTCAACCGTTTGTTTCCAGATTCCGCGCCAGTCAAAAATTTTTTGTTATTTTTCCTCTGTTCATCACCTGGCACTATAAAAATCAAATCACTTTTAAACAATGTTGTTAGTTCACAACTGCCCTTCTTCTTCTTCTTCTTCTTACACCCGGCATTCAAGTCGTTATTGTTATTTTTCAACTGTTCGTTGTGTGACACTTCCGCAACTTCGGCTATTAGGTTACTGTTGTTAGTTTCTAGCCGTTGACCGTCTGACACCGCGTCACTCAAGCTACAATAATTTTGCAACTGATATTTTCCAACTGATTATCGCTGAATTGTAATAATGCGATCCAGCCCTTTAAATTTATATTGCTGAAGCTATTACTCTCATAGAAAGTACCGTATGTTGAGCCTTGATACGAGCACATATCATAGCCTACTTTACGTACTTCAGCGTTAAGTTGGTAGCACATTACGTACCGCAATTAAGACTAGGGCCACACTGTACATTCGCACGCTCAACTTAATGAACAAAAATGCATCTCGCACGTCCTGAACAGCGAACGTCCGTATTCAAGATACCCGTGGAAAGTACTCGAGTTCAACAACGTGCAAGCTGAACGTCCTCTCATAAGTTGTATGTGTGATTATATATTGTGTCTTCGGCATTGCAAGACAAACTGGTAAAGCTACAAAAAGCCAATAAAAAGTGTAAGTTGGTAGGTACTTCTCTCATGTAACAACAAGCAGACCACGTACAACCACCACTGCACCATGGACGAGTACCTGCTCTACACTGATACTGTACCCGTGATGGTGCAGGCTGTACAGTGAGTATCGGGTGTTGCTGCAGCGGCTGTTGGGAATTTGCTCTTCTAATGCTGTAGATATATTTTCGTTGGCAGACATTTATATTCGTTGACTACATATTTGCGTCATGTGAACTTAATCCAAATTTGTAAGCGTACGTGCCTGATTGCTGGAAATTTGTTCCCCGGTAAAGTGGGAAATTCGCGAAACAAAAGCTAAAATTGCAGTTAGGCCTATTTGCTTGTGTCGTGTATCTGTCTCGTGAACAAGTTACATATTGGTAACCGTGCTTGCTTAAATATCGATATTGTATTCATTTCAGTTTATTTGGCGTAGCGTTGTGCTGCACGCTTTAATCTTATGGCCACAGCATCTACGTGAGAGTATAGCAGCATCCACGTGTGAATATAACAGCATCCACGTGAGAGTATAACAGCACCCACGTGTGAATATAACAGCATCCACGTGAGAATATAACTGCATCTACGTTAGAAAATAGCAGCATCCACGTGAGAATATAACTGCAACCACGTGACAAAATAGCGATATCCACGTAATAGAAAGCATCCACTTGAGAATATAAGTTATATTATCAAGTGGATGTTTTTTATATAACAAACATCTACGTGAGAAAATGGCAGGAGGCCTTTCAGAGTATGGGAACTGCTTGTTGAACACTAAACACTTGAAAAAAATGTAAAAGCAACCGAATTTGCAATGTGCCTAAATTAAAATATCATGAAGCAGTTAGCACTGTAAAGATTGGATATGGCGCGTGGGTATTCGCGGAAACCAGCAACCAGCAGCATAGCACAACTTCTGCGGCAAGAATTCGAGAAGTTGAATTTCAACCGCAAAATCGATTACCCTCGAGTGGCCTCAAGCGCAATTCTGAGGCTTTGGATTAACACCTGGAATGCAAACCTAAACAACAGTATTTTACAAGCTTGAGGACGTCTCAATGGTAATCGGGTTGGGATGAACGCCTGAATCTCGATGCAGGTAGCGAAACTAACGCTCATGATCACATGCTAAGAAGTCAACGATCGGAACTGCTCCGATCAAATCATGACTCGATCGCGTCTATAACTGCCGAGGAGAAGCTATACTTCGCTAATGTAATTTATTATTTTGTGGAGGCGATTTCGTTAACGCAATGTTTGAGTTGTTCAGTGGGACAGTTTAAGACCTAAAGCCAATAGTATCTATAGAGAAGAGAGGGATGCTCTTGCCTATAAGTTTCTGCGTTTGGGAACGAACGCAGTGCGTTCACAATCGGAAATTTATATGCTTTTATCGGTTGCCTACAGGTAAATAGGCTAGTGAGCTAGATCGGATAAATGCCTATAATTTTCGATTGCGTTGAGAGCTGTGTTGGCGGGAAACGTCTGATAAACAAGCTCATTAGACACTCACGTTTACAGTTTTGGAAGAGCGAAAATGTCGTTAGGCTGCCGAAGTGCCCACTAATGTCTTGAATTTTTGGGCTGGAGTAGCAAACAGTTTATTCGAGTAATAAGTCGTACGAGAACACCTGTGACACCACGATATATATATAGGGTTAATATTAGTCTTCTCTCCTATTCGAGTTATAGGACAAAAAAGTGATTTCTAGCATAATAGAGGCGTGCTGACAACGAAACTGACATCCATTTTGAGTGGAAATTAGATAGTAAACCAGGCCTAGCTACGCCGTACCTAACCTGCCCGATATTATGAAAGGGTTTATGCCCATCTACCCGACAGTACGGCCTAAATACACGTGTAACCTAACGTAAAGCAGTAGCGCGTGCCGAGGGCTAAATTAAGAAGCTGAAAAGAGACAAAAAATTGATAAAACAAAGCAGAATTTCCACATATAAAGACCTACCTATAGGCTATAGTCTGAATCTGTTATTTTCAACGAATCAAAATATACTAAGATTATACTGAAGTTCAAGTGGGGGATAAGACGAATGTTATCCATATATAGTGTTAAATGCTGAGCAAAATAACATCTTGTGGTGTGAGAAATGACTGTTTTCTGTTAAAAATAAGCGTACGTTGCTCGAAAGTCGTATATACTGCGAACTTGCATCGTATGCTGCTTAAAATAATACTTGTAATGCTCTGCCAACTGCAATTCGATGCGATGTGATATACAATCTTATATGGTATCGCTCGTTTGCGACCACAGTGTCATAACTCAAAAATTGACAATTTTCAGGAGAGGCAAAAACAGTTTTAATATCGCCCCATTTTCTTAACTTTCACTTGAATAATGACCTTTCTCAAGCGGCCACTTTTACAAACTCTTTTATGGCGTTATTATCACTAATAGAACTTGACGCAGGCTTTTCTGATGGTGACAATAACTCAGAAACCCAATTTTTTAGTTAGGGCCTATATCACTGTTGTCGCAAACGAACGTTACCTATGTCCTACGCAATAAAGGTTATCGTTTGGTGCACGAAACATAATCGTATCCTTCGCCAACTACAGCCGCATGGTGCGCTAAGTGTAAATAATACCTATTTTGCCAATAAAATTTGCTCTGACCGTTGTATACACAAGTGGGCAGACTTCCGGCACCGATGTATGGCAGAGCCATACGATTCCTGGTTGCTGCGTATACGCCTCCCAGCAGTACGGTGCCTAGCGTATAGGAGGCAGTACATGTTGCGCTGTGGTTGTGGCACGAGTTTGGTCATACATATTAGGCCGTGTTTTGGTTGCGGTGTTGGGACACAGTGGGCTTTGGAATTGGGATGCATTTGACTCTTGTATTTAGGCACGTTTCACTATGGTATTGAAATGAGTGCAACCCTGGTATTGGGATGTGTTTGACTCAGTGCAACACTGGTATTGGGATGTGTTTGACTCAGTACCTTATTGAGACAGGTTTGTCTCTGGTACTGGGTAGGTTGTAAGGATATGTGTGACTGTGGCACTGGACCACGCATGACTCTGTCATGTGGTGGATCTATTGAAATGCACCTATTTAGTGCTATTATTGTAAGGTGCTTACAAAGGGATTTTATTTAGATAATTCTCCGGCATCGTAGGTCATATATAGGTAGTCTAGATATGATGATGGCGTAATTAGCTGTGATGAACAGCTGTGTGCATAAACCATTGAATGCCTCTTATATATAAGACGTTATTTACTAGCTAATTAGGTTCGTTCAATTTATGGTATGGGTTTAACAGTTAACTAACAACCAGCTTAATACTAGCTAACCGACTTTGGGTAGCTACCGTTGTCGTTGGTAGCGCGGGTCAGATGTCAACACAGGCTAGATTACTGACTTTGGGTAGTCATTGTCAATGACAAGCAAGCTCAAACTCGAGTTAACTGCAGCATCAAGCAGTGTGCGTGAAGCTCCCCGTTGTGGCTGTGTGCTCTGTGTGGTCAAATTGACTTTATATTTCTCTTTAAAAAGAATGAGGCACCTCCGTGATCAAATGCACTATTCTGATAGAATAGTGACTCAGGTATACTGAGAATAATGTGTATTTCACTTAGTGATGAAAACAAATAATTTCCAGTTACTGAAGCTCAGTTCTACAGTTTTGCAAATGCTTGTGGCTGGTTCCACCGGCACTTTACCCATTAATCGCGATGCAGTCACTGGAACAGTTCGAGGAAGAATTCAGCAAGTCACCTTTGTATGGCGAAATGACGTATGTGTTATTATACTGTTTTTAAAACTATTTGTCAGTTCTTCGGAACCCTGAAACATCTTTTCTTTATATATTGAAGAGAAGAGGATGTTTCTTCTGGTCATGAGTTTTCAAAAGATATAGCTAAGTAAATCCCTCGCTTGTTCTGTCATTTTGGCAATGTTGCGTTGGATACTAATGCTAATTTCTTCTTTAATTTTTGATCTTTAGCAGATCTTGTAAAGTTAATGCCTGTCGGTGTTATGCTTGTCAGTTAAGCTTTGCTTGCCGAGGAAAATAATTCCGTTTTTTCTTTTTTCAGGACGATCTACGACAGTGAGGAACACAGCAGATTTCTGGAGAAGCTGTCAAACAGAATAACCAGCCATGACCGGGACATCGAGCGCATGTGTAACCACCACTACCACGGCTTCATTGACAGCATCCACGACCTGCTGACTGTTAGGGAGCAGGCCACCAAACTCAGGGTGAGTGTTACCCAGGGTTGTGAAGTCCAACTTGGATGAGGTTTTTTGTTTGATGTGAGTGTCGGACACCTGCAAGTTGTAGGAGTGGGAATCGGAATAAAATCAGTTAGTTGGTTGCCTGTGTTGTCAGTCTTGGTTTCCTCAGGAGTTGGTGATGTCGTCGTGAGTACAGTATGCACAAGTAATGTCTTGAGCAATGGCGGCTCGCGCCTGCTATAGTGGGAGTACTGCAGAGAAGCATACCGAGATATTACAATTCTTTATAGAGCCTGAGGCCTGGCTACTGACATTATGTTAGTGTCATGTCAGTTGCCATCCTCTAGTTCATAGAAGAACTACAATCATCCAGTTATGGAATTGTGAGGCAGTAACTTCAGTATCCACAAGCTGCCACTGGCGTAAGCTTGAAAATGAAAATGGGTGTACAGTATTTAAATAGCAGAACCTGATTATACAAGCACCTTATACCTTGAACTGTATGGTACATGGGCAAAATTGAACCTTAAAAAGCCTGAGAAAATCCTTCACTTACAAAGTCATCGGGGATACGGTAAAATTTGATGAGTGCCAAGTCAATGCTCGTTTTTGAGAACATACGTGACTAACCATTGTATTTTACTTCACACCAGACTGAGGTAACTCGTATAGATGCCGAGGTGCAAGAATCGGTACAGAAAGTCATCAGTACGAGTGAAGAGCTTGTGAAGGCTCGCAAAGTATCTGCCAACATCTGTGAAGCTATCGAGACTTTGTCAGCGTGCTTGCCTGTCCTCCGCACTCACGCCAAGCTCCTCTCGCAGATACAAGACAAACGGTGAGTTTGTGTTCAGTCAGCTGTTCAATAGAAACATGGAAAACTCCTTGCATTTGTCAAGCAGAGTTGCTTTGTACGGTACCGCGTCCATGTAATTTATTTTGAAAGTGTAATTTATAACGATCACCCAGTCGTAGATGATAGGTACCAGATCATTCCCAAATCTCAGTGAAAGCTACAGAAACTGCCGCTATTTTGTGCATTGCAGTAGTTTGGTAGCGAACCTGAAGCAATCATCTACAATTGTTCACTTAACGATGTTCATGACCAAAATACTAAAATTTAAAAATACGTTTTTATTTTTTATACGGTGTCGCAAGAAATTTATAGCCGAAGCAGAATCAACTGTGTAATTGTTTTTATTGTTGTAAGTATTGATATTTGTTTATTCACCTAAATAGAAAGAACTGGCTTTATCTTTTGTGGTTACTACAAGAAGATCATCACAAAACAGCAACTAGGTACTGTTTTACTGCAATAAGTAGATGGCTCTCTTTATTTTGTACACCACAAGAAGATTGTCACAATCCAGCAGGAACTGGAATAATAATAATAATAATTTGTACACAGCAATACTTTCACCTATAAAGTAGAAGAGACGGTAGCTAATAGTCTATACACTGCACTAAATTGGTCAATAAATTAGAAGGAACTGTGATAGCTTGTGCACTGCACTATATTTGTCTATAAAGTAGAAGAGATTACAATATTTTGTAGCTCATCGTCTTTTCGCATAAGTTCATCTCTAATACAGCAGCGACCATCTATTTTGTGTGCATAGTACAGGAAGTCAATGAACTGAAAGGGATTAGCTTACTTGTGCACGTTACCAGCAAGTGCATTTCACTTATTGTACTCACTTTGTTATGATATAACTACGTTCATAACGTCACCTGGAACCCATTCGAAGATGTCTCAAGCTAAGGTTCCTACTGTCATACTTTATTACTATTCACCATTGCAGTTATTACCCTGCACTGAAGACTCTGGAGCAGCTGGAACACACGCTGCTGCCTCGTGTTGCCAACTACAAGTTCACAGAGCAGATGAGGGCGAGCATTCCCAAGGTTCGAGAGGACATCAAGCAGGCGTCCATGAGTGAAATCAAAGACTTCCTGGAAGAAGTGAGAAGGTTGGTGTTCGGTGATAGGGTTGGCTGCTGCCAAGCTTTTGTAGTCTTCACTGTATCTCAGATTAATGTATCCGTAGAAGAAGTCAGGGAGTACGGTATGTGTTAATTACATTTGGTGCCTACACCCACGCTTTTGTAATCTACGGTGTATTCCAAATTAAGGAGTCCCTGCCGAAATCACGAAGTTAGCGTTGGGCGGTAATGGTTGTTGCCTTGCTTGTTATCTGCACTGTATGCCAAATTATGGACTCCCTGGAAGTAGTCAAAAGTGTCATGTTCATTGAAGATTGTGGATGTTTCCACGATTAAGTAATGATACTGAAGTTAGGTTAGTTTTGGTTAGTAATGGTGGCTACCTCGCTTGCAATCTTTATTGAACCTCTGATTTGAATGACAAAAATGTAAAACTGCCACATCTCCAAAAATTATGCTGGCATCAAAACGGAAGGTGTTCAGCGTAAACGTGTTCCTTTAATATTGTTTGTTATTTTTAATCATTCCAATACATATATCAGTGCATTGTACCCTACAGTTTGTACTTTAAAATTTTAAAATAAAACTATATTTAATCAATTTATATTGTCATAGACGCTATATGTGGCACATATCATGGATGGTTTCGGAAAGTTTTCCTTGTAGTTAGCTTATGGTGGTCACATGGAAACCAACGTACTGATATCTTCAGTGAATTATGTATTTACTCCTGCCAAATTAGCCCTTGCAACCAGGGTTGCGGAGTAAGAGTTGTAATTTAGGGGAGGCCAGGAGAAGGAGTCGGAAAGTGGCGAGAACCAAGAGTCAGAGTCAGTGAAAATGGTACTATTTTGTTTAGAAAAAAAGTCTGAGTCGGACGTTTTTGGAGTACAAGGAGTTGGTGTTGGACTTCGTGACACTGCTTACAACTATGCAAGAAATTAAATTATCTCTCCCATGAGCTGTCTTACGAAGTCAGTATCCTGGAACGGCAATGGGCTGTCAACTGTTACTGAGCTTCGGTAATTCCCAAATGAAAATGAGGATGGTCGTGTTATCAGTTCATGTGTCCACTCGTAGCGAAGTTGTAATACCTGTCTGATATACTCTTGTCGTTGGAGAATTCTCAAACAAAAATGCAGGTAAGTCGTCTCATTCAGTTTCAAGTCCATTTCCAGCATAGCTATGCCGTATCTGCTGTACCTTTGTAATTTAGGACCTGCTCCTACAGAATGTCGCCGCGAATCGGTCAGGTGGCCATGAAGCAGTTCACTGTATACCGCTCCAGCATGGAGGCCGCTGTGGGTAGTTCCTCTCCCCTCACGCTCTCATTCAACAGACCTCAGGCTAACGGTGATGGTAATAAAGGTAACTCCTTGTCAGGTGTT
>LQNS02277099.1:1116721-1129881 GCA_001587735.2 Parhyale hawaiensis | reverse complement strand
CGCATTAACCCACTCTTTTTAGGGCCTACGTACCACTGGCAGAGCGAAGTCTTTCCAAGGGCTGCAGAGGTACGCACACTAGAGCTAAAGATGCCAACAGAGCTCAAGCCATCGGCCACAGAGCTGGCAGTGCACACGCCAACAGTTTGCACGATGCTCCACCTACAGTACGAGGGGGGTACTGGCCCCCTACCCCCTCCCCCCTAGCTGTGTTTAAATGTGCGTTGGAGACAGTGGATACCATGCAGTGAGTAATAACCAATGTAATGTCCACAAACTAATAAAACTCAGTCGGACAGCTTCCACGCCCAGCTCAGTTCTACCTCGAGAATCCTGTGACGTCATCGTTCAGTCAAAATTTTCTTGCAAAAATACTGAAGAATTGCCAGTCTGTGTCTTCCTTAAGTCTGAGGTGATGGCTACTGCTAACTCTCAACCCCTTCTGTCGAAATATCTAGAGTGTGGAGAGTGCTGGGCTTGCAGCAGCTAAAGTAATGGCTATTGCAAGCGTGCAGCCCCTTCTGTCTAAAATTGTAGTAAACAATATGATAGATATTTTTAGCTAATGCTGCAGAGTCGAAGTCGGCGTCGCATGGAATCAAACACTTCTAGGAGAAAGGAGTCGTAGTCAGACAGGGGCAGGTCCCAGGAGTCGGGGTTTGATTTTCAGCCGACTTCGCAACACTGATTTGTTCAACCATTTCTGATAAAATACGTTTGTGAGAGTCGGTATAATTGTGTAGTCGCTGTTTGCAACTGTAACTGCTCGATCAAGGTGTGCAGCCTATTCCATGTCCAAAATATTTTTTGCTGCAGTGCAGCACGACAGTCCTCTGCAATCCGTAAGCAGGACAAAGTGTTCGAACATCTTACTGTCAGCATAACCGAGTCTCTATCGAAACATTTGCTAAATTCTTAGCCGCCATGTCGCCTGGATTTTAAAAAACAAGCGTCACTACACCATATTGCAAGTCCTGTTACACATAATTTTACAAGTTTGTGACGAGCTTTAAAATAGTAAAGCTTGTTCGTCGAGACGCTAACTGCAATTTCACTGCTTTCAGGAAATTAAGATATGCAGTAAGTAGCTGGTGGCAAGGTAAATGTATGCCATAATGGAAACAGCAAAACTGAGATATCTGCTTTCCTTCGCGCAGGGTCCGGCAAGTCGGCTATCGAGGCCCAACCATAATGGGGGCTGGATGCTTGGTTGTAGACACGCACTGAACCTAAGAGACGTACTGGATGATGCTAACACTCTGTGAACGGTCATCCGTCTGACCTTTAGCTCCATGGTGTTAACAGACACGTTTATGGCCCCGTGCACAGGAGAGCTGAGGTAATATTTCTAGGAATTTGCTTCCATTGAGGAGCACAAAGGCGCCTCACCATCATTTAGTGCTGATGAGAATTGCCTCAAAAGAATAAATTTGAAGCTTGTGCCATGAACAATTACTGTTACCACTTACAGCTCATAACAAACCTGTAAATCGGAGCGTAATCGGACTTTTGCGACGTTCAGGATATGTCTTTAAAGTTGACGTGAATTAGAAACAGTGGACTTGTTTTGTGTTTACGAGAAGAACAAAACATTTGGGCGCGTGACGGGCTCTGGCGGCAACAAAACACTTACAGTGTGAACCCACCTTAACATGGGTGGAATACGCATTACCGAAGGGTGTGACGACTGGACTCGTACTGGAAAGACCAAGAGAAGGTGAACCAAAATTTTGCTAGCATATGGACAACCACTGCGTACGTTTGATGTGTTACGAGTCTAACTCAGCGAATTCAATCGTAGGGATTCCTTCGCACTCTGTTCACATAATATCCTGAGTCTGAAATTTGTTGCACTTGAAATTTAGACATTGCACAAGTGAGCTATTGATAAGACAGAAGTTTTGACAACGAACAAAAAATTAAATCAGGAGAAAGATGGTCGCTGCATGAGAGCTTGCGGGAGTTTGATTTTCAAACACCGTGCACACGCAGTAATTCCTTTGCAACTAGCCATATGCTAAAAATTTGTTTGAACGTAAATAAGTGAATGCACACATACAAATTCTGCGCAGCGGAGTCCAAGCTAGAAGGTACGACTCCTGGAACCAACGATGCCCAACTCTGACCACTATGTACTATCATAACATTTTAGCTCTTGGCGCCGATTCCTTCACAACATAAGATTGGCAGCAAGGAAAAACTAGTTTTCTTTTTCCGACTCCGATTTATAGATCAAGAGGATATGCGACTTCGACTCCGGCATCTGACTCTTAGAACCAGAGGGTTTTCGAGTCTAACTCTAGAACCAAAAGGATATCCCACCCCGACCTTAAGATACCTTCCAACTTCCAGGCTGCTAACAAAAAGTCAACCAAAATATATAATAAGTAGAGGCAGCCAGGATACATTCAGCTAAACAGGGTACGTGTCCATAACCGGAGAGACCACTGCGGAAACACACACACACACTGTTCCCAATATAGCCACGCTTCCGCTCCAGCCACAAAGAGCCGTGATGACGGCAGTCTTCCAGAACCGACGCGTTAAGAGTTTTTCATTCTACCACTCCCACACTGGGAGGAAGACAGAACTTGCGAAAGCTGTAGGGATCAAATTAGTCCTACAGCGCGCCCACCGTTAGTGTAGAGGGTACAGTGTGCCCACCGTTAGTGTAGAGGGTACAGTGTGCCCACCGTTAGTGTAGAGGGTACAGTGTGCCCACCGTTAGTGTGGTGGGCACAGTGTGCTCTCAGGCAGTGGGCATGGCGCCAACACACCAAGAGAAGCACAACAAGAGAGAGGACGGAAATACTCAGCTAGTGTGCTTGTGCTGTGTGTAGGTGTGTGCACGTGAACGTGTGTAGGTGTGTGCACGTGAATGTATGTAGGTGTTTGTGCGCACGGCCCTCTTTCACTAACACCTCTGCTCCAATAGTCCCGCTAAGTAGCTTCAGCTGACCACTCCCCCGGAGCGTTCCCGTACCACGAACATAAGTGTTGGAGCTATTAGTTTGTTCAGCAGCCAAAGATGACGGCAGTTGCGAGAAAAGGAAAAAAAGTTCCGAATCACTTGCTGTTGAAACTCACACTTCTAATTTCTACGTATTATGCCGGGGACACATATGCTTTTCTACGCCCAACCGGTTGCTCGGATGTGCAGCTCGCGGGACGTTTCGATACGTACGGTACTTAGAATCGGCAGCATAGATACCGTGGCATAAATGACGTCCGAATCTCGCATCCTTGTATCAGGTTGTCTGTGCAAGTGCCTAGCGTGTCCACAGCAAACAAAAATTTTACCGACGACAATATCTTGAGAATAAAAATTTGGCTGTATCTTTGGGCTCGGCACAAACAGTATCCTGGATAAAGAAACATGACTTAATTCTTTGCACTGCACGGACACTAACAAAGGAACATACAGACGCACAACTGAAGACACAGACAGGCAGTTCTTCAGTATTCTTGCAAGAAATTTTTAGCTGAATGATGACGTCCTAGTCTTCATTACCTTGATTTCATCATATAGTTGGTGAATATACAGGATAAAAGTTTCATCTATGTACTCCAATCGCTCGAAATTTCGCCGATGCTTCATGGCTAGAAAACACTGAACCCAGAAGGCGTTTTAAAATTGAATTATCCAGAAAATCAATGACTTGCTACTTTCTAAAACATTGAGAATATGCAGTACATTTCATCGATTACATTTACGACTTGTTAGTATTTTATAGTCCTTCTCAGTCCAAATACATATCTAGCGATATAAAATTGTTCATTATTATTAGCTATTATTAAAACTTCACGCACGGGCCACCACGGACAGGTAGTACAATCTAAATAAAGCACTTTGCAACACCAGGAAGCCCGAAACGCAGCTAAAGGAAATCCGACAAAAAGCCATTAACAGCTGTCTTAAACGCCTGCAGGTCAATACGACCGAAAGCCGATGCCGGCAAAGAATTCTAAACCCCAGCAGACCAGGGTACGAAGCACCGACCAATCTTATTAGTTCGACATCTAACCTCCTCCAACGTAAAAGTGTGCGCGCCGACCGCAGCATGTGTTTCTCTCCTAAACATCTTAAGTGCAGGGACAGACCCATACAACCAATTCTTCTCATTGTTGTACACCTTGTAAAACATACAGTGTTCGGAAACCCAACACAATACTCCAACACAGGCAGAAAAAAAGCATAGAAGCATCTGCGGAAAACCTGTCACGAAACAGAGAATTCACCTTACGCAAAAGCCCAATATTACTGGAACCACGTGACACCAGTCGCCTAATATGCGGCTCAAAGGTAAGCTTTTCATCAAAGACAACACCAAGAATCTCCAAGGAGCCAGACTCTTGAAGCAAGGTGTCGGCTATCTCCAGATGTGGATGGTGCGGTACAAGTATCCGAGACCGACTGATAATCATCGACTTGGTCTTACTGACATTCAGCTTCATACTCCTGGCCGAACACCACCATGCACTAATGCGTGACAATTTCCTATTCAGAGACTGGGTGACAGCATTACGCATGCGTGGTGCAGGTATCACTGCTATCAAAGTGGAATCGTCGGCATAGTTGATCATTGCGTTTTCCAACCAAGAGAACATATCACCAGTATACAGAACGAAGAACAGCGGGTCAAGTACGCTACCTTGAGGAACGCCAGACTCTACTGCCACTGAGGCGCTCATGGCACAACACTGATGGCTGAACGATGACGTCACAGGAATATCGAGGCAAAGCTGAGCTGGGCTTAGAAGCTGTCCGTTAGTGTTTCCATTAGCTGTCATATGTAATCTAAGCAATAAACTGTGACGTAATCGTTGCTGCTAATTTTTATCGCAATAACGCTGAAGAAATGACCCTAGGTTTTCATTTGTCTGTGGCAAGAACCTACATGTAACGGGACACAAAAGATATGAATGACTGAAATGAGTATACGTACATGCATAGGAACACACTATGAACTTTACGATAATGTTTTTGATTCTATATTCCAGAACAACTTGTACGAGGAATGCCTTGATTCGAAAAATAATAATATATAATCGAAGTAGCATCAAATGAAGTACTGCAATTGCCGTTTATAAAATATTACTTAGGAAATTATCAACAATAAAATTTCGAAATCCTATTAAGTCATTACTTGGTTCATCCTATAAAGCAGATGTATTTTATCGACGGAGCGTAGTTTCTTTGGTCGACGTGTTAGTGCTGATTTACATCACTTCGAGCTCTAAATTTATTACACTAAACTCGTATACCTGTCTGCGATAACCTGTGAGCGAAATACAGAGCCGCGTCCATTTTCTTACTTCGAAGTACTACATTGTAAGATTCTTAAAATATCTCGAAGAAGTTGTAACATGAATTATGACGTTCCCATTAAGTTACGTCAAATGCGGAAAAAATATCCGGTAATGAGATACTTATTGCAATGGTTTTACTAGTTATACTACAGAGTTGGGTTAGCTTGGGTTAGGGATACCTCCTGCTTGCTGGGGAGCGTAGCCACAAAATTTAACGAAGATATTGCATAACGAATCAACGTCTCCATAAAAAGTACAATGACAGAAAAATACTGCGCAATGCAGTTTTTAAAACTTTACAAAGACCCTGCACTATGACTACTATAATTGGGAAAAATACAACGAATGTAATTCGTAAAACGAATCATGAATAATCAATAGAAGATAGCTATAAAGACTACGTACCCGCGGCAACCGAAAAACACTGTGTAACGTAGTTCATAAAATTCTACGAAGATCATGCACACTGAAAGATGAAAATGAATACATAGAAACTCCAATAATATCGAAAGTAATTGCACAGTGCATAATTAGTCTAGTTACAGAAGGAAAGTTTGATGAAAAATCCGCAGGACGCATTAATTGCAGTACGTGGGTGCTGTTAGCAAACGGAATGCTACTACTGAAATTTGGCAGAATGAAATTTCCAGAAGGAAGCTCGTTTGTTATATTGAGTAGCTTGAGCCTCCGTTTCCACAACAAAAGGCGATCAAACAAAGGACGAAAGAAAATACAAAAAGTATGTTGATGGAAACGTGGACCCCATGCGCGATGGTGTTCCTGGTGCTTCTTACATATGATCTATGCGCATAGGATCAGCAAGTCAGGGTAGAAGGGGAAGAACACAATAAAGTCTCATCACTACGAGCATGGAAATGGATAAAAATGGGCACAAAAGAAAGGACGTCGTCAGCAGGAAGCCCAAGACGCATCAGCCTCAGTCATTAGCGGGTGCTACGCATGGTATTGATAGAAAATTATCAAAAACATGAGTAAGAAGAAAATTACCGTAAATGATTGTGAAGTAACAGCCATTTGTTATTACGCACAGTACTTTTTTGTGGCTGTTGTTACTGCACAGTTATTTAATATTGTCCGTAATAGCAACTAACACCTGCACACAAAGTGTTAATTAGCTACGTTGGTAAATTATCGTAATTTGACAAGACCCACTGTAAGGAAGCGAGAGCGAGGATGCGAAGGCAACAGTACCGTGTGTATATATGTGTGTCCGAATTGACTGTTCAAGACTCAGTCACGTCGGTGTGTACGAGGTATTGGCTCAGTGTCTGTCACACAGTTGTGGTATGAGGTTATACCTTGCTGCGGGCTGTGGGCTTCCGCGAGAGCTCTAGTTAAGAAAGGACATCAACTCCACGCCGTCTTAGCGATCATAAAACGAATTCACGTTCATAATTTGCAAATTTAGAACAAGTAAAAACTTACAAGATGCATAATTTATATATGTATGTATACAAAAGGAGAAAATGTAGATACAATGTGGATTCAATTTCAAATAAGACAACGATGGTCAAGGCTGTAGATGATTTCAGCAGCGAACTCCATTCTGTGTACATAACTTCTCCGCCAGACGAAACTCTCGCAGCAGTAATATGTACGGGAAAACAATGACGACCTGCTGTCTAATTTTCACTGCCAATAATTACGTTCATTGTTTGATGCAAAGATGGTAGTAAATAAGTCCGGGACGGAAGTTAAATAATTGGAGGTGGAGGTCAAGTACCCCAAGGGTTATACCAGAGATTGCACCATGGTTCTTACTAACAGAATATGTGAATGGCAGTGAAGGTGGTACAGCCTATATAGGTACAGTAGCCCTCTGTAAGTGCTGCGCCACAACTACCAACTTCGTCCACAGGAGGTTAGGAGGGGGAGGGGGGTGAAAGGAGATAGTCAAATAGTCGAAGGGAGGGCGAAAAGAGAGATAGAGACGCCGAGGGGATCCTCCCAGAGATGCACGGGGTGAGAACCGTTGAAAGAGCGTTGCACAAAAAGAAATGGGAGACTGCTTGCTAGTATGGGAAAACTAGTAATTTTACGATATTCTGAATTTGAGAGAGTTCTTGTAATTATTTTCACCCACTAAAACAAAACTCTTCTCGCATAACCACGTCTATGCTTATCTGAATACACCTCAGCTAACCTAACGTACGTTGACTTACCTAACACACCTCGTCTAACCTAACGCATTTCACTTATCCAAAACGCGCCCAGTGCAGTTACGTAAAATAAATTTCTGAGAGCTTAGGTGTTTCATGAAATCACTGGTTTCATGATCACATGAAACCATGCTATGCCCCTACCAATAATAACAGAGTTTATGCTGAACAAAAGATTGGGATGTAGGGACTCTGACAGCGACAGGAATCAGTGAGTAACGGGAATTTGCAGTATTTCTGCTCTGCACCCACGACTTGCAACCCAAAATCCTGAGGCTCACGCAGCCGCCGCTATCTGCGGCTTCATTTGCGTTTTATTGTCTGGGTAAGAGAAGCAAAAAAATCTAACAAGAAGTTTTTTATTCAAGAAATTAACACTATGGCCAATGTATGCCGTGTATAAAGCATGCCACAGGAATACAATTCATTATTATGGGAATAGCGACCTACGAGTTCAGCCACTTTCAGCAACGCGGTGGGCGGTCCCGCCCCTCCTTCTGAAGCTTCTAAATCGCCTTGAATTAAAAGACTTAATTCAAAGTAGCTTATCATCCACAAGAAGAGTGGGCATCTTTGACTGATCTCTGCAATGTAGAGGAAAACGTAAATAACAAAAAAACAGTAACCGGGACCGACCATGATAACTATAGCGCAGTGACGCTTTAAAAAATTTTCTCTAGCTTGCAATTAGAAAAAATAGCAGCAGGTACAACTGAATGAAATAAAGCCGGTACCATTTACTAGCGTATCTAAAAAAAATCTTCAGATCCGTAACAGCAAGGGGCCATTGATGATCTGATAAACTGGATACTACGATACATATTTCAATTTATATTTAAAACTACATGCATTCTTTCAATGATGTGAAAGAATAACCACCCAAATGTTATGAAGTACTTTCTAAACTAAAAATTATTCCAAAATCTCAGTTGAAAGTACGATAAAAACATCTGAAAATGGGAGAAATGCTAAGTTTACTACCTCAACGTATAATTTCATAGGAATTTTGAAATAAATCACTGATAGAAAGTTGAAGAACAAACAGAAAAATCAAATTCCCTATCAATGGAGAATCCGAATAAAATTATGGAGAACTTTAATGCTTATTGAGCAAGATTAACCTAATTAACTAGGGGCGCAACGAAAAGAAAAATCAGCAAATTCAATAAAAGATGGGCGAAAGGCAAGGCCGAAGAAAGACTGCAAGATTACAAAGAGAAATTAAACAATGAAAATAAAAGTTTGAACTTAATGCTTACAAAGCAATGATAGCACACGCTTGCAGACACTAAAGACCGAAAACTAAGCCTGAATATCTCGTAAACAAAGAGAAACAGCCGCAAACAGATACGAGTCATTATAATGAAAAAGATGCATCAGAGGTAAAAAATAGAAATGCTACAATACGAATAAAACATTACAACAAGAATAATGAATGGAAGACGGCAATAAAGCTGCATTGACGGCTAAAAAACAAAAAACTTGAAATATGGGTAACCCAATCAAGTTCCGTTGCACCTAGCAATCGTCATAAATTCTTATTAATAACTTGCCTTTTAAATAGTAATTCGTTAAATCGACTGACAGAACATATGTCGTGCGTGTTTGATGGATTTGCGCGATAGATCGATCGCGTTGCGCAATCGGTGGATGTTGTAGATATTAGGCCGTAATTTCGGGTAAGTTGGACTATACTCCGGTTTAATGTCGGGTAGGTTAGGGAAGGCAAGGACTGTTTTTTTTTTCATTTTAAAATTTGAACGATCGATCGTTTGCGCAGCGCGATCGATCGATCGCGCAAATCCAGCAAACGCGCACAACATATATACAGTGAAAGACTGCAGTGACTGTACAGAAATTCAAGTCGTGGGTAACCCAGTCGCGTTCGGTTCAGTGGCGACTGTAGTAAATACTTTTAAATAATACGGACAGAGAAATCTGTTACATCGATTGAATGAGTAATAATAAAAAATGCAGATTTTAAGAAATTACATTAGCGGCTAACCCAATCCCGTTCCAGTATCTGGAGCCTGTACAAAATACCTGTAAACATTTAAAACCGAGAGAAAGAAATCTGTTAAATGAAAGATGGAAGTAGCAAGACATAGCCGTAGCGTAGCCGCCTGTGGCCGACCAAACAATGTCCTCATTCAATTGACGACAATGCGAAGAGAAAACAATGATGGTTCTAAACACAATGCATGGGAGACACAAACCTACGCAGCACAATTGCGGAAAAAGTGCTCAATTATGGTGGAGAAACGGAAAATGACAAAGATGAAAAAAAAATAAGAATAGAAAATTTAAGAAAGAAAGGTTTTTAGACCCATTTAGAAATTTCGGAAAAAGTGGCCAATTATAGCCGAGATATACCAAATAACAAATGAAGATAAACAGCGAGAAGTGAAAATGTAGGAGAGAACGTTCTTATAAATACACTGACAAACTTTGGTAAAAGTGGTCAATGATGACCGTGAAATGGAAAAAACGAACAGAGATAAAACAACCAGAACAGAAAGTTCAGGAAAGAAGGGTCCCTACATAGAGCGAGCCACGGAAAATTTCGGAAAAAGTAGTCAATTATAGCAAAAGATATAAAAAATTTACGAAGATGAAACACCAAGAGGATAAATTAAGGAAAGAACGTTCCTAAATCCATCGAGAAACTTCGGTTCCGTTCTCTCAAGAAGCTCACAAGAAATAATCAAATCAAATAACTGTGATTAAGAACAAAGTACTTTGTTTTGCTAATTATAAGGACATGACTGTAGTGATTCACAGAAATACGTTGGTACGGGAAAAAGATAAACAATGAAAATGTAAGCAAAAAACTTTTTCACCCAAAGATAAATTTCAGCAACAAAACTATTAATTGCAAATAGTTTACTATTGCAAATAGTTTACTAAAGTATTTCGAAATTTGAGCGAATTTTTTCAAAGTTTGCGGTGTTTTACCTACCTGTTTTTTCCGAACTTTGGTTCAGGTGCCGAATCTAACAAATTTCTCGAAACCTATGCAAACGTAGGTAATAGAAATGCTAATAAAAACAAAATCGCAATCGTTTTTAGAAAACAGCTAAAAAAATTTTTCACGCATGTTGTTCACTGGCAAAGCAGCCAAACAATAGCGAAATTTATCGTCAATTAAAGAGACACAAAAAATATCACCAAAACAACGTGCACGCTACAGAAAGCGTTACTGAAAGTACGTTAATGCATCAACCATGGAAAGAAAGGAGCTATACAACCAAAGTAAACAAACCATATCTCCCACATTCCAAAGGCCATTAAGAGAAGTACGGCCCGTCGGGCAATAAATTTCTTCGCCATCATTGCTATTGTAGCTAGTACTGAAAACAAACCAAAGAAGAAAGCACATAAAACAACGGCTCGTTTCAACAGGTTTGTCTCATGAATTGTATACAGCAACATTTGGGGCTTGGTAAGAAATAAAATACATAGAAACATTATAAAATAGTCCATTGTGCATTTACGTGTTCTGATATATTTATATGAATACACTATGCTAAAATATACATAAATACCTATATTTCGTGTCCCTACCCTTCCCACCGCTTCACTTTTTATGAAAGATGCACTACAACCGCCAACTGAAATTACTAAGAGGATGAATTCTCTCGGCTTCAGTTTAGTCGAAAAGCACAATCCATCCATTAGATAACATGCAAAAAGAGTTCTGATTAGCAAGCACCCAAGATCACTGAATTAAACTTTGAGTGACGCATCCTATTTACACAACAATGCACCTTCAATAGCTCACAATATTTACGCTCAAGCGAAAAGTTTCAAAGGAAGAAAGCAAGACGGAAATAAGATTTGTTACGTCTAGGTACTCTTTACTGAAAAATCGCTTCCCTTTTGCTTTGTTGATCATCTTCCCAATTTGCACCCCGCAAACTGGGGGCAAATGTACTGTACGTAGCAACCAGTTCCGATTTAGGAATGAAGGAAAAATCAGAATACCCGGGAGCGCTGGCAAAAGCTGTAAATATCTTCATTATTTGGATTTTAACGTTGACAGAGCATAGAGTGCATTAAATTTGAGGATAAGGATAACGATTCCCACTTGAGCCATCTTTTGCAACCTGATATAATTTTCGTCAATCGGTTCCTATCAGAAAGCAATAGCATCGTCAAAACCTCCAACCTGGCTTATTTTTTACCTCTTTCTGTCAAGGCGGGACAAGAACGATACAAATATACCAGGTGTTGCAAAATTCTTGGTACAAATTTCGACTACTAGTAGAAAATATCAATAAGAACACTTTTTCATCAATAAAAAAAATCGAAAAACGCTTAGTTTGTGAGATAATCATGTAAATAATGTACGCTGATTATTAGTTACCTAGGTACATGCACCCTGCTCATTAATACAGACGAGGGTAGGTCTAATACTCAATAACAAGAGATAGTTTTCACTCATTAGCAAGAATTTGATTACAGTAATTATTTAAAATGTCTACTATGAATATTGATACAAGCACGACACCTTTGTCGAAGGGAGTTGCGTACGTTGACAAAGATTCTATGGATCTCAGCGATATTTCCAGCAGCAACTGCTATTCGGGCGACATGATTTTCTTCCGACTCGACAGGCGCGTCATGAAAAAAGACTTTCACATGCCCCACAAAAACAAATCTAGCGGAGAAAGATTAGGTGATCTTGCTGGCAAGGACACAGCACCATTACAAGCAATCCATCGATTTGGAAGTTAAAGGTCGATAAAACTTCTCGTATTCGAGGCAAATGAGCTAGAACTCCCTCGCGTTGAAACTAGTCTTCTACGAATACCCAATGGCACATCGCCCAATAAATCCGGAAGGACTTATTCAAGAAAGACTCTGTTAACATCCCCGTGAGACGCTCTGACAAAATGTATGGGCCAATGATTTGATTGTGAAAAATAGGTACCTGCCGAAACATTGACAGTATAGCGATGCTGGTGGCGATGTTGATGGATGACATAAGCGTTGTTCTGCTGCCATACGTGAAAATTATGAACAGTAAAAACTCCAACGCGTGGCTTCACTCGCGAACAACTGAAGGTCTGTATAATGAGGATCTTCAAATTCCTGATTCAAAAACCACTGCGTGAATCATTCACAAGGAGCATAATCTGTAGGAAAAAGTCAACCCTAGACTCTCTGGAAGTGATACATATGATAATTATTCCGGTGAAGTACACGCCAAACTGCAGTATGACATCGAATTCCCAGAAATTTTTAAGCCCAATATCTCAAAAAATAAATGTTTTTGAATTTTTTTATTGATGAAATAGTGTTTGTATTAATATTTTATAGCAGTAGTCAAAGTTTGTACCAAGAATTTGCAACACCCTGTATTAAAATACATACGGTAGACAGATCTATAAATATACAACGTCTTTATTGTTACGGGGTATGGAAATAGTGGGCATATGTATAATCAATAATTGTTGATAATAATGGATGAATATTTCTACTGTGTAAGTTTATCATTAATTTACGAACGATTGAATGATCCAGCTGATCACTCACGGAAATAGCACAAGACAGGATTGTACCTATGAAAATAATATAGAAAGAAAAGAAAAGATAAAGAGAGTTAGACATGTCCCCAAGGGGCGAGCTATTCCCCAACCTACCTAACTAAAAGACTTAGCGATTGGG
>LQNS02277099.1:1094697-1107736 GCA_001587735.2 Parhyale hawaiensis | reverse complement strand
CCCACCTGATGAGCTGGAGAACAGCGAAACGCGCGTCGTGGGTACCAAAATTTCTTCAACTGCTTCTACAATCGTCATCTACATTTTGCCATCTCAAGAAAATATATTTATTTATAAACACACGAAGGCTATTCTTAGTATTAGAAGATTTAAATCCCAGCCAAATTACGACGCTGGAGGTTCAACAATCTGTTGGTATCCACAATACGGTGAGCCCTGGGCATTTCCAGTGAATTCTATATTTTTCTTAGTGCAGCTTAACGCTTGATCAATTCCAAGCTGATATTCACTCCTTATTTGCAGGGGGATATTTTGCTATCGCAAAACTCATGGTACTACAGCTTGCGTTTCACTAATGGAAGATCAGGTCTACAGGGGTGAGACCTGTAATACAGCAAAACCTATACTGGGAACCGGAACAATAAAAAGCTCAATCACAAAATTTTTGCCGTCACTTTTGACGGATGGGCCCTCTAGTATTATACTAAAACTGGGTGAACCGCGCTTCCTTGCTTGTTTATTTACTTGTGTCGTGCTTGTTTGCGCACAGCTTCTTCGCTTTTAGACGGGAAAAAAATTCGAGGGACTGGGGAGCAGTCGCAGCATCTTTTCCATGGATTAGCTCTTTAATTCGATGGTATCTGTGATACGGAAGTTAAACTGAGCTCGGCCTCAAGAACGAGCATGTTCAATTCATCGGTTCCGTGTGCAATACAACTGAAATACGCAACATATAAATTGACTTTGCTTACAGCCTGGGTGTTGAATATTCGTTAGAGAAGCAAAGAATCTGCTGATAGTGAACTGTACAGGCCGTTCCTTGATGGGCAGGAGAGGACGGCCGAATAGCGGGTGGTCAATGCCAGCTAAATGACACACAGTGCGAAAGCGAAGACGATCGTGATGACGACCCAACGGGTCACGGGTCGTCTAGTATTATATTAAAAGTTTGTGAACCTTGTTTACTCGTGTGCTTGTTTATTTACTTGTGTCACGTTTATTTGTGTCTTGTATGACACAGCTTCTTCGGTTTTAGACGGGAAAAAAATTTCCATTAACAAACGCAGTTTCATTTCAGAACTGTACCCTATAATTAACTATTTAGCTGCGTACCTGAAACAACACGCAATGTGAGCTTTCCATTTTGTGGAGAAATTGATTTTGTTTTTTTTTTTGCTTATTTCGCAGGGTCTTTTGTGCTTTGCACGAAGTAATCCTAGTTCCAGTTCAGAACTTCAGATTCGGTGCCCGTTCATTTCAATGAACCACGCATTTTGCAACTTCACTCATGTACGCTCATCAGAGGTTCAGAACGATGGCGTTTCTGTTTAATCTGGGAGCATTTTTCTCTCTCGACTTCCATTTTTAAGAGTAACTTTACAACTTCCACACTATAAAAAGTCCGAAAATATTGCAGGATTTATTGAAACATTTTTCCTGGCACTATTTTCCCGTCTAATAATGTATTTTTTTTTTTTGTGGTGATTCCGTGAAATTGAGGTTACTATACTTCAGGTGTAAGGATGCATGCAGGGTTAAAACAACTAAAAAGTTGTCAAAAACGTACGGATCAATCGTAAATTTTAAGGGACTTACTTGACATCATTGTGTAATCGCATGTCCCGTAATAAAATAGAGGGAATAATTTTTACAACGTGCAAAGCACAGAACAACCAGTGAACAAGCCAACTCATTGATGACGTCACATCTGGTTATTAACGACTGTCAGCCTGTCTGTGATTGGCTGCGCACTTTTGGGCGACTCCAGCCATTGGCGGACATAGCCGAAAGCGGTGGGAGGCGACGTCATCATTGAGTTTGTTGGTCCAGTACTTATTCTGTGGTGTATATTCTGGGCGGGGACTGCACAGTTCTCAAAAACATGCAGCAGTACTTTGGTGCTCGAATTTGTTCAGAGTGAGTAGGTAATGAAAAATTTGATTAACGAAGGAAGAGCATGGGAAACTTGCATGTGTTGACGAGTAAATGCTCATGAAAATACACGTACATCACGCCTTGGGCGCTCGAAGTAAGTAATTGTTTTAAAACAAGGAGTCACCATTCGAGGAAAATTATCAGAGGATTTTAGTCCCAGGGCGAATTACGAACTGGGCGATTTCTGACCGCCGTAAATGGTTACAGGCGTGTTCGGTCCGCTCACTTGGATCAGGAAAATAGAATCCTCTTAGCTCTAACTTTTCCGGAACTTCAATTGCAAGCGTTGCATGCGCCATTTTAAATAGAATTTTAGGCACAATCAGTTTGAGACTTGTGCCTAACACTCGATCTAATGAGCGAACCCAGATCAGAAGCCAACGAATTCTATTGGCTATCTGTTCTATTATCGAACTGAACGAGCCATAAATGCGGCTTTCATCTTGCACAGACGGACGTAAGAAAATAAAAGACGCTGTATCCCTCCCTGTAAAGGCGTTTTCACACGACAGTTTTCTGGCTCCCATACGCAATAGGGTGGAGCGAAAAAGGGGGGTTTTGCAACTTTTTTTGAAATGTGACTTCCAATAGAGATATTATGTTGCCAAAGTGCCTCAAAACAATCATGTTAAAATTATAGAAGTGTAGATGAATATTTTGAGGTGCCCCACGAATATTAAATTTTGTAAAATTTCTAAAATGCAAATATCTATACATCATAATTACAAACTGTGAAGCTACATCCAATGCCAAAATTATTGTAATAATTCATAATACTAATAACATACTCAATTCTGCAAGGTGTATTCAAGCATCTTCAGGTGGTATCATGCTAATAACATTTAGATGTTTTTTTTAGCAAATTTCCTAGATTTTTAATTACTGTTATGGAGCTTATAGTACGTTCTTTAGTTTAGTGTAGTTGCTTATGATTGTGTAATCAACTTTAAAAAAATGTATAAATGAATATTTTGACTATCCAGCACTTTAATTAATTCCAAAATATCAATAAAAATGTATAAAATTCAGAATTTTCAACAGTCTTGGGGTACCTCAAGATGCTAGATTTTTGGAAAACCCTTTTAACATAATTAATCCTATACAACATGGCAACAAAATCACACCATTGGAAAAAATATTTCGAAAGTTTGTTTTTCGCTCCACCCTAATACGCAATATTCAGCATCCGAATGCCTTGCTGCGTCCGTTACAAAAGCAGAAAAGTGCATAGCTTTCTCAGTGTTAATTCACTCCAAACTCAAAGAGACATCTGAAACTGTACTAGCCATCCGATGCAACTATCTATATTTTAACTAACCTTGTGGTAAACACACAGTTAAGTTGGGTTTGACTGATCTGTTACATACAGATATACATATTGCAATACAAATTTTGAAGACATTTTAATTTACAATATACCAAAAATAACACAGCGGCTAAAGAAAGTCGAGGAACTTTTTGGGCACAAAGTAATAGTTGTATTATAGTATAATTGCATCACGTAATGTTTACACCGCTTTTTGAATACGAGTCGATTAATTTGATAGCTGGCAACAAGTGCATCAACAGGCCCATACCTAGAGAGCACCCGGGACTTAGGTTCATGTCCTGTATGAGCTACTACCACTACATCAGCATAATGAAGATATCTGGTGAAGAAATGAAGAAGACGAAGAGAATAAACTTAGTCAAAGAGTTGATCGTCCATGCACAATTAATTGCTGCAGATTCGCGGAGCTCGAAGACCTTAAATTAATTGGGAGATGAAAGGCAATGGATTACGGTGGTTTACAATCTTTGGCTGTAACGAGTTTGGGACTACTCGAGGAGAAGTCTGTAACTGTGGAGGATGTTGCTTCCAATGTTCGTCAAGACGATTTTCAAACGCATTAACAGACTGCACCTACAACTTCAGGAGGGACTCTATTCAAATGATCACTGTGAAGTCCAGGGATGAACTGCTGGCTGAGAGTAGTCTTTCGATTATTATGCTCGAGTTTCTGGCCGTTGTTTCGCAGGCGATTATTAACGTCCTTGAGAAGCACGTACAGGGATCCAAAAACTGCCGTGTGAACCCGCCTTAACCCTACTTGTAGCAGGCTGTGTTACCTCGCTACAAATGCTTGCTTTTCGTAGGAATACAAAAGGACACAGAACCCTCGTAGTAAAATAACAAACTATCGTGTATGCGGGTTAAACCTCACGTGACGCGTGTGTCCTCCGAGCAAAGGAGCTGATATTAATGACATCAAGAACATAAATTAAATGGCAACAGTAGACAAGACAATGGCAGCATCGCACTTAACTGCGGCATAATTGCAGCGCGTGTACAATACTAAAGAAATGAAACGTACTTATATTGTAAAGAGAAGGTAATGTGTCGGAGCAGTTACCCTTGATAAGGTTATGGTCAAACTAATAATGAAGTTACAACTCTAGTGCACCGTACTTCAAACACAGCTTTCCATTGGCAGGCAAAGCGATTGTGTGACTAATAAATTCAACACTGCAGGGTGTACTGGAGTTATTATATCTATATTGTAGCTAACGAGACACTTGAATATTTCGTACAATGAATAGCTTGAGCCGATACATAGCGAAAAACGCTGGAATAAAACAATGCGAAAAACACCAGCACAATCGTAGAACCGAAACCATGTCAATGCGCTGCAAATTTGTTTTTAAAGGCGAGTTATTGATTTTGGTAGTACATGAGACTTTTACAGCTAACCGCTAATTACTATCATTAATAGTAGGTATCGATACTACCACTATCGTTATCAACATTACTGTTAGGATTATTTTAAAAGAAATTCAACGCTTGAGGACTATAAGTGGCAGGTATTCACAAATGAAGCGTGGAGGTATCCCTAAAACGCTCAATACGCTGCCAGCAAGCACCCACCAAGCATTATCTGCGGACATAAACGCTTGTAATTCCACAAGACCGAACACAGATCCCGGTAACGAAAATAATGCCATATTAGATCGAGGAATCAAACATATATATACTGTATATACCAAAACGACAGGTCTGACATAAATCAGTCTTCAATGGAAGGGGTGGACCTCAGGCCCAGCTCCGGTGTTCCTCCTGAAGGACTTAGCAGGAGGAGTAATGAAGTGCAACCAAAGCTCCTCACTGTTGAATAGCTACCGTGAAAGGCAAACAACTTTTCGGTAGCTACCAAATCACTGTTGGCACATGACCGACTGACAGCGCCGCCAAGCTGGTCCAACAGACGAACATGACTGGCAGCAGCAGCAGCAGCGGCAACCCAAACAGGGAAACAATACCCTAGCAGAGGCAACATGAAAGCACAAAGGCATCAACGGACTACTTCGTTGGCACCAACCACAGCAATGACCTCGCACATGAGCCCAAACCTACTACAAGCACCAGGAGTGGTATTTACGTCTAAAATCTAAGATGAGTCTCATTAGAGAGGACACCCAGTATCTCCAGGTAGCTGGTTTAATGCAGCACAACGTCACCAATCAGGAACAGATGCAGAGGTAGAAGAGTCCAAGACTGATTCACAGTAATTTCGTACTGCTTGCATTTGATTCCATGCTCCAGGCAGAGCACCAAGCTTTATACGCATCAGATTCCTGTACAAGGACTGGGTCACAGCAGTACGAAGAGTGGGGAAAATCATCGCTACAAAAACCGGATCTTCAGCATAATAATCATAGCGTATACATGTAAACAATAACAGCCTATCACCAGCGTACAAAATAAACATAAAGGTGCCAGGAACGCTACCTCAAGAAAAACACCCGAAAATAATTAAGTTTATTCTTTAAACGGCTTTTTTTTTTTCTTTTGACAGTCTGTGTTTCTCCGTTAGTCAATGGTCAGATTCCAGTATTTGCCCAGCAGAAGCAAAAGAGTAGCTTTTGCTCCTGTAGTGAGAGCAAAAAAACATCACTGGGACGACGTTTTTGTCAGCAGCAGGCTGGCAAGACCACACGAATTTGCACCAAATAGAAGGTAATCATCGCACGCGAGAAGAAAAACGGTGAAAAATGGGCGATGTAACGGCGCCCTAAACCTGACATTGGGCAACGGTTTAGCAGATCCAATAATATTTACAAGTAAAATGAAACTGCTGCGAATACGCATTGCTATATATCAACTCGCTTCGCCAGGACAGTTTCAAACGTTCAGCTAGACGCAACGTATACCTACGTTACAGAAATGAAGAAATAGATTGCAAGCGTGGTTGTATATCATATAGAGTTATAGACTTACAAAGTAAATGGAACGGGCGAGAACTGATGATATATAACCGTGTACCTATGCCAAAATCTTCAAATTGACAATATTACCTTTATTTTCTATTCCTGGCAACAAACAAGAATTTCAATAAGAAGTCTTCATCACGCGAGGGCTTATGGGGCTAAAACGACGCAAATGCGGAAACTATCAGCTAGTAAACAGATGCAGCGCAATGCTGATGACTCAACACATGAATAATACGCACGGTCAGGGCGCATTACCAGATGCGTCAGCCTTTTGGTCAGCAAAAGCGCACAGAACTTGGAATTTGTGCCAGCAAGCTGCAGTCACGTGACAGCTATTACGTTACCGAAGCAGTAAAGGTTTTCCAGAGAGGAAAGGAAGCCGCGAAATGGATGAGTCAGCAGCTGGGTACTGCAGGTGGCGGCTGGATGCCAAGGACTCCTCCTCAGCTCGCCCCAGCGCGGCAGGAAGACGACCACCGTCTGCATAGAGTACTTCCTGCGACGCGTCAGCTGCGGTGAGCCTCTTCCGGAGTACTCGTCGTTGCCGAGGTCTCCCTGTACGTTAATCGAGTACTGATACATGCATGTTGCAGCTGGTATCTCGCTGTACGATCGAGTAATGGTACATGGCGCTGCTCGGACCTCGTTGTGTGATCGAGTACTGGTACCTCTATGCCACAGCTATATCTTCGCTGTACGATCGAGTACTGGTACATGACGGGACCTCGCTGCATGATCAAATATTTGAACCTGCCGGAGCCCCAAGAGCTCGAATACTGGTCCGTGCCTGGACCCGAATGCAACATCGAGTACTGGTACCTGGCCGGACTTTGCTACAAGATCAAGTACTAGTACCTGCTAGGTCTTCGCTGCAAAGGCGACTGTTTCTTGCCGCAATTTCGCTTCAAGCGAGGGAGCACTTAAGAAGTTCCACGCTAAAGACGCTCCCCTTTGACGAAATCGGAGACGTGGAAGTCCAGCCTTCGAACATGCGCCGTTCTTGGAGTCAAATAAGACAGTGCCAAGGTTGCGAGCCTGACACAAATTACCAACTCCGCATGACGCAGGTTTTCAACTTTGATAGAAGTTCGTTACCTACTGCTTGCGACACGTGGAATTCAATACACGCGAGTTTCGCTAACTTAGTGCGACATAAGCACGTCAACCGCGACGCGAGTTGTGAATTTTAAGACAAGCTTTAAATTCTCAGATCAGCTAGGGGTCACGTCTAACGCAAGGGGTCAATCTTGGGACACAAGTTTTAATCTTCAACTGTAACGCAAGTATTCAATTCTAACGCAGGTTTGCCACCATGACCCAAGTTATCAACTCTGACACAAGTTCGCAACCCTAAAACTAAAGTGATCTACATTGACACAAGTTAATAATAATAATCTTTATTAAGTACTCATAGACATTACAAAATTGGAATGAAATATGGTACACAGGAGAATGTTTCTTATTTCTAGGTTACACACAGAGCATGTCGCAGTGATCTTAAGTAGTCAGTTCTGACGCAGGTTTTCCGCTCTGACGCCAGTCGTTTAACTCTGACACAAGTTGTTAACATCGATGAGAATTTTCTATTGTATGCCACAATCGTTTTCTTCGTCACCGTTTGATTTCCCATCGCGTAAAGGGCCAGAACAAAGCCAACAACGGTCAGTACATCTCTCGGGTTTTTGTGGCCTTTTCTGAGACGCTAGGAACAAGTTTAGAGCTACTATACACCGGCCTGCCATGCAGCCTGACCTACAAAGCTTCAGTACACCGATGAGTGGCCTAGAATGCGAACAGATATTTAAAGATGGAGGTGATGCTTCAAGGTGATTGGATTTTTTACGGTGTATACTAAGTACAAAAAACAAGGATCAAAATGATAGCAAGATGTGACTTTAGGGGCGCACCGCTCTTGGTAGCAGAAACTGTCTGCGGTTTAATTTAAAAAAATTAATTCAAGGATTTTAAATCGCTGTTAAAAGATCATAACCGGAATCCTCCTATTGTACACAGAAGATACTGTAACAACTGGAACTAAATTCATTAACCATTAACAGAAATAGGGCAATAGGACCAAAAAGTATACAGTGATAGACCAATAGCATTATAACGGTATAGCAATAATGCTCACAACTACTGTCCTTAACTTCAACACAATGCTTTGACGACGCCATTCCCGTTTTATTGGCAGAACGTTCTGATGTTGTTTCCGTTTTATTGGAGTAATAATTAGATTAAATAGTTGACAACAGACAGACCAACAGCCCATTCCCAGAGAGGAGCCTAAACTCAGGCATCGACCCACTATGAGTTAATGAAGTAAGCCTCAATAAAAAATAAAATCAGTACCAAGACAAAACCTCAAGGAGGTGCCTGTACAAGAATAATTAGTTGCCGCAGATCAGTGGAGCTTCTGAGACGTTAAGATACATGGGAAATGAAAAATAATGAAACAGCATTATGCCTCCAGAATAGTTAGGAATTGGCGCGACTTGGAGGAAGGGTTCGAATTTGAGGAGAGTGCTGTTCCCCGTCCAGTATTTGTCAAGGCGATATTTAAATGTGTTACCTGCCTCTGCTCTGATAACTTCCCAGTTAGTGCATCCTTAATGTTCACTATAAAGTAAGGGAAAAACTAATGACTGGTGTACCGGTACTTCGCCGATGTAGATGGGTGAGTTTTTGTCCGTTGATTCGGAGGCGGTCAGCTATGCTCAGATGTAATTTCCGTTTATTATGGTACAATGTATTGACGTAATGTCTGTTTTTAGCACAAGGCTTTGATGTTTTATAAATTTATCTATATGAATATTTAAAACAGTACGTTGATTTTATTACCTTTTCAGCGCAATGTTTAATGCTAGGAACAGGTAAATACAGCTCTGATGGGTGTCTTTTGGGAGAAGAAAAATAACCACTGGTAAAATAGAGCTCAACGAGATCTATTTAACGATATAATTAGTTTAAATTTTCCGTAAGTTAAATGACCACTAAATACACTCCACCGGCGTCACTCAAACTATAGACTCCCGTGCATATATTTAATATATCTATGTAGATAGACTTGAAGGATTATGTAGAACATCTTCTGAGCTTTAAAATTTTCTGGTTTCAGCTCCAAAAGTTGTCGGAGAGCTGAGGAAAGAAATTTTCAAACCCTGGAACTCCCTGCCCATTTGCATATTATTTACAAATGAAAGTGAACATCTAATGTAAAATCACATACATATCGACAATATTGCTCTCCAGCATATCTACAGCATGTGCAGAACTAGCTTTTTACCAAGAAAAACTCAAGACATATTTTGGCTAACGCATTTTAGTTCGCCCAAGTAGAGCATTTTCTGAGGGTGTATTTTACAAGTCCAGTAACAAGAAAGAAAAAATCGTCGACAGATTTCTCGTCGGACGTCGCTGTCGCGTGGGGCGCCTTTGCGCGCAGAAGAAAAAAACTCGAAGAAGAATTCCAAAGCGCTGCGTAAAAAATAGAAAGCACGCGAAACTCTGAGAGAAATAGCGAAGGCAAGAGAAACATCTCTTCCGGTTCGGCTAGTCACCGTGAAAGAAACTTCAAAGAGCCGCAATGTTTAGTGGACAAGAGAGCGAGACAACGCACGAATGAATGGGAATACATCCAGTGATATCTAGGCCTATATTATAAGTCTGGCTGCTCCTCCCAGCTTCTCTTCCATCCCTAGTTAGTACGACCGTTACGTTTTCAGTTTCAGGAGAAAATTAGGATATCGTTGACACGGTCTAGGGAGGCAACAGCTGGAGCCGAACTGAAATATAAGGTGCAACTGCTCGCACGACTTTCGTAGATTTGCTGACTAGTTATCACCGGCTAACGAAGTGAGAGAGGTGATGTTTTCGTTGAAGACTTAAGTATATATATATTGTAAATATATATGTATATATATATGTTTGTCCACCCAAAAAGTGGTCGAAGGAGTTGAGCAATGTTCATAATTTTTTGTAGGGAGTTTGGTCGGTTGACCTAGATATGACCCATGCCAAAAAACTAGGCCTAGCTGGCCATAAAAAATGACGGCGTTGAATTTTCCTCCATGGGGCGAATTTGCCTCCACCGCAGCATATCGTCTCACGCCACGAGGCGTTCTATTTTTTTTTCTATGTTGTTATTGAAGAGTTAATCTCCGGGATTGAGGCTGTGCCCTAACCTCATTCATCGAAAATGACTTCGCTGAATTCGCCTCCACCGCGGGTGATGGTCTTACGCCACCGAGGCGTTCTAGTTTCAGTATTAGATTTGGTGGGGGGATTCTACTCCACTTGTTACACCGAGGGAAGATGTACATATGGATGAGCAACTGGAAGCGAGGATGAGGAACTTACTCGTCGTCGTGAAAAATATTTCAACTCGGTAGCACAGCTCTATTATTGCTTCTTAAAAAATCTGGTGATTTAGAAATGAAACCTATAGGGTACTTTTTTCAGATAGGTATTCTATTCGCCAACATTCACTCCCTTTCTACATTTGTAAAATTTCCTACTAGTGCTTCTACTCATACATCCGTCCATATGTTCCTTAGCATAGTACTACGCTTTCAGGATTAGATTAATGATATACCGTACAGTCCCGGGATGCAACAATAGGAGTTAGTTTAAAGCTGCTACAGCTCCCACGTTATAGACTTGTTACCTGACTTGGAGTGGGGGAATTACCCAATTGCCGAACTAACTCTATTTCCGAACAAACATCATTATTTGATAGGTGAAAGTAATAATCCCATCAAATAATTACTGTTTGTTCGGAAATAGAGTTAGTTCGGCAATTGGGCAATTCCCCAGTATGTGTTCGCACTTCGCAGCCACGTACGTTACGGCTCCAGGTCCAGGTATAAATAACAAGAATGACGCTTCTGCTCTGTGTGAGGATCACCTTGGCACGTACGTGCCATGCATTCTTCATCATGGCAGAATTATTAAGGCATATAACTGCGCAGAATGAGTGTCAACCCACACTCGCTGCTGCCAGTTGCGACGCTCAAGTAATCAGAAAAACGAGCGGTGTCATGTTCGGCAGAGCAACAATTATTAGGGGTTGTTACCTCAGCCAAGGAGGTTATGTTTTCGTTGGGTTTGTCTGTCTGTCACCAAGATAACTCAAAAAGCTATAGATGGACGGATTCTGACGAAATTTACAGGGATTGTTAGGTATGTTAGGAGGAACAGATGATTAACTTTTGGTAAAAATTCGTCCATCCGTGTGTTTGTTTGTCTGCCTCATTTTTCTCAATGCTATAACTAAAAAAGTTATGGACGGATTTTTATGAAATTTATATGTGTTGTTAGGTATATCACAAAAAGTAAATGACCGACTTTTTGTGATGATCTGTTAGTTCGTTCGGATGTTTGTTGCTGTGTTTGACTTTACGTTTGTTAGCGCAATAACTCAAAAAAGTTTTGAGTGAATCTTTATGAAACTTACAGGAGTTGTTATTAATGTTGAAAGACATAAATGATTAAATTTTGGAGCAGATCGGTCGGTTTATTTGCATGTTAGACTTATGTTTGTCGTAATGTTTGTTAGCAGCATAACTCAAAGGTCTTGAATGGATCTTTATAAAATTTACAGGAGTTGTTAATAATGTTAAAAGACAAATGGTTAAATTTAAATTTGCACGAATCATTAAACATATTAAAAGACATAGATGACCAAATTTAAGTGATGATCAGTTCGTCTGTTTGTGTGTTTCACTAATGTTTGGCTCAATGTTTGCAAGAACGTTGCTCAACAGGTTACAGACGGATCTTCAGAAAATTACAGAAACTGTTATAACTGTCAAGAGACACAAATGACCGAAGTTTGGTGCTTATGAAGAGGAAATCCTATTTTCAGAACCAATTTTTCGTTAATATTGCCTTGCCTGGCGGAGGTATAAGCTCTTGGAGTGTTTCAGTTATATTTAACTGTTGCGTAAATAAGACACTCGAATTTTAGGCAGCTAACGGCGTAAGATGAGTTTTTATATCTAAGAAAAAATCATCAGCAGCACATAGGCCTATAGTATAATGAGAGTACGACGCAGCTATACGCAACGTATCACCGTCCTACAACAGCGACAAAAAGCGACACAGAACAAAAAAGTTCACGGGTCACGTATTGTCAAAGCACGCGGAGTTAAAGGGCTTGTGAAAGCATAGCACGGCCGGAAGTGCCCTTATCAGGGCTCCGATAGCAGCATCCCTATCTCTTGCCAGGCCTATCGGGAAGCTCGGCGTATAGGCCTAGGGTAAGGACCAAAGCTGAGAATTGGGCACCCAGGCCTGGTACATTAACAATACTGGGCGGAGGGCCGCGAAAAAACCTGACAAACGACCTAACTTACCCCAGTGCTTGGCAAGAATGGTAGCTATGCGTCTGGTAAACATATGCGCATATGACTAATATTACTTGAAACGTCCGAGAGGAAGGACGCTGGTCCTTATAGGGTTAACTCTTTCATGTCGTTTTATAAACGTGTTACACTTTATAACGATGTTATTTCTATGAGAGGAACGAATTAATTGATGAGAGAAAGGGTTAACAGCCTACAGCAAATAGCTAAGCTGGGGCTGTTCCTCCGCCCACAGAAAAGAAGATTGTTCTTTCTCAACGCATCCTTAATACTCTTTCGAGGAAACCCACAACCCGCAGGAGGTCACAACTTTCGCGATAACAGTTTGAGGAGACCAAGATATTACAAGCGGGGGGAGGGGGGGGAGTTGGACACACGAGTAGAGCCTCAAACTGTCGCCAATACGGTCCTGCTTTCGTAAAAAACTTTACTGTCCAAGAAGCCATTCTGTTACAGGTTTCTGCTCGGGACATTGAACGGATAAATTGCTCTCG
>LQNS02277099.1:1020392-1039024 GCA_001587735.2 Parhyale hawaiensis | reverse complement strand
AGACCTAAGGATGACAGCACGACAAAGGATCAATGAAGAAAAGAAGAAAATTAAGAAGCAAATAAGAGAAGAGGAGATTCCGCACCGGCCTAGAGGCATTAGACAAACGTATAGGTTATTACGTGAATTCTTCACGCACGAGTCCACTAGTGTCCTATAACACGCTTGTCTCTTCAACGTTCATGAAACGTTTTCGTCTCCTAAAACGTTGTCTTGAGCTCACACCGTAGCAGATCGTTAAATTATACTTTAGTAGTACCTATATGCTATCATTTAAATTTGACTGCAACATTTTCGTCTAGTCACCCACTATAGCGCTAGCGAATGCCATAGTTACCTAGAGTTGCCGCTGTATACTGGCTACATGTTTAAATTTTCACTGTGTTGGGAGTCTCCGTTTGTGGAGTGCTAGTGAAATATAATTTACTTTTTCTTCTGCGCTGCAGGGCCGCCAGTTTGAATCACTTTTTTCTTTGGTAATTGTGAGATCTTTTTAACTAAGGGCTCAGGTCACAGAGCTCAGGATTTTGGGCCTGGAAGCAGTGGAAATCTTCTGGCCGTTCGCCGCACTTTGTTTGGGCAAGCAGCGCCTCGATAGAAATAGAATGACCGCAGTTGAGCCGCCTCCAGATCTGCCTGCTTGGCAATGCTCTAGATAAACTAGCTCTATTTCGTGGCTACGTGCATTGTGGAGATAACTGGCTGTTGTCTCTTCCATTAGTCACAAGTGGCGAGACTAAGAACGAGACAATCATCAGTACCATATCTTCTGCGTACCTTGTATGGTGCGACTGACAAAGACTGTGGAGAAATGGAAGTTGGTTTAGAATTTGGGCGCCTTGTTGCAATATAAAGCGCCTCTTGTTCTATCAATTATCTAACATGTTTGTAATAAGTCGACTGAGCGTAGTCCTTGGTACCAGCCGCTATGAATAAGTTTATTTCAGTTTGGAGGTTCTTATTTTGACCAACCGTCGTTTATTTAATGGTTATGGTAAGTTCACTGTTCTTGTCTTTTGGTACCGGTCAGTGCTGTCGTTATGGATTAGTTCTCAGTACGGGAGGTTCTTAGTATGATCAACCGTCATACGTTTAATAGGCTTATGGTAAGTTCACTGTTCATAGTTTTTTGGCCCGATCATTATGCATTAGTTCTCAGTACGGGAGGTTCTCATTATGACCCAAGAGCGGCGGTGAGGTTCTAACGCTGGGCCGCCGCTGCGTGACCTGCCGACCCCCACCACAAACCTGTTGCGTGCCGGAGAAAAGGTAGAAATTCATAACAAAAAATGCCTATATGGTCGCTGGGGCTGTGCTTACCGATCCTATGCTGATGCACCTCAGACTGTGATGAAACTGCCGTGGTGCAGTGTGATGAACGAAAGTTGATACATGCACCTCAATCTGCAGTCTGTGATGAAACCAGCGTGGTTCAGAGTAATGAATGAAAGTTGTTGATGCACCTCCGACTGTGATGAAACCAGCGTGGTTCTAAGTAATGAATGAATGTTGTTGATGCACCTCACACTGTTATGAAACCAGCGAGGTGCAGTGTAATGAATGGAACTTGAGGCGTCGTGATCGTTGGGACCGATGTGCACCACCAAAACATGATCGAAAACCAGTACCTATCAGGCCAACTTGAGCATTGACGAAACGAACCAAGTTTTGCTTGACTCGATTAATTACCTGGCCGGCTGCATGTAACCAAACCAGACTTGCGATGTATGGAGAGGCGGCAGTAAACTCATTAGCCTATATCCACGTTTCTCGCATTTGTTGACCACCAAGTAAAGCCAAGTATAAAATGCCACCGAGTCATATAATTTGCGTAACAAGTCAGCCATTACTTCCAAGAATCACACGAGGAGTGCTCAGTACACTAAAGAAATATGTAAGGAATTTGGTCCCGCTCCACATAAGTCATTCTTTTACAGCGCTGCTACGTAATTATCACGAAATATTCACGAATAAACACTTCATAGCTGTAATTTTTGTTAACAATGAGCATCAGAACTCAAGTTTCATTCAGACTAACGAAGTTCAACCTACTCTCCGAACAGGTTGAACTTTCCGCCATACTTTCGAAAACGGAAACTAGTTTTCAAAGTTTGAAAAGTTCCAAGATTTGCCAAACCGATGAAGTTTAAGATACTTAAACGAAAACCGGTTTTAGGTTACCGTCTCGGTGGGCCCAAACGATGACGCCTTTAATGCACCTCAATCTAATGAAATGAGAGCGGTGGGCTACAGTGTGGTGGGCTACAGTATGGTACATGAAAGTTGCTTTAACTGTGTGATTGTACACCGTTTCACTGAAGAGGTCTAATTTCACTTTTCCTGTTCATTGCCGATAATTGTTCAGGTTGGGTACCGAAAATCATTCATAGTAGGTAGTGTCTACCGGCACCCCAAAGCACCTGCGGAAGCTCTGACAGTGCTTGAAACATTGTTCAGAAAAGTGTGTGGAATGAAAAAAAACCTGTCTACAGTCTAGGCGACTTCAACATTGATGTTTCATCTAAAAAAGACTCAATTACAATACTCATAAATAACCTAGGCTTTTTTAATGTCAACTGTAATATAATAATCGAAGAACACCTCCCGCCTTTGGAGACATAAATGTTAAATAAATAAATTGTAATAAGTGTGCAATAATTTATTGCTTCTGGCCTTGTATTTCCATTTAGTAAAGCAGGACCATTTTGTGGTACTTTTAGTTTTTTTTCTAATGACTAGGGTCACCGCGGAACCCCACAGCCCGCCCCATGGCATTTTCTCCCGTGTAAAGAATTTCATTGGTGCTAAGTGAAGTCCTGAATAGACACTGCCCTCGCAGCGCGGACACACGGTTAGGGACTCACCTTGTAGCCTATACATCCTCGCTCTCGCTGTATTCCTTGCAGGTTGCTGTAGTGAGGCCGTCCAGCAGACCTCTTGCCCTTATAATACGAGGTTAAACCGTCGGTCTGCTGATGACTACAGTTTTGTCTGTACTTGTCATATTCATGTCCCTCAGTTTCTTTGTGAAATCAACGCTGATGCATGTCGGAATATAAATGAACTGTACAGTGTGCGTGAGTTTCCAGTTTATTACAGTTTTACATCCCAATATCCTATGAAGTTACGTCGATGTCGTAAATGTAAATGAAAAAGAGGTCTTAGCCTTGGTTCCTCATATTTGCTCCTATGGTGCCTGTGAAATTAACGTTTATATCGTAAGGGGAAAATGTGGAACGGATCCTTGTATGGCCTGCACTTGTATGCACCTCAGTTTCCTGTGAAATGATCCTTCATGCCTAAATGTAAATGAGGAACTAGCGCGCAAGCTGAAAACATGTCGTGAAGGAGGACCGTCGTTAAATACGTCCAGACTGGGGACGAAGTTCCATGCCATAGACATCTGTGAACGAAACTAAATGGAAGAGAGGTCTGCAAACGAAACTCAATGCACCACCACCTAGTCTGGACACACTCGGATACGATGAAAACTGTGCGTCCTCGCGGATACTCCGCGACCTGTAATTAAGTCCAAATAAAGTCCACAGCTGCGGGCACGAATGCCTCTTGGCTAAACGGCCAATATATGTTTTTGTATAACAGTTTAGACTCATTCATATAGGTAGGCCCTATATAATTACTTATCACTTGCAGATTACGCCGGTTTTTGAATCATAATTAAGTCAAGATCGCTGTGACGAGGTGACCAAATTTGTGCAGCGACCACGATGGTTATTTTAAACAAGACTGTACATGCTGACATTCTGCGTGTCCTCAACTTACGAAATGGCTTTAGTTTCCGGACCATGGTGCATGCATGCATGTATGCATGGCTTCTTCATTTTTGCACCTCAGGTGCTTCTGCAAGCTACGTGGGTTCCTCGTATATGCACATATGTCTCGAGTGAAAAATTCTGTGATGCGGCGTGTCTCATACCTACTCTTTTATGCATGTGTGTCGGATCCCTTCCGTATATGCGTTTCGTGTCTACACGTCTGTGCAAGATCGGTTTTGTTGTTATTCATAGGAGTGCCGTGAGTGTGAACATCGTGCTCTGGGTTATTGTTGAACATCTATCGCCAAGTGAGGCCTGCATAAATTACCGCAGCATGCAGCCGATAGATTTAGGAAAAGGTCATTCCTCCACCAAGTTGTGTTTTGTTATATCGCGCGGCTGAAAGGCGAAAAACAACCTTCACCCTAAAAGTGATCACAATAAGCTGACGTGGAGAATGAGGAAAAGGGTAATGTGTCGAGAAGTGTTTTCTTATCGTACCTAGATGCCTAGCAGGCGAAAAATAACAATCTTTCTTATTATACTTGCCTTGTAGGCAAAAATAACAGTATTTCTTATTACACCTGCCTTGTAGGCGAAAAATAATGATATTTCTTATTAGACGTGCTTCGTAGGCGAAAAATAACGATATTTCTTCTCATGCGTGCCTTCTAGGCCAAAACTAACAATATTTCTCATTATATGTGCCTTGTAGGCGAAAAAAGAAAATATTTCTCACCATACGCGCCTGGTATGCAAAAAATGGCAAAGTTTCATATCGTTTTATGTGCCTGCCTGTTAGGCGAAAAATTTGTTACATAGAAATATTTTCTTATCATACATGCCTGGCAGGCGAAACATATAACCTTCACCGTGACACTGAGAAGTACCGCAACGACGCAACGTCTGGCGAGTACTTCCGATAATGGCCGTGACGGGCCACTGCCTCTCTCCAAAGCTCCGACCATTTGGAGAAAGAAGTCTCCTGGTGGCCGTGACTTCAGCCATTGATATCAGAGATACCCAGTGACTAGATTTGCTCAGATGTGGGACAGTGGACAAAGCAACAGGCCCATTCAAATATAGGAGACGACGTCTAGGTTTTGGTCCCCTGTGAGCCACTACTGTTGTAAAAGGCAGAGCAGATTGGTGAAATATGATACGGTAAAGGAAAACCCGCAGCGGATGGGAGGAGTTTGCTCTCAGCGACCCCCCACCCACAGAGAATTCGAAATATGTAGTACCGTTACTTCCTCTTATCCCTTCTTCAGAGGCACGTATTATTTATTCAGTACACCGCACCACAGCTCTGGCACTATGGAACCGACCCTTGGATCAAGGTAGAGATCTAGATGGTTCCATATTTTTTTTTTTTTTTGGGATGATACTTCCAGGACTTTGGAGGCGAGGGGGAGGGGGCTTGCACTGGCCCAGTGTGCCAACCCCCCTCCCTCACGTCCTTCCTTGGATCTGACTCCTGCCTACATCTTTATGCGGCTATTACTATCATGGTTTCAGTATCAATGAGCGTTCTGTTGCATATATTACTATGTACTATCTGACAATACAGTGTTAACAATTTGCCATGATGCCACCACCCTATCAAGAGTTATTTATAGTTTTGGTCTCTGGACTTAACATTGGCCATCAGCGCACTGCAGAAAATGCCATTGCTATACAGCGTACGGCGAAGGCTACCGCCAAATCGCTGTAGGTAAGAGCGAGAGTGTCTCTAGCTGACGCTTCGCTACGCAGCCAAAGTTCAAGGATAAAAACTTCACACTTGTCGCTGCAGAGGATCTTTTTAATTGCTTTTTGTCTTGCCCACCGCGCCATGCAGGATTTCCCCCATTTCCCTTTAATTTTTTGTGCGTACCACGGTAAAAGAGAACCTTTTGGTAAGCGTTTATGCCGGTCGTCGTGGCACAACTCTAGCTCATTAGTGGGGCTTGTGCCGTGACGTAGCTGTACTGGCCTCCCTTTGGTAACGTTACGGCACCAGGGACCAACTAATGGGAAGAAGACACGAGACAAATTCGCTGGACGAAACGGAAACTGGCCTCCTTTGGTGACGTCACAAGCCGTCAACAGATGCAGCATCTAAATTTAGCGAGACTTGCGCCTTGTCAAAACCATGTATGGGCCGCCTCACAATAAGCTAAGCTCACTAAGTCACTATATATATATATATATATATATATATATATATATATATATAAATAAAAGAAAATCAGACATCTGTACACTGCCCGTTGACGTAATTGTAGAATTCGGTGAAACTGCCGCTGACCTGTTGCCGTAGCCTAATTGTTGAGAGATTTCGAAGAAATCGTAACACTGATTCGATTGTCTTGCCTGTGATTTACGGCTAGTAACGGTACTTACGTATACATGTAGCAAGTAGTACCGTACCCAAATCTGCCCCACAAAATACACTGTTAAGTTTTTGATGTTTCCATTTTCGATGCGCAGCTTAGTTAATGTTTCTGGCCCCACCGAAAATTTTCTATTTCCAAGTACAAGATAGGAAGAAATTGCACACCAAGCGCAAATATGTATTATGAAGGAAAGACATATATAAGACAGACACACGTTAGGTTCAATAATACAAATGTGGTGAGGTTTTTGCAACTTGCAAGTGACTCATTCCATTTCCAGTTACCAATCCTATGTTTTTGCTGCCCACTTCACGGGAATTATTATAATATTTGATTTCTTAAGAGGCCAATGCACGCGGAAGACCTATTTTGCAACTAACACGAGAAAAGAAAGTGCTGTCTGAGCGGCAACGTTATTAATGCACCAGATGATTGTACATGTACGCTTCATTTCACAAACATTGAATCAACCACACTCCTTTTCTTTTATAAAAGAAAGATTTACTATACAGAAGCCCTCTTCGAGCCTGGTATGACGATCAGAAGTTCCGCTCGTAGATTTCTTATTTGGGAATCCTTCACAAAATTACGTACCTGCGACTCACTTACGTAATGTTTCTGTCATTGCTGCCAGTTTAGCTTTACAAAAACGAGTTGTCGACGAGAATTTTAGAGGGGGGTCATACGGCTGTTTTTTTTCTTGTTGTCCCTGTTGGTTAGTGCTCAGCGATGGAATGTTTTCTGGCGTCCATATTAACACAACTGTACGTGTGGCTACCAAACGATTTACCAAAATGTTAGCCGTCGCATCAACTGGCGTAGCAAGTGTCGCTAGTAAAGTTCTAGATATAAGTTCAAATTTAGAGTGAATTTGAACTCGGGAATCTGTACACTTTGATCTCTACGGTGTAATTAGATGCAGCAATTCATGTAGACGTAGAGTGAAAGATATGGGGGCAATTAAATTTCATGTGAACTAGCTTTTACGTAGAACACATGTTCATTCATAAAATGTATCCCAAGGTTGGACCTAGAATATTTTAGTGTCCCTGAAATCCATGTGCAATTTGCTGAGGAGACTCTACCGACCCTGAAATCCATGTGCAATTTGCTGAGGAGACTCTACCGAGATGTAGAGACGAGTTACGGTACCACCGACAACTGAACGCAGGCGTGAATTCCTTCACTGTTTTTGCGAGAAAATTAGCGACAACGATGACGTCACAATCGATGGCTTATATTAAACAGTATGTTCGTAGCCATTGTACCAGTGTATTTAAATATTACCAGCCGCACCAAGAAACCCTCATGACCTGACAACGGTTCCGAACTGTTGATTTTAGGTCCGCTTTTGTTGGGACCACATTCTACATTCGCAGGAACTTCGTCAGGCGACGATGTCCAGCTCGCATGTCGTTCACGCCACCGTATCTATGCTACCGAGTTAGAATACATTTAAGGACGACTGGTGAAGTGTCCATCCTCGCTTGCAGTTGTGAGTGCGAATGCTTATGTGGCCTCGGCATCAGCCGTCGTGCGTCTATTTCTTCCTCTGTCTGTGCCAGTTACTGTCTATACGCAGCCCGCTGGTCTTTTGGAACTGCTTGGCGTTGAGATCCAATTGAAGTGGGCGCTTTATGTGCATGTCGTCGTCGCGCATACGTCACCAGTCTCTCATGCGTGTCTGCCTACATCCTCTCTCTTTCTCTCTCTCTCACTCACAACACCGCCTATGTGTCAGAAGGGAAAGTACTTTAGGTTACTCGGGGTCAGGTGAAAGAATGCAACAAATTTTCTTTCATGTGACAGGCCAAGTCTGAGCCTCCCAGCAACGGGTTCCTCGTAATGGGTGGCCTAGCGGACGTCCCCCCCGCTCTTATATAATGAAGGAAAGAACGAACAGAAGAAAGAAAAGCTATTTATTGTATTACTGATGCTGACACTGATGAATCTAGTGTAAAGAATTCCGCGTGCGCATGAATTTTGTTTAAGTGCACTAATGGAAATTTATATTTTACGCTCGTTATTAAATTGTCCATATTTCTTCCAGTATTGTATTTTTGAGGGAGGTGGTGGGCTTTGAAGTGGGCTCTTGTTTGTTCAGCTATCTTCCGAATTGGATTTTAAAGTGTAGTTATATTGTTCAATTCCCTGCGACTCTGAATTTTTCTTGATATATAGGCCTATCGGTAATAATAATGTCATTATTTTCTTTAAATCTGATATAACTTGAATTTTAGGATTTTAAAAGTGTCAGTATGTTATTGGGCTCTCTTTATGATTTCGTTGCTGTATTAATGGGTAGTTTTTATTATATGTTCAACTTGTTAGCTGTGTGCTAGAACTGCTATTTAATATTCACTTCAAGTTGATAATTTATGAGTAGTCCATTGCTGCATGTTTTTCTACGCATTTGGTAATGTACTGCCCACAATGGTTTCTTTCCAAAGAAGAAAATTAGATTAGATAGGCGGCAGTAGACGAACCAATAGGCCCATTCCCAAAGAGACACCGGAACCTACGCCCCGGCCCTCTATGAGCTATTGCCATTATGCTAGTAGGATATAGAGGACTGGAGAAAAGGGAAGGAAAGGGGAAAGAATCCCAGCCAAAGAATCGATAATGAATGCACGCAATCACGATCAAGAGCCGCTGATGTCAAGCTGTTAAGTTGGAGCGGGAGAGAGAAGAAGACGGGTTAAGGTGACCTAGGAAGCTTTTGCCGTTAAGAGTTTACGACTCCTGGAGGAGGAGTTCTTAGCTGTGGAGAATGTTTCTCCCAATGTATGTCAAGACGATTTTTGAACGCGTTGACTGACTCCGCACTCACAACGTCGGAAGGGAGTCTATTCCAAATGCTGACAATGAAATACTGAAAGAACTGCTGACTTAAGGTCGTTCTTCGAGTTTTATGCATGAGTTTTCACCGTTGTTTCATAAGCGATCATTGAGGTCTCTTTCAAAGAGTCCCGTTCTAGGTACGTCGTTGAAGCCATTCAAATGAATGTTTCTATTAGCTGCCCCCTGAGTCGTTTTTGCTCGAGAGAGATCAGATCCAGTTCTTTTAGGCGACATTCATACGGCTTATTTCGCAGCTGAGGTATTAATTTCGTTGCTCTGCGTTGGATTCTTTCCATGTTATCGATATCTTTACACAGATGAGGTGACCAGAGTTGAACAGCAAATTCTAAGTGTGGCCGCACTAATGCCTTATACAAGGGAATGATGATGTCCTTGGACTTGTATTCAAAATTTCTGGTTAATGAATCCCAGTACCTACTCTGCTTGCCATTTTCACACTCTTGCCAACTTGCTGACTTTGTTGTAGATTGTTTGTAATAGTGATTCCCAAGTCACCTTGTTGAGTGACAGCAGCCAAAACCGACCAGTTCATATTCAATGGGGTTGAAGGGTTCACCAGTCCTATGTGCATTACTGAGCATTTGTCGACATTAAAGCTCATCTGCCACGTTGTGCTCCATTCCATCAGGTTTTCAAGGTCTTGTTGGAGCTCGGCTCATTTCTTGCAGGATGACATAGTTTAGTATCATCCGCAAATTTACTGATCTTACTACGGATGTTAATATCGAGATTGTTGATGTAAATTGAGAACAAAAGTGGGCCAAGCACGCTACCTTGTGGTACCCCTGATGATACCTGCGTCCAGGAGCTCGTCTCTCCTTCAAGCTTGACTCGCTGCTGCCGACCTGTAAGCCATGCCCTGATCCATCGTAAATGGTCTTCCTGGATGCCATGGGCTTCCATTTTTTCATTAGCCTTTGATGGGGGACTTAGTCGAAAGCCTTTTGGAAGTCTAGATACACAAGGTCTCCACCCTTTTCTTCATCTTAGTTATCCGTAACTTTTGAGAAAAGTCCAGTAGGTTTGCTAAGCAGCTTCTTCCATTTCGGAAACCATGCTGGGAGTCAGATATGAGCTGATGAATCCTCAGGTGATCAGTGATGCGCTTTTCAGGAAGCGTTCGATGGTTTTGCTGACAACCAATTTAAGACTTATTGGTCAATAGTTGTTTTGGCTTTTCTTATCCCCCATTTTATATACCGGGATCACATTTGCTAGTTTCCTATCCTGCGGAACTTCTCCCGTCCGTAAGGACCGTTGTTCTAGCTGGCTGTTGAAGTAAACTAATCCAGTGCCTAGGTATTTAAGCTTGTTGACATTGAAGCAACAACTGCTCAAGTTCAGATTTATTATTTTAACAACGACGACAAGGTCTGAAAATCCAGATTAATTTTTCACAGCGACACGAAAAGCTGATAATATACATTAAATATTATGATAGCCAAGACAAGACCCAAAAGCTAATAGTGTAGTTTTTGAATTTTATAATTATAATATAGAATTATAGCTGTAGAAATTACCGAAGTCAATTACCAACGAATAATGAGCATGTGCATTGTGTAATGCAATTAAATTATATATGTATTTGGATCATGTACAGCTAGAGCGTAACGTGTCGATTCTATTTTCGCATACCATACTGCTGTTTAGAGGTTTCACTACTTGGCGTAAATAAGAACCAACTCTATCCTGTATTTATCTACAGTACCTATCGTATTTGTTTACAGCAATTTTTGGTGATCAGCCCAAATTGGTACTAATGTTTCGTCAATTAAAACTAAAGTAAATGGTGCTGAGCGATAGTAACTATTTAGGATCAGAGGTGATTCTCATTCTACTTGATCCGAAATTTGTTTCTCTTTAAAAATTTTCCCTTAATGTAACAGGCTGTGTTAGATGGGATACATCCTAGTAGTGATACCTACAAGGAATGGCTGAATGACAGGTAAACCCTATCAAGTCTCGGGGTACTCCATCAACGTTTAAAACTATGCTATTCCTACGAAAGAGTGTCATTTTATGTATTTGGTCTTTACTAGGGTTAACCTGAACTGATCTCGACTTGTGCGGAGCGTGTGTGTCTTTCGGAAGTTCCGAAAGCACTCCAGGCGCGAAGCAGTGCTCCGGAGTCTCAGCCCGCGCAGTGCAGCGCGACCTCCCTACGTGCGTCGATGCACACCACGTCACCAGTGTCAACACTCTGGGCCTATAAAGAGTGTCATCAGTGACACTGGCGTCGTATACCACACAGCTGCTGGGCGTGCACCACAACTTCCGGTCGTTAGTGTTACGATCGAGGCGTCGCCACTGTGTAACGTGACTGCCGAACGTTATATGTTGCGCCCACCTCACCCAACCTCGACCACCTCAACCATGCCTCGCCTTCTGCAGTGCTGTAATAAGACGTTACTTTAAGCTGCGACGACTTCACAAAATTCTGCCTGTGTCACGAACCGAACTGTGTCTGCCCCCATGAAACGTCACCTTAATAAGAAATACTACCGTATCGCAAATGCGCCAGACTAGCTTTCATTGAATGTCGAGTAGTAGATTAATTTTGGGGTCCACTCTTACCCTCATGAAGCTACGCCAAAGGTAGGAAAAGTTATCTAAATCGACACTGCGCATGCTCATGAAACCCTGCCCTATTTGAAACAAACCCAAAGTCTCATAAAACTGCGCCCATCATAGATTACTGTGGAATAATAATAAATTTACCCATGTCAAGAAACGTCGCCTACTTTAAGAAACGCCATTTCAATTTGAACGTGGGCAACCTCATAATACCTTACCTACTGCGTGAAATTCTACCTAAAGCGCAACTGCACAAGGCTCATGAAACGCCGCCTCCTTTGGGAACGTGTATAGATGTATCGCACCATCTATGTATGTTATGCGTCAAACTATATTTGTTTTCCCGCTTTGTTAGGTCAGCAGCCTGATACACCGCTCCAAGTGCAGCGAACCACTTCTCCCATAACTTTTGTCATACCTCTGCCTGCCAGACTAAGTATAGTCCTTTACTCGTTAGACAAACTACGGTATGCTCCTTCATACTTCCACCAATGCAACAATTCCGCCCTTCTCATACCTTTGCTTATCAGGCAAACTATACTCCTTTCATACCTCCATCAGTGCAACAAACTGCCCTTCTCGTACCTTTGCTCGTTAGGCAAACTATACTCCTTTCATACCTCCATCAGTTCAAATAAACGCATTTCTCATACCTTTGCTCGTTAGGCAAAGTATACTCCTTTCATACCTTCATCAGTGCAACAAACTGCCCTTCTCATACCCCTGCCGGTCAGACAAACTATACTCCTCCCATACCTGTATGCCGCGGTTCGTCGTCTCCAGCAACCGGTTTCGTCTCCCAAATTTGTACAAACGCTTCATCTTTTTTTGGTTTTGCTTCATTGAATTCATGAATGGAAGCTCAGTTGGCCTTGAAGTCCTTGAATGGTTCCCAAGCGACAGCGTTTTTGCAAACCTTTAAGTTCAGTAGCGCCTTTGGATACAGATCTATTGTCTTTGATTTCTAATTAACCTTTTCTCCGGCAACTTAAGCAAAATACTTGACCTGCTAGCCGGCGTTGTGTCTCCTATTCTTTCGTACAGCGACGTCAAATCAATAGGTCGATGTCATCTCGGATTAATTGTGTTACTTTTTATGTTGAATATCTTTTATAGTAAACTTTTGCTTCTTTAGAAACCGAGGGACCTGCTTTGAAATTTGAACTGTTCTCTATGGGTCAGTACAGCGCAGCGAATGTGAGGATATTGGTACAGGCGACAATATGGTATGTGCACTAGTCTCAAGGGCGATATCTGTTGTCGTGAGGTTGTACTGTACTGCGAGTTGTGGGTTTACGAAAACTCTTTGTCAATCCCAGCAAAGACCTGGAGTTTTTATCGTCGTTCAAAACGTATGACGGAGAGAATGCACACTGTGCACCCATCCATTGGTATCATTTAGATCTCTACTGGGTGAAATTATTCGATTGTTTATTTTACTGCAATTTCAGCATTCATGTACTGCAGAAATACCCCTTATCAAATTTTCCATGATAGTGTTAGTTCCTTAAAGGCAACGTACCCAACGATACTGCTTTGAGAAATTCGTGGTGAGCTCTCAACCTCTCATTCGCGTGAACGATATTATGTTCATGGTTCTAAATTGTCAACTGCAGTAAGCTAGCAATTTTCCATCCGGATTGTCATGCTGGCGTAAACTAATGTCAGAATGACTTTCAATGACACAAGAAACAACTTTTCGTCCCAATTCGCTACTCTATGCAGCTCTCGTCTTAACTTACTACCTTCAGTGCAAACATTGTGGTTACGACCAACATTCAGCACCGTCACTGCACTGTAACATCTCTCACTACATCATCACCATCAGCATCATCATCATCATTTACACCACATCATTCACTCAATCATCGTCGATTTTATTTATTAGGTCACCGTATCGCGCGCATGGTGGAGTATTGTGCGACGTGGTGGGTGCATTGACACGCATTTTAAGTCGCAGCTCATGACACTGATGGGATCAGAAGAATTTTATGGGGCTTCTTTTCTGTACGAATTGTGCGGCCTTATCAGGTGCAGCTTTGGCAGGCCCACCCACTGATTCTGGAGCTACAGAGAATGTGTGCATGTGAACTTTGTGTATACCTACACCTGTGTTGTAGGGATACGATGTGGAACATTTGAAACTTAGCGAGTACAGACACGTGCCAAAAATAAGGGTAGTGTGTGCAGACTTCGTAATTTGCAAGTACAAAGTGTGAGGGTAAATGAGTTGGTGCAGACTTTGCAAGTAGAAAGTATGAGGGTAAATGCGTCGGTGCAGACTTTGCATCTTGCAAGTCTGAAGCATGCCAGTGTATAAACTTTGCATTACGTCCCGAAATTATAAAGATGAAACTTGTGCAGATATAGCGGACTTAGCGAGTACGTGCTAAAATAAGAATAGAGTATGTGTAAAATTTGGCTCTAAATGCTCTAATAAATGTGTAAATTTTGCACGTGTGCAGCAGAAATAAAAATAAAATTTGTCGAGATTTAGCGAGTTGGTCTGCCGTGCCAATTGTAACGAAAGCGTACATATACATGTCACAAGTACCAAATATGCTAATAAATGTATAATCTTAGCGAGTGCAGAATAACTATAATGGAAAATATTTAACTGTTACAAGTAGATATTAAGAAAGAAATAATGAGTTTAATATGACCCAAAGTTTTGTTTCTCAAACTGAGCACAGAGACCAGTAGGTACAAGTTCTTTATTCCTCAAAGTCCGAATGTTTGTATTCGCAGTTCTGAAAGAATTACCTAGCTACCTACGTAGAGCGTTTATATGGTTCTTCTTTTTCACACTATTAATCAGAGTCTAGACCATAGATAGAGATAATTGTTTTAGTCCTCGAAAGTAAAACTTTTTGATTTTGGGCGTCCTTGATAAGTGTTGTAGAATGTTTCTTATTCATATTTGTTCTTCATATTTGTCATAACAGACAAAGCTTGTCGTTTTGGTTTTCAAAAAGTAAATTATTTCTATATATTTGATGACTTTTTAGCTAAATCCCTAGAGCGCTTACTCTTTTCTTTTGTTTCGTGCTAATTGCAGTTGAAACAAATTAAAACGTTGAGATTTAGGACAGATTTGTAATGTTAAATTTATTGAGCTGTTATTTTATTTTCCTAGCTATACGGTTGCGCGTACGTAAGATTCTGAACGTAGCGAACGGAACTAGTTCGTCATCCTCAAGACCTGATTTAATGTCTCGATTCCAGGCGTTAATTGTAGCTTAATTTATCATAGCATTTTTTGCTTCTGGCTTTCGCCTGGAAAGCCTGGAATGCGGTCAGTCTAATTTGCAAATACTGCACTCGACTTCACCGAGGCAGCATCTTCTCGACCCTCTTTGCCTCGGAGGATGCATTGGTTCAACACCAAACTTTCACCTTGCTTTAGGAGGAAAAGGAACTAACAGAAAGCATCAGGAATACAAGCTTCATTTTTTTTTTGCAGTTCGATTCTTAGGGTCAGAACGCGCCTATTTTGAATTGCCGTTGAGGCTGCATCCTGACAACGAACAAGAGTCTTCACGAAAATTTGGGTAATTTTCTGCATAGTGAATCTTAGGGTCAGAACGCTCGATCGGGAATCCACTTGGCGGCGAGGCTGCATAATGACGGCGAGTTAAGCAACGTCTTCAAAAAGGAAGGTGTCATAACTCATTAGTTAACTGGCCAATGCACAAATTCTGACATACGGATCTTCTGCTTTGCTGTTGAATTATATAATTATCAATTATCATCCATCATTCTAGAATTGTTGCTTTGTTCTGTTCCGGTTGAACTAGTCAAACAATTTATGAAGAGAAACCATTATTTAATTCAATTTGCTCCCCGACGAATGATGTATCACTTCAACGGATTTTAATTGGTTGTAGATGCGACTCTACTTCCTTACTTATTCCTACCTAGTGATTAGCCCCAGTCCCACCGACGAACCAGTGTCACGATTGCGTCGGATTTCCTTTGCTCAATCCAGCCGAACATTGAAGTGATTGCAGGAGAAAATCTCTCCGTGTGGTTTCATCCACTGCTGGTGTGTATGAATGTGTCGATCTTTAATAGTCTAGGTTTGTTTATATATCCGGCCGAACAATCGAAATGTTTCTTGGGAAAATTCTTCCCTCGAATTTTGATCTGAAGGTATACTATGCAGGAGTAGGTACCTATGTCATATCCTATATGAATTTACTTTGTTCAAATCTAGTCAAACATTGTAATGTATAGGTACGTACTATAACGAAGTTTTTTTATTCCTGAGCTGTATGAATATATCAGTTTACCAATGGTTTATTTGCTTCGTGTCGGTTTATTCTGCTGAGCATTTGAGATGATTGTCATGGAAAGTCATCAGTAGTGTTTTCTTCCATATTGCAGCTCATCTTTATTTAACAATCCACATTCTAAAATTTAACTAGTGGGTGTTGCTGTTGGCCTCATCTTGACGACTTCCCATTTATTATTGGTACTCTATTACATTTCCATCTTCACTTGGGGCAGCAAGTAAACAATTTCCGAATAATTTAGCTTCGCCCATATCCGGCCGAGCCGCTGAGATTATCCATGAGGAAATGAGGTTAACAAGCAACAGTGCTGCAGACCTGCGCACAGGAAGGCGATGAAGTGAAGTGAGAGCTTCAAAGGAACAGTAATGCTTTGTGCCGCCTCGCCCTCTACAGGTCCGGCGCACGGTCTTTCTTCATGCTCAAGGGTTGTGCCTTTGATGGGCATGTGAGATACGTCAATGCCCGTGGGTTTACCCTTGGGTTCCTGCTGTGATGGGCACGTGAGATACGTCATGCTAGAGGGTTTACTCTTGGGTTTCTGCTGTGATGGGTACAACAGGTATGTACGCCATGCCTGAGGGTTTTTACCCTTAGGTTCGTGCCGTAATGGACTGTTGATTGTTGCCGCTACATGATTTTTAATATTTTATAATTTAACTGCTTGTTATATCTACTCGAAAATATTCGAAACTCCTCCTTCGTAGGAAATATTTTCAGCTGTATTTAGATTGAGCCTCTTTGGTCAGCCCGCAATTTCAGAGCTCCGCCTCTTTGCGAGTTTCTTGCTTGCTGTCGGTGAAAACATTTCCCATTTTGAAATACTATCAGTAACTGAGCCAAGGAATTATTAACACTCACCGGCTGAGTTATTCATCTAAAATTCTAAATGAAAGGATCGATCGTTGTGACACTCAAGTCCTGCCGTGTATCGGTAGGATACTTAGTAAACTTTAACGACCAATTGGGCAACATTATTGAACAGAGTCTTCTTAATTTATAATGCTGACAGGCATAGAAGACACGTGCTGCCAGTGGGGTCACACTGGGGCTACAGCCATGGGGAGCATGTACGATGCCTACCGCCAGAGTGTATGCCCTTGGGTTCATGCTTTTATGGACGTGTAAGCTATCTCCCATTTAGGCTATGTATAACTAGTGCGTTCACGCTTTGCGATGAAAAAAACATTTTGTCAGAGAACTTATCATCGAATTCGTGTCAATTCGCCTGGCCAATAATACTCGTAGGTATATGAGCTTTCTTTGTGCTAAATGCTAGTAGTCTACCCTTGAATCATATGAGGTTTCTCATCAGATGTTGGGTTCCTGGGTTCAAATATCGAGATGGGCTTAATCGTACAGTATGTAGATACCTACTTGCATTTGGTTGATCTCTTGATAGTCATCGTGGAATCCCATCCGAGGTTTACCCTTTCACTGTGGCGGAAGTAAAGTGTGTTGGTTGCAAGACAATGCCTCATTCAATCCTTGGATTCACATATTTGCCAATGCCAATACTTTTCGAGAAGACGAGTGCCATCTTTTAGTGATTTTACCCATAAATTCACATTTTGGCTTATATATGCCAATTCTCTTCCGAAATTTAGCCTAACTGTCTCCGCTCACTGTCAATACCCATGAACTTCGGTGTGCTCCTAGCATCATTTTTCATAGTAAGCTAAGCGCAATTGGATCTTTTACAAATAATCACAGCGCGTACAAGAAGTGAAATAACAGTCCCAACAGCCGATCTTGTGTGTTTGTGTCACTCCTCCCCTGCATTTCCTGGTTGGCAACGCAGCTGTGGTTGAGTGCAGTCGTGTTCTTTGAATAGAACCTGTGTCTAGTTCAGCCAGCTCGTTAATTGAGCTCAAAAGTCGGCCGTGTATTTGTGTACTCATCTTCAGGAGATTTATTAATTCGGTTATTATTAATTGCAGCAATTAATTTTTGGTGTTTTTAAGCAGTCGTATTGGGGAGAGTTGTCCAGCTCATTAATCGTAACCAATTTGCCTTGGATTTTGCCTCTCATGTTAAGAAGATTTATTCATCTCAGTTCATTGATTAACTGTGCCCATGAATTTTTGGAGTAAGTATTTTAGACTTATTAATTAGTATATTAATCATTTCCATCAACTCTTGGCAAGATGATATGGGGCATATCAATACAATTATTCCAGCAGTTTTGGAGTAACTACTATTTAATTCATAATTGGGGGCAGTTATTGAATTATTTAAGATAACCGCAACATCATGATGACATTTTTTGTCTGTTTATAAATATTGATGAACTCTGAATATTGTCGACTGTGGCCGTACGTTCTTCAGAAATGTTTTCCCTTCAGATGTCTCAAAGAAAAGCTGCTTTCGTTAGCAGCCTTCGAAGCTGTGATATGACACCGCAATGAACGTGCGTGATCCGCAGCAATGAGTGAGGAATTACTTACAGAAACATAAATACTGCAAAAAAAGTGGTCAAAGCTGCTTGCAGAGAATCTGTGTTTACGCTTTATTGGCGAAGTTATTTAAAGAATATATGACATTTATTGTGTCGAGCTTGGTATAATGGTTACAATATCATTTACAGCGCAGTATTTGATTTGTGTTTACTGTGATGTTTTCCGCAGCGTTCCCCGCTAACACACGACGTAGAATCAACGTTGTGATTTGTGGCTCAACGTGCTATCAACGTTGATTTGTGGACTCCAGATAACGTTGTTAGCACATCGTATCACAACGTGCTAACAACG
>LQNS02277099.1:1006483-1020317 GCA_001587735.2 Parhyale hawaiensis | reverse complement strand
ACGTTGTCAGCACGTTGTTTCACAATGTGCCGGGCACAACGTTGTAGCAACGTTATCTGGAGTCCACAGATCGACGTGCTTAGCACGTTGAGCCACCAAAATACGACGTGCTATCGACGTAAAATCAAGGCAAATTGTTAGCTGGGTTGCAACCAAACTGAACAGTAAAGTAAATATTATAGAGACGGTGTACTCTCACGTGACCAAATGAAAGCCGTGAGTTGCATCACAGGCAATCAGAGCAGTAGACATTCTGAAAGGACCCTCCGACGCATGATTCGCTGTTACGTCTCAACCAATCAGAGCAGTCGACCTTCTGTGGTGGGGAACCAACCGAATTGTGATTGGTTCTAACTTGCTGTGACGTCGCCCATGGCTTTGATTTGGTCACGTGTATCAGCTTTGTTGCCTCGGAGCATTTTCAACCCATCGCAGTAGAGGTTGTAAGAACTGATTGTTCGTATGAAGAATGCTGTGAAACGGACGAAGGATATGAATCAGCGGCCTATAGTTTATATAAGGCTAAACTTGTTTCGCGGTTATTTAAGTTGAATAATTAGCGGCGTAAAGGACAAAACCGAGCTGGTTTTTGCAAAGCCCGATGAAATATTTCTCTGACCGCGTCTTCCATATGTAGCCCGTCTGTCAGTGGCAGCAACAGGAAACTGAATGTCCCTGTGCTGTAAACTTCTGCAAACGATGTAAACACGCGCTGTACACACCCCTACTGTAGTGTAAACTGTCTGTGTTGCCGCCTTCTTTGTGTGCCTTCGTGGCGGTATGTGCGCTGCACAAACATGTATATTCTCTGAACATTGCTGTACAGATTGCTACACAATCATGTAGATGCTCTGAACACTCCTCTAGAGACTTACACTATCATGTATATTCTCTGAACATTCTTCTAGACTCTAGAGACTGTTACACTATCATGTATAGCTATGGCTACATAGGTATATTCTCTGAAAATTCCTGTAAAGACTGTCTGCGAGAGCACAAAATGCGAAATGTTTCATGATTTTTACTTGGAACACCAGTTTCTGTTTGACCGTAGCTGCAGTTTGACATGTTACGAAATTGCACTGAAATATACGTCTTTGGGAATTTAAACTCGTTCGCAGTTAACCGGTTACCGATTAGCATTTTGGACTTTCGTTCTCATGCAGAGTCTGATTCAATTTTTTTTTTTTTTTTAGATTCTATAAGTTAGTTCTCCGGATCACCTTGACGCATTTTCCAAGATCCACGAGCACATTCTTGCTCGTAAGTAATGCCGACTCTTGACCGAAAATGGAAAATAGGACCGTAATTATTGTATTTAAATCTGTAGAAAAAGTGTCCGAAAGTATTGTACAGACTACAGAATACTGCACATTTTCTTCGTCACAAATTTGGTGTACTTAATTTTGATAAAATTCCAGTAGTTGAAAGTTCAAGCTACCAACAACAGGAACAACAGCAAGAAAAGAACTGCCGGATGACATTTGCTCTTATAATATTTACAGTTTTTGAAAGAATCCAATTGTTAGCTCATTACGAATAATATTTAACCCTGTATAATAACCGAATAATACGTCTGTTTCTCGACGGTATTAATTGCATTGTTTTAAATTATGATGAAGTCGGTAGGTACTGCATTAACAAAAGTTAATGTTTCAATTAAGTATTGATATATTTTTCTTCCTTTGACATGTGCAGTTGTTGCGAGCAGAGTCAGTTTAGGGTAAAATTTTTTAATTATTATCATTTCCTTTAATATCTATGTGAGTCTGTGAGACTGCAATGTTACCCGACACGCACTAAGCGAAAATAAGTTAAAATTTTCTATTAATTTTCTATTGACCTATCAACTACTTTTATAGAAAAAACTCCTACTGAGAGGACTCCATCTAAGTGCTTTGCCAACTTAAAAGATCCCATTGCACCTCTGCCGTTGGTTATCAAACTTATTTTGGAATAGTAGGCCTATATGACACAGCTAACCCATATATGTACTGCAAATTCCTGACATTTATCTTCTATAGCTATATATCGCATAAAAGCTAAAGATACATACATCCTAAGTTCTTATCTTCATCCTCATCTATGTCTGTTCATCAGACGTGTCTTTCATATAATGCTTGCATGATAGCTCACAGCCCCCGAGATGCTGTCATTATTGTGTCGTTTGTAACGTGTCATTTATTTATGAATGAGATGCTCTCTCCTCCGCGCTCTAAATTCCTTTGACTGAGTGCAGCTGACCATTGATAGCTACCGTAGGTATCAAGTATTGATAAAGGAAAATAATAATAAAATCTCTATTAAGAGCACAATCTTTATTGTATAGCAGTACGTACCTAGGTTCACATTGAGCCTAATTTGACTTAGTTTGTGCATCATTATACGTTTTTAGTTGCGGACTTGAATAGAAACATAGAGAAAGCGTAGCAAAGAAACATTTTCGTGTAGTGGTATCATAAATAGAACTTGTTCCAAGTGTGTATGAGAAAATTTGAACACAAATCTGCATCTAAGTATATGTTTATTTATTTACACATTTTTCTCCATACCAGAGTTCCTAATTTAAATAGCAATAAGCATTAACAGTGTTCTTGTTCTGTTGTGTCGAAGATGTATGACAACTGTTCAGGATACATCCATGCTGCTGTCTAAAAGCGGTATTATCAAATACGCAGCAAACTTTTTTATTATTGGAACATGAACTACAGTAAACCCTTACGTAAGAAAACATGGAAATATCAGTTTCAGGTACAGCTGCCTTATAGCTGGCTGCAGCTAAAATTAACTGCGAAGTCGAATAGACCAAGTGGGACTACGTCTCCTGTGTATAGTCAGTGTGTGACTGCGACTCCTAAGACTCCAAAGTGTTTGACTCCTACTATTTTTGTTAACCAAATAGGCTCCGAATCCTAGGTTCTGCCAATTTTTAACTCTGACTCAACCCCAAAAACTCCGGCTCTTGAATTTTGATGGCCTCACTCTCACCCACTACAACTCTTCAGCGCTATCTCTAGCCCTCATCGTTGTGCGAAAGGTGAGTCGTACAGGGAAGGATACCCCACGGCTGTTAAACTAGGCAATGGACCGAACCAGGGATTGATAATCAAATATAGGAAGCTCTAAGTCGCCTGTACTGCTGCTAGAGATGTCAGCAGTTTCAGAAATGTTGTTGATGTGGAATATTATCGCCTGCGTATGGTTGCTACATGTAATGTAGCAGCAGCAGCACTATTATTATTATCGTTGCTATGTAGTATTATCGCTACTGTATAGGTATTATCGCTGGTGTACGGTTGTTACATGTAGTAAGAGTAATGATATCGCTGCTATGTAGTACATATCATCATTACGGTATGATATTATTTTAACTTGTGAACGGTTGCTATACGTGTGATAACAGCAATATTATGGCGCCAATGTACCGTATTATTATTGCTATATATACACCTCATCGCGTTAGTGTGCTACAGATGTCAGCATTTGCACTATCATTACTGGCACAGCCAAGAGTTGTTAGTCAAGACGAGAATATAGCCAACTTTGGTTAGCCAAGGGAAGCATTTGGCATGAGAGGAAATACCACGCGTGCCCGGTTGCGGGGGAGGGGCCACGGTTCGCTCTGTCCGCCGCACCACCGATCGGTCAGCCGAGGTACCTACTGCCGGAAATGAGACAGAAACCATTCACTTCTCACATGCTGCTCAGGTTTTCATAACCCAATGCTAGTACATTATAGTGTTGTAATCTATACCTATAATGTAATGCGAGACTTGGACGGACTGAACACATCCTATTGGTGCTACCTAATGAATGCCAGTTACTTAGATGGTAGAATCGATTTGTTAAACAGAGCTGTACAAACAAGTTTGGAGCTTTTCTCCATGACTGAGCAAAAACAAGCAAAGAGACAGGACTTCTAAAGCTCTCTGTCTCATCATCCGCTTGCTCTGTCTCATCATCCGCTTGTTGAAATTATTAAGAAAAAACATAAGCAGCCTGAAGCTCTACAGGAACGTAATTCTCATATCCCAAGAAAATTGGTTGTTCAGTTGAGTGGACAAACAAGTGCACAAGGTTACATTTGATGAAGGAATTTTAATGAGTTGTAAGAATTGTTCTTTTACGAGGAAACACTTGGAGGAGTCAGTGAAGATTTTCAATCGTCAATTTTTGAAGTTAAAAACCTCTTGTCTATTTGAAATTTGAAGATGCCTGTTTCATCTAAGAAGTTTTAAAAAGTCTTATGTTAGATATATATATGAATGTATATATATATATTTATATTATTAGCCGTGGTAGGGCAGATTCTACTATACTATTGGTACGGTTTCATGAACAGTTAAGTGATAATGAAAATATTGCCCAATTGAATGGCATATTACATTCATATCATATTATCGTCAATGCCGCAGTGATAGGACCATCATCATGTTATCATCAGTCGTAGCATCGTCATGTGCACCATCACCGCCACTGTCGTATAAATATAACACCATTATCACCGCTAAAACAGTTAGTTCGTTTACTTAAGTTTCGCACAACTGCTTATTGCAGCTTCAGCTATGCACATTTCTAGCCACATGATAGAGATGTCAGCAGTTCTCCTCAGGTATTGTCAGCACTTGGTTGTAATAAATGTTCCTGACACGTACTCGCCTGCTGACGCACGGTCCCTTGCATTAATGTTGTTGCTTCCCCCATGTTTGTATCTTGATGCTGCAAAAATAACCGCTTGCTGGGAACACTGTGGGATGTCTTGTACTTGAATACAGACGCTTGATTCACTTCGTATGCATGTTGCAAATTAGATGAATACCAGTGGTAACAGCGATAGTGCTGTTAATAATAGTTTGCTAATCTTATCATAATATGTAGCTATTTTATTGCCAATAGCTAATGATAACTTTGGTAGTGTTTTAAGGCTGTAACTGCTCAACTGTGCTTTCCGTACTACAGCTCCAGTCCTTAACTAATACAGACACTTCACATTACAGCAACTTTTCAACTAATACAAACACACTTCATACGCACAAGTTCTACAAACTGATAGGAACATCTTACATTAGCGATTTCTTATCTAATAGCTACAGTCTCTTTGCACCTGAAATTTATTGACTAATACGGTTCATATTATAATTTTGTATGTTGTAAAACACGATTACAGAACTACAATTAATTAACAACTATCGAAACTAAATTCCACAGTTGCAGTTTTTTCAATTAGCTAAAGCAAATGCCTTCACATCAGTAATTTATTAACTAGTTTATCTCGTAAAAACTGTTCCAAGACTACAATTACTTTATAATTACCGACATCTTATTTCATACCTGCCGTTTCTTAGGAAAAATTCCTTTCTTTTTTTCTCTTTCGTCTTCCATTTTTTCTCCTCTCGTTTCTCCATTCTTCTACATCCTACTAACATAATGACAATAGCTCATAGAGGGCCGGGGTGTAAGTCCCGGTGTCTCTTTGGGAATGGGCCTCTTGGTTCGTCTACTGCCGCCTATCTAATCTAATTTCCCATTGGCCTTTTCTTAACTAAATTAATAAAAAACATTCATTTTCAATTCGTTAACAACAACAAACGCTTCATTTCAGAGCTACCATTTCTTCTATACCCCAACCAACCCTAAGCCAAGGCCCTTACTGGCGCGCCTCCCGCATAGCTCTGGTCTATTTTTAGCCGTTCGTTGCCCTTCTTTAGACCAGCTGTGTTATTGCTTGTGTGAAATACATTGCTTTTGTGAAATACATTGCTTGTGTGAAATACATTACTTTATGGTGGTCAGCAATTGCTTTGTGTTCCAGCTTTTGGGTAAATAGCGTCTATACTGTGGATAAAAATGTTATATTATTTTTTGGACAAATGTCTTCAGTTGTCCGAAATGATCTTCCAGTATTCAAAAATATATATATTTTTGAAGTAAACTATGACAACCAGTTTTCGAAAATAGACCGTATCACTTGGTTTTTGAAAGTAGCTATTTTGTACAGTATTAAAAAATCATCGCATATTTGAATACGTATCATCCTGCTTTCAGAAGTACATCATCCACTTTTCGACAACAGGTCATGGTCACACAGACATTCAATTATTAATCTTGTAGGTTTCCACTTAGGTGTTCACTTTTCGAGAAGCTGTTTTCCCCTTTGTGGATTATAGTTCAGTTAAGTAGCAAATAGGGCCTATACGGCCGAGCTCGCTCGTCATTCCTTAATCTCAACGCGTTCTCGAACTGGTGGACGTGGCGCGTTGAGTTGATGGAAGCAGTTGCAACGAACGCGCGAGACCGAAGGATGAAGCATGTCCGTTTTTTCAATGCGCTACATCATTCAAGTGCAGTGAACAAAACGTTAAAGCTATCTATACTGAATTTATCCTCTGTAACGTTCACTTCAGGATCATGAATAAGTCGATAAAAATGTTTTTTTTTTCATCGTTACTACTAATATGATCAGAATCACTGTAATCTCGTTTAATACTAGAAAACCTGAAAATATTGTAAGAACACGGATGCCATCTTTCTTTCGATAGCCCAGCTGATTGTTCTGTGCTGATTTCTCTTCTATCTGTTTATCAGGCTATGAATATTCTAGAAATAAGCTGTTCCTCTCAAATCAGACCATAAGATTATGGGATACGAATATGACTTCAAACAGACTCAAAATATAACAAAAATTAAAAGAAATTATGACTTACCTGAACGCGCAACGTCATTCATTTCAACGAGACCCGCTTCTACGTGTAGACCGCAACTGAAATATTTGACGCACAGCTCGTGTTCGTTCACCCGGTTGAACGCGTTGAAATGAATGACGTGTGAACTCGGCCAAGACTTTCACCTGATTGAACGCGTTGATATATATGAATGACGTGTGAACGCGGCCAAGACTTCATCGCCGCTATACTGAAACTGGCTAACTCCGGCCACATTTCAGCGCTCGACCCATAGCATCCATTAGTGCTGTTTACACTACACAAGTCTTCACTCAACAGGTTACCCATGTATGCCCCCTCTGCTTAATTAAGTGCCGTCGTAGCTTATCTTTACCGCCAGTATATATATATGCCGTGTTAGGGCTGGATACACACATTGCGCGCTGTATAGCTTCTGAAACCACAAGCTTCGACATCTTAACGCACTAACCTGACATAGTAAATCGCAGTGTCTTCTTTTGTTTGAAATCTGTACCTAGTTATTATGATCATTGCCTAATATGTCCTAACTGGTATCTATTTGATTGCTAAATTTGCGAGTTCCTCTCTTGAAAAATCGAAGGGAAGAGTACGGAGCGCTTTTTTCTCTCACAGAAAAATTAGGCGCAAATGAGCACCTACCCACCATGACCAAAGGAGGCCGTGACCGTCTCGCCACGGGTATAAGAACACCAAATTTCATACCTACTGTTTTCGCCAGAGTTCACCATGTCACTGGGTCCGACTTTGAAAACTAGCTTAGCGTTAACATCTCAGCTGCCCTCAACAGTTACTTTTCTCCATTGTAGTTTTCCCTCAGTTGGGATCGTGCTTCAGGTCCATCTTCGACGTAGACAAACAATGCGATGTTCGACATATAGCTACTATCCGTTAGTGGCAGGCTTCCTGTGTAATATGGACTTTAGCCTTCTGTTGTCAAGCTGTCCCATGGGACATGCATGAGATTTATGATTTCGTGCAATATTCGATAGCTTGAGAAAAGTACAGTCTGTTTTCTATAGGTACACGGAAGTTTTGCACAACATGTAAAACAAGAAAAGAACATGGGGATCGCCGTCTTGGATATTCTTGAAACCAGATCATTAGAAAAATTTTCCCTTTTGGAAATAGCGGCGGATCACAGAGTTGTACAGGTATGGTGTAGTCTATGAGTGGAATAATCTGGTTCTCGTACAGAGTGTATATATGAATCTTTTTACCCAAGAGTTTCCCCGAAATATTTTACACTGTCGCACGTCTGAAAGTGGAAATTACTGGCATTTTGTATTCGTTAAAATACATGAGATTGAAACAAATATTTTCACTCCAAGGAATCATCAGATCTGTATAGTTATCTTAGAATAAAATAATATGAAATAGCTTTTATTACCACGCACAGGGAAAACTACATGGATACGCTCATCTTACGCTTGCAGGCATGATTGGCATTGAGAAACTCTTTCTCACACAAAAATAAAGACCCTGGAAAAGAGAGAAAGAACAATTTGCAGCATTCCTTCAAAGAAGCTGCTAGCGCCGCCTTGGGAATTAAAGTTGTTGCTTTTGCATTAGAGATGCTACTTTGGAAATGTATGATAATTTCGACATATATTTTCACCCAACACATATGCTCTGAAATTTGTACGTTAATTCGTGGTATATCTACTCTACTGACAACAGACAAAAAATCGCGCCGTTTATTATTTATATGTACTTTCAAAGTTTCCCTAGAAAATCCTAAAGTTTGAAAATGAATCATTCCCATCCTATGCCATATAGACTGTCTAAAAATCTTATTTAATATGTTAGAAATTGAACCATGGATTTATTGTAGTAGCCTACAGTTTAAGCACTGTTGCTGTTTCACATATTGCAAAATATCGAAAACAAGAAATTGAAAAATTATTACACTCAATTTTCAAGCTGTATTTCCATTTCACACCACCACAATCATCATACTCGATACTAAAATTTAGCTAATTACAATTCCAAGCTTGAACATCAATTTTTATTCTCTCTCGCACTGGCCATGAAGTGCAGTCTTAATTTTATCACCACACTTGGTACCAACAATGGACACTAGAGCAGGGCATGATGACTCGCATAGCTGCCTCGGTTTCGATGAATGATTGGCTTGCATTTGGTGGTGAGTCACTCAACTTAACAGTAACGCTGCTGTGGCCCAATGCTGCAGAAGCCTATAGTGTGAAAAATAGTATGTCAACTACAGTGTACCGGCTAGCAGAAATGGCAACTATATTATGTCAACTACAGTGTACCGGCCAGCAGAAATGACGGCGAACTTTGGGCAATTTTAGTAATTTCGGTAATCTCGGCAATTTTAGCAACTTCATTAAAGAGAGAGAAGAAATATATGAGCACATTTATAAAGATAATAATACAGATTTGTATAGATGTAAACGCGGTATTAAATTACCATAATGTTAATAATTGTGACACTAGTATTTAATATGCGTTATTGCGTGCGTTATACACTGATGGCTAGCGATTAGCTAATACTCACATCATTTTGGTTGTGTAGTGACTATTCAGTGTATAATGTTTATGTGTAAATACCGTTTGCGAATATAACTGTGCACTCTACAGTTTCTCTTTTACCTCCAAACACATTAATGCATATATCAAATTAATTATTGCGATGTTGAAAACGAGCCGTTTGCGAATATAACAGTGCACTCTACAGTTTCTCTTTTACCTCCAAACACATTAATGCATGTATCAAATTAATTATTGCGATGTTGACAACGAGCGTTGCACGCATTTACGAAATTTCCCAGCTAGCGCATTTGGATCCGATATCGAATAAAAATTCAAAAAGCGTAAAATATCTACACCGTTTTTTCTAATTACACCTACTTAGACTACATCACTCACATCACCGGTATTATTGAAGGTGTATGAATACCCATTTCCTGTCCCCAATGGCTCATGACAGCACATGGGACCCTACGCACCGGCGTGAGCAGAGGCCCGTCGATGAGTCATCCCCGCCTGAAATAACACTGCCGCTTGCGTTCATGACAGTTGGACGAGAAGAAAACGAAAGTGATTCATGGGGCGACTGAAGGGATATAATCATGGGGGAAATTACACAGTAGGCGTCATGAGTGTACTAATTTAGGCTGAGTGTGTCACTAGGAAATCGTTGCAAAATATACCTATATTTTATTTAGGAACTCATTTGCAGTAGAACATGAAGGTGTAGAACGTTTCGATGCTAAGATGACGGCGTGAATATATATATTTGATTGTTTGATTTCAGTTCAGTTACAGCTCTTTTGTTTTTGGTAACCTTAGATTTTGGTGCCCCCTAAAATATGTCTGCAGGAAATTTCCTTCACCATCACCATCCCTACCTGTAACATCGCTTATCTCCACTATCCTTGCCTGCTATTACTAACAGACACCATACTTACCTGCCCTCCATTTTTAAACTGCACTATCACTCACCACCAACAGCCTCACTTACACTATCATTCACCACCGCCATTCACACCTGCACCCTCACCACCGCCCATACCGGATGTGAAGCAATGCACATCCGCGCGCCTCTCTTCCATTGTCCGCAGTTCCACATCAGCAAATTAGGACCAGCCAGTCGTGGGCTGCGGCTGTGGTGCAGGCATTCAGCGGTGCTACTGTTGTGTGGTGATGGCGCACTGTTGTGTGGTGATGGTGGGCTCTACAGCTGTTGTGTGATGCAGATGATGCAATTGCTATGATGTCGATTAAGCAACTTGTTCCACGCGAATAAATTGCCTAGTATTTCAATAATGTACTCGTAAATTCCTTCTATTAGGTAGTCCTACTCACAGATCACCGGAGATCCAATGGACCGATGGTGGCTTACGGCTTATGACGTCACCTCTGGCCGCTTCCGAATTTTTCCCGGGCGGGGATTGGCCGCGAGGTCTTGGGCGATTTCAGCCATTGGCTGACGCAGCCACAAGTGACCAGAGGTGAAGACATCAGTGAGCAGGTCGATCCACTGGATGTTCCCTGCTCTGTAGCTGCTGCTACTACGGCAACCAAACAGAGGGTAGAAGTCTGTGGAGGAACTTTAGTGGTTGCATGCGCTGCCCTGCAGTAATTATTGCGTCAATACCTACGGCATCTAAGTTGCTACAATGCACCGCAGACGCGCGGTGCATCACTCAAATGCCACTATAGAGTGCCACTGATCATAACCGCGCCGCTAACACCGTATATAATGCTATCGTTAGTTTGCGCATATTTGATGGGAAATAAATTTTCAATGTTACCAATTCGTCTAGTTAGAGAGTGGAGACTAATAGCCTATTCAATTTACTAATGGAACGAAATGTAACCATTAATTAACTGGAGTCCGTCCGGACACCCACAGCCCGCTGCTAGCACATGGGCCGACAGACAAGCTACACTTGGTGCACAGCTCTAGCTCACATTAGTACGCCAGTAGTAGTCCTTCTGAGCCCGGACAGACAGAATCTCTGTAGACTCACAGACTCACTGTAGATACACTGTTCGCAATGCAGCCACACTTCCGTTCATCCCACAGGGCGCTGTAACTAGCGAGACCTCTGAAAATTCAACAGAAAACAAAATTTTAGTGCTTCATTTATAGTCGGACCTGAGATGTGAAAATTTATCCCACGTCGGATCAAGCGAACGTCTGTGAACTGGAGCTGCTACACTGGAAAAATTCCTGTCGTTCCTGAGTCCGTATCATTATTGTTTTGGTGTTCTCCTTTCTGATGCTGAAAGTGTTGCGCACTGACGTATCTATCTACTAACTTACTAACTCTCTACGTCATTAAGTAAGTAACTGTGAGCAGTAAATAACTCCGCCAAGGAGGTTATGTTTTTATTGGATTTGTTTGTTTTCTTTCTATCACCAAGATAACTCGAAAAGGTATAGACGGATCTTTACGAAATTTACAGAGATTGTTGAGTATGTTAGGAGGAACAGATGATTAACTTTTTGTGAAGATCCCTCCAACCGTTTGTTTGTCTGCTTTTTTTTGACGGTATCATAACTCAAAAATTTTTGGACCGATCTTTATGAAATTTGCAGGTGTTGTTGAAGTTTTTACTATTAGCTAATGTCCAAATTTTGTATCGATCTATTAGTCCGTTGGTTTATTTGTCTATATGTTTGTTTTTATGTTTGTCAGTAACATAACTCGAAACGGTATGAACGAATTCTCATGAAATTTGTAGGGATTGTTAGAAATGTTGAGAGACACGAATGACCAAATTTTGGTTATGATCTGCTTGTCCGTTTGTGTTTGACAAATATTTGTCAGACTATAACTCGAAAAGTTAACGACGGATATTCAAGAAAATTGCACAAGCTATTATTACCGTCAAGAGGCATAAATGACCAAATTTTAGTGGCGATAAAAAGTAAATCCTAGTTTCAGCAGCAATTTTAAATTTTTGTAACTTTGCACTGCTTGGCGGAGGCATGCGCTCTCAGAGTCCTCTAGTGTACTATATGACGATCTTCATTTTTGTTGCAGGTATGTAAAGCGCAAGGTGCTGACACGGGTCGTGCCCTCGGAGTACGTGAGTATGCGAGTGCCTGTGAGTGTCGTATCCATGATACAGATACATGCAGAACTCTTCAAGGACCATTTGATTACGTTTCACCAGGGTTCCGACGTCGGATGGTCCTAAGTCCGACGTCGACTCCTGGGACAAATCAGTATCCGACTCTACAACTCCTTGCGCCGCGCGATAACTCCGACTGCGACTCCTCAACCCCGGCCAAAATTATATATCGGAAGCTAGGTACCTTTACCCGCACAGTGCACCGTTTATAATTCTCTTCACTCGTTGATCGCAATGCATATTTATCCAATTTGGTGTACATTGTCATAGGAATACTATTACCTATATTTGGCATTGCTACCGGTGCGTTGATAACAAAATAAAACGACCATATTTCAATAAGCGCTAATACTTTCAACAAAACTGTATGTTGATCTCGCAGACCGTGTGCAATTATCTACGTAAACACTTCGTCTGTAACACTTACACCGTGTGCGTGTTGTTCGCGAACGTGACATCACGTATCTAGTCTTATACTTCGAACGTTTTAGTGTAAAGTATTACCTATATCAAAAATCTTCTCAGATATATTTTGTCCATGCGTTTTCATTTTGATGAATGTTTCAAGAAGTCACGTACTCTTCGTCGCCCTTAGCTGGATATGTGCATGACTTATGCATACATTTGGCTCCTCTCGTAATGCTTTTCTCTCTAAATTAATAATTTCTCAGCTGCTCCGTAAAGAGTCAAGTGTCTTCCAGCATTTGTCAACCTTTGCTTTTAGATGTACTACATGAGTACTTGGCAAAGGAGGTCAAATTCCACTGAACTACAGACACTTCGAAGACGTTGGAGATGTCAACAATAATATCCATACCCTACTCAGTTCCTCAGACTCTTCAGCCCGCGTGACTGACTGCTGCAGCAAGCTGGGATTTAGTAGCAATAAGGAACTTTGGAATGTAACACATATGCCACTGTATTGCTCCCAGTTCGGTTGGATTCTACCAGGCAGTAGTTTAGCTGCAATAAAGAGCTTGTGTTACCTATAGAGATCAGCGCATTGCTCTTAATTATGGCCCGGGCGTTCTCTTACAAGCAGTGATATAATGGCACTCAATTGCATTACCGTAACTTAGAGGTCCCTGCGCTGCTCTTCATTATAGCCAGGCTCTTGCAAGCAGTGCCATAATGGCACCAAAGAGCATTTAGCATAACCTAAAGGTCCCCACAGACTGCTAAGAGCTACCTCTTGTCTCGTCGTGCGCTATTGCGTCACGACTGCACTGTTCGTGTTTGTTACCAGAACAGTTAGCCTTTGTTTGTACGCCCTGAGCCTCTAGCGGCTCGGTGTAGCCGCTCTCTTTTTGACCCTTTCGCTCCTGATGTTGTCTCTAGGCACCATTAACGAACGTACTATAGAGTCAACCTTAATTTTATCATAAGAATAACACAATACCGTTATTATTATTATTATTATTAAATCACACCAGACTGGCGACGCAGGAACGGAGAAACTCCATGAGGTTAACAAACCCCCACGCAACCAGCCCAGCGGGTGTAGAAAACAAAAGAATAGA
>LQNS02277099.1:974281-1005274 GCA_001587735.2 Parhyale hawaiensis | reverse complement strand
CATTGGGAGAGACATCCTCCACAGCTAAGAACTCCTACTCCACGAGTCGCAAGCACTTAACGGCCAAAGCTTCCCAGGCCATTTTAAGCTGACTTCTTCTCACTTCCGCTCCATCTATATAATTATGCTCCGCATATCAGCGGCCATCGATCCTGCTTGCGGGCATTCATGACCATCGCTTTGTCGTAGATTCTTCTCCCCCTTCTTTTTTATTTCTCCTTTCTTTTTTCTCTTTCGTCTTCCATTTTTTCTCTTCTCGTTTCTCTATTCCTCTACATCCTACTAACATAATGGCAATAGCTCATGGAGGGCCGGGGTGTAAGTCCCGGTGTCTCTTTGGCAATGGGCCTTTTGGTTCGTCTACTGCCGCCTATCTAATCTAATCTACTAACGCACGTCCTTTCGTTCCTTTGAGTATTGACACTGTATTGTTTATTGGGGAAGAGTGTTTCGTCGAAGTATTTTTACTTTGCTGCCATATCATGTCCGCTAAGGCCCCTAGAGTGTCGTAACCCTATCTTCCTTAGGCTGTGCTAGTTACTATGCGGTACTTGTAGGAACAGAACGGGAGAAAGAACCCTTGTCGTAAAACTCCGTAGCCTGATGTTTATAGCCTATAGGGTTAAATTTAATTCAGTATCGGTAGGTACAGTTACCATAGTCTGTGGCTTACCTGATATTCAGGTACAATATTCGTGCCTGCAAGTTTAGTAGCTACCTAGTCTAGCTGAACCAAACGCATCTTAATCTATTCTTACTGTACTCCGTCCATTTTATCAAGGCAGTTTGCGCGTGGTCAGAGTCCTACAGCTTTGCCCACTACCTGCATATAGCGAAATCTCAGAAATGCCTATAAGAATGGCACCGCTGTAGAGGAATTTGACCACACCCCAACTGCCTTGACGAAATGGACAGGGTATTACCTCTTCTACGCTAACTTAATTAATACATAGGCCTAGTCTGAGATAGGCCACATACTATACGGGGGCCTAGAACTCCTTATGGTGAATCAACCGTGATCATCTGGCTATGATCATGAGCACATCATGAGCACCGGCAGCCAGCACGGCGTGCCCCCCAAGCATGTGTGTTCAGGCTCAGCACGCTCCGGCAAGCATGACTCATGCCGTCGCCGCGCACAGGCAGTCATGCTTGCCAACAGGCATTTTTCATTACCAAATTTTGTCGGATGGCGTCTTTCATTGCCCGGTTTTACTAGTTGGCATGTTTTTATTGCTAAGTTTTTGGCTAGTGATGTTTTTTTTTATTTTCAATTTTTACCGAATGGCATGCGTATTTCCCTACCAGACTTTGCCAACTGATATTTGTCAATGCCAAGCCTTGACTACTGGTAGGTACTGATCATTTATGTTATCAAGCTTTGCCACCTAACCTAATCCGTTACCAAACTCAGTTGATATTTCCAGCACTAAATTTGTCCATGTGCTGTTATGATCATGGGTAATGAAACCAAGTCATTTGTTTTTTTTTCATAACAGGAATTAAGTACGCAGTACACAAAGATTTCCAAACACGAATTTGTACAATTGGATACGCTAAACGAGCATTGATACGCTTAATTTGGCAATGATCCTAAGTGTGGTTCGCTTAGGAGTTTCGCCCGCGTGTGTGTGTGTCTCAATTTCTGTCTCGCTTCCATTTAAATGTGGACGCTGACGAGAGAAAATTTTGGCAAAGTTCCATGAAATTTTGCATGGGTGACTATGGAGTAACCTTCCACGTTAATACATGGAAATTATGAACATATTGTAAATATCGAGTGTATTGTTACTGATTCGGAATGTGAAAACTGCTAAATGAAATGTATGTCGTTACAAGTTACAACCCTTCTCACTTCGGATCATTCATTACCCTCAGGGTGCGAGCTCGCACGTCATTCATATAAACGCATTTGCTCATCTACTTGTTCGAACGCGTTACTGAGCCCCAGAAGTAGCAGATAAGTGCACTGTTTTATCAATTTTATTTCCCTCCAAATTTGAAGAGATATCCGTTACTTGCCTGGTGACACTCTCAGAGGAGACTTATTTGACGGTAAATGCATTAGTTACTAACTTTTTGTAGCATACACAGAGTGGTCCCGGAAACAACCCTACAAAACGTTCGGAGGAGTGGATGAGTGAACTCGGCATTATATGATTTTTTTTTTTTTCAGCTGACTGCATAAGCGACTTTTTCAGCAATGCTCTTGCTACGAGCCACTGACATTTAATTGAACTTTAGTGTTCTAAAAAATTGCATTCTGAAAAGGAAACAACTGCAGGAAAATTGCTCAACATTAAAACGTAGATACTGCGTGAGTCAGAAGAACTGTCACTATGAAATTACGTGGAAATAGCAAATAGCTCAGCCCTGTATAGTGCAGAGGCGTATCGCTGTGGTGCAGGTAGAGTACTAAAATTAGCCGTAATTCTTTATTGTATTTACCACTTTTTGGTACAAGTTATTGACTAGGATTTTTTTTAGTTATTGTATCATTAAAATATTTTTTCCCGTTGCGGAGCAATGAAAAAACAATTGCTTAGACGCGAACAATTTAGCCTTTCCACAGGAGAACAGTACATGGCAGAGAATAAATGAATGAATTAAGTAATGAATAAATAAATAAAATATGTATATCATAATATATAATTCATTTACAAATGGCGCATCAAAGTGGCACAAATGGTGCACCACTGTGCAGTAAAAGACGCCCTGCTGTGGTGCAAATGACGCACCACCGTGGTGCTACGGTGCCCACCAACATGCCGGCAGGGCATGAGTGCCAAGTACAGGTTCGACACACCTGGCACTCAGGCAAAGTGCCACTCACAGCCCGCCACTCCCTGACCGTGCCGTGTATACCCTCTTGCTATCGGTCTACGTCACCGCCACTACTGTAACGCGTGTCCGCCTACCTAACCCAAGAGACCAGTATAATCGTTTGGCGTAATTTAATTAATGAACTAAAAAAATAGGTTTATATGTCAAGTTAGGTTCCATTAGGTAAAAGAATATTAGGTAAGGTTAGGTGCGGCATGGAAGTACTGGTTCTTTATAATAGAAGAAATGAAAGTTTCGAAGTTACAGAAGTATATATAGGAAAGAATTGGGGTGCCGACCTAACCCTTTCATTCTCGTGGAAAAAGCACCATTTGAAATTTTGTCCGGAGACCACGCTAAGGGAGAAAGGGTTAACCCTAAATTGCCGAATGTCAATGGTTCTTCTGTACGCCTCAAATAATGCTATTTTCTACACGACACTTGATGTTGGTGCGTCGGTTGAGGATTAACAACACAGCCCAGTTGCAATTTTGTAGACCAATATTTGGAATTATCCGGTGCGACCCACCAGCGACATCCTATAATTGCGTGCGATTTTTCGATTGGGAATATGCAATTCAAACCATTTAGACCTGGATCAGTAAAATAACGGGATTTTGAAAAATTTTCTAGACATTACTGTACCGGACTTTGTATATTGCAGTTCGCTGTCCTGAAAATTAAGTACACACACATCTGTGAGGTCATTATTGGATAGTTGGTCCACTGTCGTCTGTACGTAGATATGCTGCTCTGTAAACAAGCCCCCGGAGTTCAACTTTCTCTTGGCTGCAATGTACAGTAGTCCACCAGTGCAACAAGTTCCACTTTTTAAACTTTAACTCTTCCTAACTTTTAAGTGAGACACTTTTGGACATACCTATATAGAGGGAAATATGCTTATTTCATTGTAAAGAACCATAGTTCAAAATTTGCTTAAAGCGTTCTGGAACACACTTTATATGATAAGTACACATTTCTCTGTTTATGTTCACAATCAATCCTAGTGCATTGTTTTCACTAAAGCGCGGGCTCGTCGGTTTCCCTTTTATTGAATGACATACTGTATTTTTAATAGGAGGATTCGGTGTACGTAGTTTTCATTTCTAGGTGTGGTAGGTGAACAGACAGCTCTTGCCTGCGTAACTTTGATGAGTCCGCTCAACAAACCCACAGTATTATGGATGACAAACAAACCTCACAGTTATATATGGAATATCTCCTGAGCAAAAAGCAAGTTTATTTGTTTTGAACCATTGACAAACCGTAAGCGATAGTTTTATTTCGTAAATAAACTTAGGAAAAAAAAAAGTAAAGCCAACTTGACCGCACCCCCAAGTGGGATACCCGCACGCCCTGGTTTGTGTTGCAGATATAGGCCAACAGGCCCCAGAAGAGTATACGGCTGTTGTCGACCACCGATCGTCTAGAGCTATGGCGCCAGTGGTGGAAGGCTGCAGCCGACAATCTGCTCCCCACCCCCGACCCTCCCCATTCCTGGCAAAGGTCAGTTAACCCACAGCAGTACGCAGACCGGATGCTGACTGATCACGTCAAGCGCCGTGAAGAACTTGCCTATTTGGTAGGAAGGTTTGAACTTGCGGCCTCAGTGTCTGTTGTTAGTCTGTTGATACTGCTACGCGAACTTGGTGTAGCCTATGCCTGTAACAGACAGTGGCATAATAATTTTATTTAGAAGAAGGTAAAAGCACAGTGCACCAGTGGTGACGGTGTTGCCTTCAACGACCGAGAGCGATTTATCCGTTCAATGTCCCGAGCAGAAACCTGTAACAGAATGGCTTCTTGGACAGTAAAGTTTTTTACGAAAGCAGGACCGTATTGGCGACAGTTTGAGGCTCTACTCGTGTGTCCAAACCTTCCCCCCCCCCGCTTGTAATATCTTGGGCTCCTCACACTCTTGTCGCGAAAGTCGTGACCTCCTGCGGGTTGTGGGTTTCCGCGAAGGAGCATTAAGGATGCGTTGAGGAAGAACAATTTTCTTTTCTGTGGGCGAAGGAACGGCCCCAACTTAGCTATTTGCTCTAGGCTGTCAACCCTTTCTCTCATCAGTTAATTCGTTCCTCTCGTAGAAATAACATTGTTATAAAGTGTAGCATGTTTATAAAACGACATGAAGGAATTTACCCTATAAGGACCAGCGTCCCTCTCGGATGTTTCAAGTAATATTAGTCATATGCGCGTATGTTTACCGGGCGCATAGCTACCATTCTTGCCAAGCACTGGGGTAAGTTAGGTCGTTTGCCAGTTTATTTTTTCGCGGCCCTCCGGCCAGCATTGTTTATGTACCAGGATGCCCAATGCTCAGCTTTGGTCCTTACCCTAGGCCTATACGCGGAGCTTCCCGATAGGCCTGGCAAGAGATAGGGATGCTGCTATCGGAGCCTGATAAGAGCACTTCCGGCCGTGCTATGCTTTCACAAGCCCTTTAACTCCGCGTACTTTGACAATACGTGACCCGTGAACTTGTTTGTTCTGTGTCGCTTTTTGTCGCTCTTGTAGGTCGGTGATACGTTGCGTACAGCTGCGTCGTACTTGCATTATAATGTAGGCCTATGTACTGCTGCTGCTTTTTCCTTAGATATAAAAACTCCCCTTACGCCGTTAGCTGCCTAAAATTCGAGTGTCTTATTTACACAAACAGTTAAATATAACTAGAGCACTCTAAGAGCTCATACCTCCGCCAGACAAGGCAATATCAACGAAAAATTCTAATTGGTTCTGAAAATAGGATTTTCTCTTCATAACCACCAAAATTCGGTCATTTGTGTCTCTTGACAGTAATAACAGCTTCTGTAATTTTTTTGAAGATCCCAGACGAACTGATCATCACTTAAATTTGGTTATCTATGTCTTTTAATATGTTTAATGATTCGTGCAAATTTCAATTTAACCATTTTTCTTATAACATTATTAACAACTCCTGTAAATTTCATAAAGATCCATTCAAAACCTTTTGAGTTATGCTGCTAACAAACATTACGACAAACATAAGTCAAACATGCAAATGAACCAACCGCTCTGCACCAAAATTTAATCATTTATGTCTTTCAACATTAATAACAACTCCTGTAAGTTTCATAAAGATTTATTCAAAACTTTTTGAGTTATTGCGCTAACAAACGTAAAGTCAAACTCAGCAACAAACATCCGAGCGAACAAACAGATCATCACAAAAATTTGGTCATTTACTTTTTGTGATATACCTAACAACTCCTATAAATTCGTCCATAACTTTTTGAGTTATGGCATTGAGAAAAATGAGGCAGACAAACAAACAGACGGATGGACCGATTTTTACCAAAAGTTAATCATCTGTTCCTCCTAACATACCTAACAATCCCTGTAAATTTCGTCAGAATCCGTCCATAACTTTTTGAGCTATCTTGGTGACAGACAGACAGACAAACCCGACGAAAACATAACCTCCTTGGCGGAGGTAACAACCCCTAATAATTGTTGCTCTGTCGAACATGACACCGCTCCTTTTTCTGATTACTTGAGCGCCGCAACTGGCAGCAGCGAGTGTGGGTTGACACTCATTCTGCGCAGTTATATGCCTTAATGATTCTGCCATGATGAAGAATGCATGGCACGTAGCTTCCTGCCAAGGTGATCCTCACACAGAGTAGAAGCGTCATTCTTGTTATTTATACCTGGACTTGGAGCCGTAACGTACGTGGCTACGAAGTGCGAACACATCCCAAGTCAGGTAACAAGTCTATAACATGGGAGCAGTAGCAGCTTTAAACTAACTCCTATTGTTGCATTCCGGGACTGTATCATTAATCTAATCCTGAAAGCGTAGTACTATGCTAAGGAACATATGAACGGATGTATGTACATATGAGTAAAAGCACAAGTAGAAAAATTTTACAAATGTAGAAAGGGAGTGAATGTTGGCAAATAGAATAGAAAGTGTCCTATAGTTTTCACTTCTAAATCACCAGATTTTTTAAGAAGCAATTATAGATCTGTGCTATCGAGTTGAAATAATTTTCAAGACGACGAGTAAGTTACTCATCCTCGCTTCCAGTTGCTCATCCAAATGTACATCTTTCCTCGGTGTAACAAGTGGAGTAGAATGCTCCTCCCCCCCCCCCTCGCCAAATCTAATACTGAAACTAGAACGCCTCGGTGGCATAAGACCATCGCCCGCGGTGGGGGCGAATTCAATGCCGTCATTTTTTATGGCCAGCTAGGCCTAGTTTTTTGTCATGGGTTATATCTAGGTTCACCCACCAAACTCCCTACAAAAATTTATGAACATTGCTCAACTCCTTCTACCACTTTTTGGGTGGACAAACATATATATACATATATATTTACAATATATATACTTAACTCTTCAACGAAAACATTATCACCTCTCTCACTTCGTTCGCGGGTGATAACTAGTCATCAAATCTACGAAAGTCGTGCGAGCAGTTGCACCTTATATTTCAGTTCGGCTCCAGCTGTTGCCTCCCTAGACCGTGTCAACGATATCCTAATTTTCTCCTAAAACTGAAAACGTAACGGTCGTATTAACTAGGGATGGAAGGGACGCATGGGAGGAGCAGCCAGACTTATAATATAGGCCTAGATATCATTGCACGTATTCCCATTCATCCGTGCGTTGTCTCGCTCTCTTGTCCACTAAACTTTTCGGCTCTTTGAAGTTTCTTTCACGGTGACTAGCCGAACCGGAAGAGGTGTTTCTCTTGCTTTCGCTATTTCTCTCAGAGTTTCGCGTGCTTTCTATTTTTTACGCAGCGCTTTGGAATTCTTCTTCGAGTTTTTTTTTCTTCTGCGCGCAAAGGCGCCCCACGCGACAGCGACGTCCGACGAAAAATCTGCTGACGATTTTTTTCTTTCTTGTTACTGGACTTGTCGTAAAATGCGCTCTCAGAAAATGCTCTACTTGGGCGGACCAAAATGCGTTAGCCAAAATATGTCTTGGGATCTTTTTTTTAAGCTAGTTCTGCACATGCTGTAGATATGCTGGAGAGCGGTATTGTCGATATGTATGTGATTTTACATTAGATGTTCACTGTAAATAACATGCAAATGTGCAGGGAGTTCCAGCTTTCGAAATTTCTTTCCTCTGCTCTCCGACAACTTGGGGAGCAGAAACCAGAAAATTTAAAAGCTCAGAAGATGTTCTACATAATCCTTCAAGTCTATCTACATAGATATATTGAATATATGTTCGGGAATCTATAGTTTGAGTGACGCCGGTGGAGTGTATTTAGTGGCCATTTAACTTTACGGAAAATTTCAAATAATTATATCGTTGAATAGATCCCGTTGAGTTCTATTTTACTAGTAGCTGTTTTTCTTCTCCCAAAAGACTAATCAAAGCTATATTTACCTGTTACTAGCATCAAAACATTGCTCTACAAAAGGTAATAAAATCAACGTACTGTCTTAAAAATTTATAAATATATATCAATGTATAAAACATCAAAGTTTTGTGCTAAAAACAGACACAACGTCAATATATTGTACCATAAAAACTGAAATAACATCTGAGCATTGCTGACCGCCTCCGAGGCAACGAACAAAAACTGACCCATCTACATCTATCGAAGTACCGGTACACCAAGTCATTAGTTTTTCCCATACTTTATAGTGAACATTAGGGTTAGACTAACTGGGAAGTTATCAGAGTAGAGGCAGGTATAACACATTTAAAAATTGCCTAGACAAATACTGTACGGGGAACAGCACTCTCCTCAAATTTGAACCCTTCCTCCAAGTCGCGCCAATTCCTAACTATCCAGGAGGCATGATGCTGTTTCATTGTTTTTCATTTCCCATACATCTTAACGTCTCAAAAAATCCACTGACCTGCGGCAACTAATTATTCTTGTACAGCCACCTCCTTGAGGTCTTGTCTTAGATACTGATTTTATTTTTTATTAAGGCTTACTTCATTAACTCATAGCAGGTCGAAGCCTGAGTTTAGGCTCCTCTCTTGGAATGGGCTGTTGGTCTTTCTGTTGTCAACTATTTAATCTAATTATTGCTCCAATAAAACGGAAACAACATCAGAACGTTCTGCCAATAAAACGGGAATGGCGTCGTCAGAGCATTGTATTGAAGTTAAGGACAGGAATAGTTGTGTGCACTATTGCTATACCTACCGTAATATTGCTATTGGTCTATCACTATAAACTTTTTGGTCCTATTGCCCTATTTCTGTGAATGGTTTATGAATTTAGTTCCAGTTCCAGGATTCCGGCTTCGATCTTTTAACAACGCTTTAAAATCCTTGAATTGATTTCTTAATTAAACCGCAGACAGTTTCTGCTACCAAGAGCGGGGCGCCCCTAAATTCACATCTTGCTATCATTTTGATCCTTGTTTTTTTTTTTACTTAGTATACACCGTAAAAAAATCTATTCACCTTGAAGCATCACCTACATCTTTAAATATCTGTTCGCATTCTAGGCCACTCATCGGTGTACTGAAGCTTTGTAGGTCAGGCTGCATGGCAGGCCGGTGTATAGTAGCTCTAAACTTGTTCCTAGCGTCTCAGAAAATGCCACAAAAACCCGAGAGATGTACTGACCGTTGTTGGCATTGTTCTGGCCCTTTGCGCGATGGGAAATCAAACGGTGACGAAGGAAACGATTGTGGCATACAATAGAAAATTCTCATCAATGTTAACAACTTGTGTCAGAGTTAAACGACTTGCGTCAGAGCGGAAAACCTGCGTCAGAATTGACAACTTGTGTCGAAGTGGATCACTTGTGTTAGGGCGGAGAACTTGTGTCAGAGTTGACAACTTGGGTCAAGTTGGCAAACCTGTGTTAGAATTGAGTTCTTGCGTTGCAGTTGAAAACTAAAACTTGTGTCCCAAGATTGACCCCTTGCGTTAAACGTGACCCCTAGCTGATCTGAGAATTTAAAATTTGTCTTAAAGTTTACAACTTGCGTCGCGGTTGACGTGCTTATGTCACACTAACGTGTCGCAAGCAGTAACGAACTTTTATCGAAGTTGAAAACCTGCGTCATGCGGAGATGGCAATTTGTGTCAAGCTTGCAACCTTGGTACTGTCTTATTTGACTCCAAGAATGGCTCATGTTCGAAGATTGGACTTCCACGTCTTCGATTTCGTCAAAGGATATTGTCATTAGCGTTGAACTTCTTAAGTGCTCACTCGCTTGAAATGAAATTGCGGCAGGAAACAGTCGCACTTACTGTGAAGACCTAACAGGTTACTAGTACTCGATCTGGTAGCGAAGTACGGCCAAGTACTAGTACTCGATCCTGTAGCGAAGTCCGTCCAGGTACTAGTACTCGATCTTGTAGCAAGTACGGCCAAGTACTAGTACTCGATCCTGTAGCGAAGTCCGTCCAGGTACTAGTACTCGATCTTGTAGCCAAGTCCGTCCAGGTACTAGTACTCGATCTTGTAGCGAAGTCCGGCCAGGTACTAGTACTCGATCTTGTAGCCAAGTCCGTCCAGGTACTAGTACTCGATCTTGTAGCGAAGTCCGGCCAGGTACTAGTACTCGATGTTGCATTCGGGTCCAAGCACGGACCAGTATTCGAGCTCTTATCGGCTCCTGCAGGTACAAACATTTGATCATGCAACGAAGTCCCGTCATGTACCAGTACTCGATCGTATAGCGAAGATATGGCTGTGGCATAGAGGTACCAGAACTCGATCACACAACGAGGTTCCAGCCGCGCCATGTAAGTACCATTACTCGATCGTACAGCGAGATACCGGCTGCAACATGCATGTATCAGTACTCGATTAACGTACAGAGAGACCTCGGCAGCGACGAGTACTCCGGAAGAGGCTCACCGCAGCTGACGCTTGCAGGAAGTACTCTATGCAGACGGTGGTCGTCTTCCTGCCGTGCTGGAGCGAGCTGAGGAGGAGTCCTTGGCATCCAGCCGCCACCTGCTGCAGTACCCAGCTGCTGACTCATCCATTTCGCGGCTTCCTTTCCTCTCTGGAAAACTTTTGCTGCTTCGTTAACGTGATAACTGTCACGTGACTGCTGCTGGCTGGCACAAATTCTAAGTTTTGCGCGCTTTTGCTGACCAAATGACTGACCCATCTGGTAATGCGCCCTGACCGTGCGTATTATTCATGTGTTGAGTCATCACCATTGCGCTGCATCTGTTTATTAGCTGATAGTTTCCGCATTTGCGTCGTTTTAGCCCCATAAGCCCTCGCGTGATGAAGACGTCTTATTGAAATTCTTGTTTGTTGTCCGGAATAGAAAATAAAGGTAATATTGTCAATTTGAAGATTTTGGCATAGGTACACGGTTATGTATCATCAGTTCTCACCCGTTCCATTTACTTTGTAAGTCTATATGATATACAACCACGTTTGCAATTTATTTTTTCATTTCTGTAACGTAGGTATACGTTGCGTCAAGCTGAACGTTTGAAACTGTCCTGGCGAAACGAGTTGATATATAGCAATGCGTATTCGCAGCAGTTTCATTTTACATGTAAATATTATTGGATCTGCTTAACCGTTGCCCGATATCAGGTTTAGGGCGCCGTTATATCGCCCATTTTTCACCGTTTTTCTTCTCACGTGTGATGATTACCTGCTGTTTGGTGCATATTCGTGCGGTCTTGCCAGCCTACTGCTGACAAAAACGTCGTCCCAGTGCTGCTGACAAAAACGTCGTCCCAGTGACGTTTTTTTGCTCTCACTGCAGGAGCAAAAGCTACTCTTTTGCTTCTGCTGGGCAAATACTGGAACCTGACCATTGACTAACGGAGAAACACGGACTATCAGAAGAAAAAAAAAAGCCTTTTAAAGAATGAACTTCATTATTTTCGGTTGTTTTTCTCGAGGTAGCGTTCTTGGCACCTTTATGTTTATTTTGTACGCTAGTGATAGGCTGTTATTGTTTACATACATACGCTATGATTATTATGCTGAAGATTCGACTTTTGTAGTGATGATTTTCTCGACTCTTCGTACTGCTGTGACCCAATCCTTGTACAGGAATCAGATGCGTATAAGGCTTGGTGCTCTGCCTGGAGCATGGAATCAAATGCAGAACGAAGTTCTGTGACTCGGTCTTGAACTCTTCTACCTCTGCATCTGTTCCTGCTTGGTGACGTTGTGCTGCATTAATCCAGCTACCGGGAGATACTGGGTCCTCTTTGATGAGACTCATCTTAGACTTATAGACGTAAATACCGCTCCTAGTGCTTGTAGTAGGATTGGGCTCCTGTGCGAGGTCATTGCTGTTGTTGGTGCCAACGAAGTAGTCCGTTGATGCCTCTGTGCATTCATGTTGCCACTGTTGGGGTATTGTTTCCCTGTTTGGGTTGCTGCTGTCGCCAATCATGTTCGTCTGGTGGACCAGCTTGGCGGCGCTGTCAGTCAGTCATGTGCCAAGAATGATTTGGTAGCTACCGAAAAGTTGTTTGCCTTTCACGGTAGCTATTCAACAGTGAGGAACATTGATTGCACTTCTTTACTCCTCTTACTAAGTCCATGAGGAGGAACACCCGAGCTGGGCATGAGGTCCACCCCTTCCATTGAAGACTGATTTATGTCACACTTGTCGTTTTGGTATATGTTTGATTCCTCGATCTATTTTGCATTGTTTTCGTTACCGGGATCTGTGTTCGGTCCTGTGGAATTACAAGCGTTTATGTCAGCAGATAATGTTTGGTGGGTGCTTGTTATCAGCTTATATGGCGTTTTAGGGATGCCTACACGCTTCATTTGTGAACACCTGCTACTTATAGCGCTCAAGCGTGGAATTTTTAAAAAAATAATCCAAACAGCGATGTTGCTAACGATTGTGGTACTAGCGATACTATTAATGATAATAATTAGCGGTTAGCTCAGAAGTCTCATGTACTACAAAAATCAGTAACTTGCCTTTAAAAACTAATTTGCAACGCATTGACATGGTTTCGGTTCTATTGTACAGCTGTTTTTCGCATTATTTTATTCCAGCGTTTTTCACTACATATATATCGGCTCAAGCTATTCATTGTACGAAATATTCACGTGTCTCGTTAGCTACAATATAGATATAATAACTCCAGTACACCCTGCAGTGTTGAATTTATTAGTCACATAAGCGCTCTGTCTGCCAATGGAAAGCTGTGTTTGAAGTACGGTGCACTACAGTTGTAACTTCATTATTAGTTTGACCATAACCTTATCAAGGGTAACTGCTCCGACACATTATCTTCTCTTTACAATATAAGTATATACGTTTCATTTCTTTAGTATTGTACACGCGCTGCAATTATGCCGCAGTTAAGTGCGATACTGCCATTGTCTTGTCTACTGTTGCCATTTAATTTATGTTCTTGATGCCATTAATATCAGCTCCTTTGCTCGGAGGACACACGCGTCACGTGAGGTTTAACCCTATACGCGCTAGTTTGTTATTTAACTACGAGGGCTTTATGTCCTTTTTATTCCTACGGGAAGAAAGCTTTTGTAGAGAGGTAACACAGCCTTCTACAAATAGGGTTAAGGCTGGTTCACACGGCAGTTTTTGGATCCCGGTACCTTATACTCAAGGACGTTAATAATCGCCCGCGAAACAACGGCCAGAAACTAGAGCATAATAATCGAAGGACTACTCTCAGCCAGCAGTTCTTCCCGTACTTCGCAGTGAACATTTGAATAGAGTCCCTCCTGAAGTTGTAGGTGCGGTCTGTTAATGCGTCTTTTAATGATGACTCCTTGTTTTAAAGCCATTACTAATTCGAGCGCCCTTTCAAGGCGTGATGTGCGTGTATTTTCAGGAGCATTTACTCGTCAACTCATGCAAGTTTCCCAAGCTCTTCCTTCGTTAATCAAATTTTTCATTACCTACTCACACTGAACAAATTCGAGCAGCATAGTTCTGCTGCATGTTTTTGAAAACTGTATGTAGTCCCTGCCCAGAATACACACAGCAGAATAATTAATGGATCGACAAACTCAATGAGTCCGCCAATGGCTGGAATCGCCCAAAACTGGGCAGCCAATCACAGACTGTCTTACAGTCGATAGTGACCAGATGTGACGTCATCAATGAGTTGGTTGGTTCGCTGGTTGTTCTGTACTTTGTACGTTGTAAAAATTATTCCCACTATTTTATTACGGGACATGCGATTACACAATGATGTCAAATAAGTCTTAATATTTACGATTGATCCATAAATTTTTGCCAACTTTTTAGTTGTTTTAACCCTGCATGCATCCTTACATTTTTGAAGTGTATTAACCACAATTTTTCTGAATCACTGTAAAAAAGTACCTTATTAGACAGGAAAATGGTGCCAGGAAAAATTTCTAAATAAATCCTGTAATATTTTCGGACTTTCTATAGTGTGGAAGTTGTAAAATTACTTTTAAAAATGGAAGTCAGAGAGAAAAATGCTCCCAGATTAAAGCAGAAACGCCATCCTTCTGAACCTCTGATGAGCGTACATGAGTGAAGTTCAAGTAGGATATATCAGCTTTTATCTTAACAACAAGTTTACTTTGCTTTTCTACCACTCTAAAATATGTCTTTGCTATTGCACTAAGTTTACTTAACACTATCCTTGAGTAAAAACAAGTTACCGCCCGAGTGACAAAAAATGTAAAATCTACGTCGACGTTTCGGCATCTTACTAGTGCCATTCTCAAAACTGTTAAAACCTTAAATGGAAATGTATAAAGATAAATTTTACAAGATACAATAATTCCAAGATATAGATATACAAGGAGTGAAGTTGCAAATGCGTGGTTCATTTAAATGAACGGGCACCGAATCTGAAGTTCTTAACTGGAACTAGGATTACTTCGTGGAAAGCACAAAAGACCCTGCGAAATAAGCAAAGAACAAAATCAATTTTTACAGAAAAGTGAAGGATCACAATGCGTGCGATTTCAGGTACGTAGCTAAATAGTTAATAAATCATTAATTATATGGTACAGCTCTACATGCTAGACCGCCCGTGACCCGTTGGGTCGTCATTGCGATCGTTTTCGCTTTCTTAAAAAAAGAAGGTGTTATTTAGCTGGGCATAGACCACCCGCCATTCGGCCGTCCTCTTCTGCTGCCCCGTACGGTTCACTATCAAGAGATTCTTTCCTTCTCTAACGAATGTTCAACACCCAGGCTGTAAGCAAAGTCAATTTATATGTTAAGTATTTCAGTTTTATTGCCCATGGAACCGATGAATTGATCATGCTCGTTCTTGAGGCCCAGCTCAATTTAACTTCCGTATCACAGATACAATCAAATTAAAGAGCTAATCCATGGAAAGAATGCCCCTGCGTCCCAGTTCCTCGAATTTCTTCCCGTCTAAAAGCGAAGAAGCTGTGTGCAAACAAGCACGATACAAGTAAATAAACAAGCAATCAAGCACAGTTCACGGAGTTTTAGTATAATATAGATAGATAGATGTAAAGGATCACATTGCTGGCGGTATGAGATGCGCAGCTACAGTAAATACATAATAGTTCGATCCCGCCCTGCATAATCTCTTACTCCCGGCATGCCGCTTGGCGCGCCGCTAGCCATGCACTGGGCTGGAGTTTAGGTCATTTTTTCCCTTGCGTTCGTTCCCTGAAGGCCTTTACTGTACCTCAGTACTGTGGCTACCGCTGCCTGGTTTTTTCCTGCCTTGCTTGGCAACCTGTACAGTGTTGTTATAGTGACTGAGTTCTTAATGAATGTCATCGGTGCTTGCTATTGTGGCGCACTGCGCGTTACGAACAAAATAATGAAGTTTTCTGCGATATTGAAGGGAATCCTGCGTACTATTTCATGATTTATTGCCTATAATAAAATAGGTGATGTATGAAAGCGTATAGAATGAATGCCAGCTCTTCGACAGTCTGAGGAATCTTGATTTTATATTCATGATGGATGGTGCCAAATACACACATGTTGACAGTAGTGGTTTATTAATTATTACTGCCTATTCTTGTAATGATGAGTTGAATCACGTTACCGAAAAATAAACGAATGTGTTATATAATTGATGGTTGTTGAAAGAGCTACTTGACTTTCAATCATATTTTTATAACGGAGTTGATGGCAAAATTAATTGCGCCAAAGTAACGAGGTGTAAATAATGGTAGCTATGCTGCACTAGCAGATCTTTGGTCGTAATTGCTTGTATCAATAATGCAAAGTGGTTAACGAAGTTAGCAAAAGCGGTAAATAAATGCCATCTCAAACACACGGAAGGATAATTCTTTTTCTTTATTTAGCAACTCGGTATTTAATTAAATGACACTGGAAAACGAGGCAAAGAAATAATGTACCTATTTATATATGACTTTGAAGATCGTATATAAAAAGTCTTAGGTATATCATATTCAATTCACTGTGTCGAATGGAATGGGTTTAGCCGTACAGCCGTGTATAAACGACATCTCCTCAACAATGAACTTGCATCCGCTTTTTATGTCATGATTGATTAGTGTACGTGTAATGGAGCGCACGATGTTCCGAGTAATGGCCTTAGGCTCGCAAGAAGTATGGTTTGTTTATTTTCCTTAATGCGTCTCGTTTCTGAGATGACAGGTGATATGAAGATCTTATGGTTTATTCAATATCGTACGCACTGTGTGGTTGCTTGAAATATTGTCGCAGATGAATGACAGTCGGCTACGTGGAATGCTGTCTGGCTTTGTTTCTTTGATCAATCGTGCTGCGTCCGCTGAATCTCTCGTGATGGTAAAACGAAGGATTATTTAGCCGAGGAAGCTTCAACATCAGCTATTTGAAGAATGCCGTTGCCTAAAATGTTTGTTTTCTTTTATAGTCAAAGATTACTCGTCGATAGCTACTTCCGACGTGTTACGCCAACTATATTAATGTGGTGTGTCATGCCGTAAAAAATGAGGGAGGATTTTTGGTAATTTTATAATGTTAAGCATCATTACCTATTGTAATAATTTTAGCAATTTGATGCTCTTCCCAATTCTCATCAAAGTGTGCCTGGCAAATACAAATATAAAATATATTTATTTTATTATTTAATACGCATTCCGTATCAAAACATTATAAGAAATAAACACATTGTACATTTATAGATCTGTCTACAGGGTGTTACAAAATTCTTGGTACAAGCTTCGATTGTTATCTAATGGATTCATTGTGCTTCTCGGCTGAACTGAAGCCGAGAGAATTCATCTCTCTTAATAATTTCAGTTGGCAGTTGTAGTGGATCTTTCATAAGGAATGAAGCGGTGGGAAGGGGAGGGCACGATGCACAGGTATCTATATAGGTATATATTTCGGCATAGTGTATTCATATAACTATATCAGAACGCGTAAATGCCCAATGGACTTTTTTTTTATAATATTTCAATGTATTTTATTCCTTACTAAGCCCCAAATGTTACTATATACAAATCATGAGACAAACCTGTTGAAACGAGCCGTTGTTTTATGTGCTTTCTTCTTTCGTTTGTTTTCAGTACTAGCTACAATAGCAATGATGGCGAAGAAATTTATTGCCTGACGGGCCGTACTTCTCTTAATGGCTATAGGAATGTGGGAGATATGGTTTGTTTACTTTGGTTGTATAGCTCCTTTCTTTCCACGGTTGATGCATTAACGTACTTTCCGTAACGCTTTCGGTAGCGTGCACGTTGCTTTGGTGATATTTTTCTGTGTCTCTTTAATTTACGATAAATTTTGCTATTGTTGGCTGCTTTGCCAGTGAACAACATGCGTGAAAAGAATTTTTTAGCTGATTTCTAAAAAAACGATTGCGATTTTGTTTTTATTGGCATTTCTATTACCTACGTTTGCATAGGTTTCGAGAAATTTGTCAGATTCGGCACCTGAACCTAAGTTCGAAAAAAACAGTTAGGGTAATAACCGCAAACTTTGAAAAAATTCGCTGAAATTTCGAAATACTTTAGTAAACTATTTACAATAGTAAACTAATTGCAATTAATAGTTTTGTTGCTGAAATTTACCTTTGGGTGAAGAAGCTTTTTTTTTTGCTTACATTTTCAATGTTTATCTTTTTACCGTACTAAAGTATCTTTGTGCCTCACTACAGTCATGTCCTTATAAATAAACGAAACAAAGTACTTTGTTCTTAATCAAAGTTATTTGATATGATTATTTCTTGTGAGCTTCTTGAGATAACGGAGCCGAAGTTTCTCAATGGATTTAGGAACGTACTTTCCTTAATTTATCTTCTTGGTGTTTCATCTTCGTAATTTTTTGTCTTTTGCTATAACTGGCTACTTTTTCCAAAATATTCCGTGGCTCGCTCTTTGTAAGGACCCTTCTTTCCACAACTTTCTGTTCTCGTTGTTCTATCTCTGTTCGTTTTTTTTTCCGTTTCACGGTCATAATTGGCCACTTTTCCCAAAGTTTGTCATTGTATTTATAAGAACGTTCTCTCCTAAATTTTCTTTTCTCACTCTTTTATCTTCATTTGTTATTCGGTATATCTCGGCTATAATTGGCCACTTTTTCCGAAATTTCTAAATGGGTCTAGAAACCTTTCTTAAATTTTCTATTCTTATTGTTTTTTCATCATTGTCGTTTTCCGTTTCTCCGCCATAATTGAGCACTTTTTCCGCAACTGTACTGCGTAGGTTTGTGTCTCCCATGCATTGTTTTTAGAACCATCATTGTTTTCTCTTCGCATTGTCGTCAATTGAATGAGGACATTGTTTGGTCGACCACAGGTGGCTACGCTACGGCTCTGTCTTGATACTTCCATCTTTCATTAAACAGATTTCTTTCTCTCAGTTTTAAATGTTTACAGGTATTTTGTACGGGCGCCAGAGTCCGGAACGGGACTGGGTTAGCTGCTACTCTAATTTCTTAAGCTCTGCATTTTTTTATTATTACTCATTCACTCAATGTAACAGATTTCTCTGTCCGTATTGTTTAAAAGTATTTACTACAATCGCCACTGAACGGAACGGGACTGGGTTACACACGATTTGAACTTCTTTACAGTCACTGCAGTCTTTCAGTGTATATATTCTTTCTGTCATATTAGCGAATTACTATTTCTAATGCAACTTATTAAGAAGAATTTATGACGATTGCTAGCTGCAACAAAACTTAATTGGGTCATCCAAGACCCTCTTTTTTTTTAGCTGTCAATGCAGCTTTGTTGCTGTCTCCCCTCCATGGTTCTTGTTGCAAATATTTTTTATTCGTGTTGTAGCATTGCTATTTTTTTCCTCTGATGCATCTTATTCATTATAATGAGTCGTATCTGGTTACGGCTGTTTCTCTTTGTTTACAAGATTTTATAGGTCTAGTTTTCGGTTTTAAGTGTCTGCAAGGGTGTTCTATCATTGCTTTGTAAGCATTAAATTCAAACTTTCATTTTCATTGTTTAATTTCTCTTCGTAATCTTGCATTCTTACTTCGGCTTTGCCTTTCGCCCATTTTTTATTGAATTTGCTGATTTTTCTTTTCGTTGCGCCCCTAGTAATTTAGGGGAATCTTGCTCAATAAGCATTAAAGTTCTCCATAATTTTATTCAGATTCTCCATTTATAGGTACTGTAATTTGATTTTTCTGTTTGTTCTTCAACTTTATATCAGTGATTTATTTCAAAATTCCTATGAAATTATACGTTGAGGTAGTAAACTTATTTTCTAGCATTTCTCCCATTTTTAGATGTTTTTATCGTACTTTCAACTGAGATTTTGGAATAATTCTTAGTTAAGAAAGTACTTCAAAACATTTGGGTGGTTATTCTTTCACATCATTGAAAGAATGCCTGTAGTTTTAAATATCAATTGAAATATATATTGTAGTATCAAGTTGAGCAGATCATCAATGGCCCCCAGCTGTTACGGATCTGAAGATTTTTTTTAGATACGCTAGTAAATGATACCGGCTTTATTTCATTCAGTTATACCTGCTGCTATTTTTTCTAATTGCAAGCGAGAGAAAATTTTTAAAGGCGTCACTGCGCTGTAGATATCATGGTCGGCGCTGGTTACTGTCATTTGTTATTTACGTTTTCCTCTACATTGCAGAGATCAGTCAAAGATGCCCACTCTTCTTGTGGATTACGAGCTACTTTGAATTGAGCCTTTTAAATCAAGGCGATTTAAAAAGCTTCAGAGGCACGGGCGAGACCGCTCACCGCGTTACTGAAAGTGGCTGAACTTGTAGGTCGCTATTCCCATAATAATGAATTGTATTCCTGTGGCATGTTTTATATACGGCATACATTGTCCATAGTGTTAATTCTTGAATAAAAAAAACTTCTTGTTAAATGGTTTTGCTTCTTTTACCCAGACAATAACACGTAAATGAAGCCGCAGAAAGCGGCGGCTGCGTGAGCCTCAGGATTCTGGGTTCCAAGTCGTGAGTGCAGCGCAGAAATGCTACACATTCCCGATACTGACTGATTCCTGTCACTGTCAGAGTCCTACATCCCAATGTTCTGTTCAGTATAAACTGTATTATTATTGGCAGCGGCATAGCATGGCGTAGCTTGTTGTGTATTTACTGTATGTTACAATGTGATCATGAAACCAGTGATTTCATGTTTACTGTATGTTACAATGTGATCATGAAACCAGTGATTTCATGTTTACTGTATGTTACAATGTGATCATGAAACCAGTGATTTCATGTTTACTGTATGTTACAATGTGATCATGAAACCTGTGATTTCATGTTTACTGTATGTTACAATGTGATCATGAAACCAGTGATTTCATGAAACACCTGAGCTCTCAGAAATTAATTCTACGTAACTGCACGAGACGCGTTTTGGATATGTGAAATGCGTTTGGTTAGACGAGGTGTGTTAAGTACGTCAACGTACGTTACGTTAGCTGAGGTGTATTCAGATAAGTATAATAGACGTGGTTATGCGAGAAAAGTTTGTTTTAGTGGGTGAAAATAATTACAAGAATTCTCTGAAATTCAGAATATCGTGAAATTACTTGTTTTCCCGTAGTAACAAGCGGTCTCCCATTTCTTTCCGTGCAACGCTTTTTCGACGGTTCTCATCCCCGTGCATCTCTGGGAGGATCCCCTCGGCGTCTCTATCTCTCTTTTCGCCCTTCCTTCGACTATTTGACTTTCTCCTTTCTCCCCGCTCCCCACTTCCGAACCTCCTCTGGACGAAGTGCGTAGTTGTGGCGCAGTACTTACATACTGTATATAGGCTGTTCCACCTTCACTGTCATTCACATATTCTGTTAGCAAGAACCATGGTGCAATCCCTGGCATAACCCATGGGGTACTTGACCTCCACCTCCAATTATTTAACTTCCGTCCCAGACTTATTTACTACCATCTCTGCATCAAACAATGAGCGTAATTATTGGCAGTGAAAATTAGACTGCAGGTCGTCATTGTTTTCCCGTACATCTTACTGCTGCGAGAGTTTCGACTGGTGGGGAAGTTACCACACACACACACACACAGAATGGAGTTCGTTGCTGAAATCATCTACAGCCTTGACCATCGTTATCTTATTTGAAATTGAATCCACTTTGTATCCCCATGTTCTCCTTTTGTATAGCCTACATACAGTACCTATATATATTATGCATCTTGTATGTTTGTTAACTGTTCTAAATGTGCAAATTTCGTATGATCGCTAAGACGGCGTGGAGTTGATGTCCTTTGTTAACTAGAGCTCTCGCGTGAGCCCACAGCCCGCTGCAAGGTATAACCTCATACGACAACAGTGTGACAGACACTGAGCCAAAACCTCGTACACACCGACGTGACTGAGCTTTGAACAGTCAATGTGGACACACAGACATACACGCGGTACTGTTGCCTTCGCATCCTCGCTCTGGCTTCCTTACAGCGGGTCATGTCAAATTACGATAATTTACCAACGTAGCTAACTGACACTTTGTGTGCAGGTGTTAGTTGCTATTACGCACAATATTAAATGACTGTGCAGTAACATCAGCCACAAAAAAGTACTGTGCGTAATAACAACTGGCTGTTATTTCATAATCGCTTACGGTTATATTCTTCATCAATAGAAACTGATTTTCCATCAATACCGCGCGTGGCATCCGCTAATGACTGAGGCTGATGCGTCTTGGGCTTCCTGCTGACGACGTCCTTTCTTTGTGCCCATATTTTCCATTTTCGTACTCGACTGATGATTCTTTAGTCTGTTCTTCCTCTCCTACCCCGACTTGCTGATCCTATGCGCGTAGATCCTATGTAGGGAGCACCAGGAACACCATCGCACATCAGTTCCACGTTTCCATCGACATACTGTTTGTATTTTCTTTCGTCCGTTGTTTGATCGCCTTTTGTTGTGGAAACGGAGGCTTAAACTCCTCAATATTACAAACGAGCTTCCTTCTGGAAGTTTCCTCCTGCCAAATTTCAGTAGTAACATTCCGTTTGCTAACAGCACCCACGGACTGCAATGCATCCTGCGGATATTTCATCAAACATTCCTACTGTAGCTAGACTAATTATTCAGTGAGCAATTACTTTCGATATTATTGGAGTTTCTATGTATAAATTTTCATCTTTCAGTGTGCATGATCTTCGTAAAATTTTATGAACTACATTACACAGTGTTTTTCGGTAGCTACGGGTACTTAGTCTTTATAGCTATCTTGTATTGATTATGCATTACTCGTTTTACGAATTGCATTTGTTGTATTTTTTCCCAGCTATAGTAGTCATAATGCAGGGTCTTTGTAAAGTTTTAAACACTGCATTACGCAATATTTTTCTGTCATTGTACTTTTTCTGGAGACGTTGATTCGTTATGCAATATCTTCGTTAAATTTTGTGGCTACGCGCTCCAGTAAACAGGAGGTATGCCTAACCCAACCTATCCCAAGCTAACCCAACTCTGAAGTATACTAGTACAACCATTGCAATAAGCATTTCATTACCCGATATTTTTTTCCGCATTTGACGTAAGAATCTTGCTTTGTATTACTTCGCAGTAAGAAAATGGGCACGGATCTGTATTTCGCTCACAGGTTATGGCAGACAGGTATACCAGTTTAGTATTAAAAATTTAAAGCTCGAAGTGATGGAAATCAGCTCTAACACGTCGACCATAGAAACCACGATCCATCGATGAAATACCTTTGCTTTACGGACTTACCAAGTGATGACTTATATAGGACTTCGAAATTTTATTGTTGATAATTTCCTAAGTAATGTTTTATAAACTGCAGTTGCAGTACTTCATTTGATGCTACTTCGATTATATATTATTATTTTTCGAATCAAGGCACTCACCGTACAAGTTGTTCTAGAATATAGAATAAAAAAAAAATAAAGTTCATAGTGTATTCCTATGCATGTACGTATACTCATTTCTGTCATTTGTATCTGTCGTGTCCCGTTACATGTAGGTTCGTGCCACAGACAAATGAAAACCTAGGTGCATTTCTTCAGCATTATTGCGAAAAAATTAGCAGCAACGATGACGTCACAATTTATTGCATGGATTACATATCACAGTCTAATGAAAACACAGACGGACAGTTTCTAAGCCCAGCTCAGCTCTGCCTCGATATTCCTGTGACGTCATTGTTCAGCCATCAGTGTTGTGCCATGTGCGCCTCAGTCGCAGTGGAGTCTGGCCTCCCTCAGGGTACCGTACTTGGCCCGCTGTTGTTCGTTCTGTATACTAGTGATATGTTCTCTTGGCTGGAAAACAATATGATCAGCTATGCCGACGATTCCACTTTGATAGCAGTGATACCTGCACCACGCATGCGTAATGCTGTTGCCCAGTCTTTGAATAGGGGTTTGTCACGCATTAGTGCATGGTGTTCGGCCAGGAGTATCAAGCTGAATGTCAGTAAGACCAAATCTATGATTATCAGTCGGTTTCGGACACTTGTACCGCAGCGTCCACATCTGGAGATAGCCGATACCTTGCTTCAGGAGTCTGGCTACTTGGAGATTCTTGGTGTTGTCTTTGATGAAAAGCTTACCTTTAAGCCGCATATAAGGCGACTGGTGTCACGTGCTTTCAGTAGTATTGGGCTTTTGCGTCAGGTGAATTCTGTGTTTGGTGACAGGTTGTGCGCAGATGCTTTTATGCATTTTTGCTGCCTGTGTTGGAGTATTGCTCACCGGTCTGGGCTTCAGCTGCTGACAGTCACTTACGTCTGTTGGACCGACTTGTTAGTTCAGCCAGTAGGCTGTGCGCGGCTAATGATTTGGTGAACATGTCCCACAGGAGAAGGGTTGCCGAACTCTGTATGTTTTATAAGGTGTACAACAATGAAAGGCATTGGTTGTATTCGTCTGTCCCTGGACTCAAGGTGATTAGGAGAGAAACACGTACTGCGGCCGATGCGCACACTTTCACTTTGGAGGATGTTAGATGTCAAACTAATAAATTCGGTCGGTGCTTCGTGCCCTTGTCTGTTGGGTTTGGAATTCTTTGCCGGCATCGGCTTTCGGTTTAAGGCGTTTAAGACAGCAGTTAATGGCTTTTTGTCGGATTTCCTTTAGCAGCGTTTCGGGCTTCCTAGTGTTGCAGAGTGCTTTGAGTTGTACTACCTGTCGGTGGTGGCCCGTGCGTGAAGTTTTAATAATAATAAACAATTTTATATCGCTAGAAAAATATTTGGACTGATCGGAACTAGACAATACTAACTAGTCGTAAATGTGATCGATAAAATGCACTGCATATTCTTAATGACTTAGAAAGTAGAAGTCATTGACTCTCAGGATAATTAAATTTTGAAACGCCTTTTGGGTTCAGTGTTTGCTAGCCATTAAGCCTCGGCGAAATTTCGAGCGATTGGAACTACGTAGATGAAACTCTTATCCTGTATATACACTAACTATATGATGAAATCAAGGTAATGAAAACTGCGACGTCATTATTCAGACAAAATTTTCCTGCGAGTATAATGAAGAACTGCCTGTCTGTGTCTTCAGTTGTGCGTCTACATGTTCCTTTGTTAGTGTGCGTGCAGTGCAAAGAAATAAGTCAAGTGTTTCTATCCAGGATACTGTTTGTGCCGAGTCCAAAAATACAGCCAAATTTCTACTCTCATGATATTGTCGTCGGTAAAATTTTTCTTATGCTGTGGACACGCTAGACACTTACACAGACAACCTGATGTAAGGATGCGAGACTCGGACGTCATTTATGCCACGGTATCTATGCTACCGATTTCAAGTATGTACGCATTGAAACGGCACGCGAGCCGCACATCCGAGCAACCGATTGGGAGTAGAAATGCATATGTGTCCCCGGTATAATATATATAAAAGTAAAAAAGTAAAAGTTAGAAGTGTGAGTTGCAACAGTAAGTGATTCGGAACTTTTTTTACCTTTTTACCTCCGCCAAAAAGGTTATGTTTCCATTGGATTTGTCTGTCCGTCAACAAGATAATTCAAAAAGTTAAGGACGGGTTTTGACGAAAATTGCAGGGATTGTTAGGTATGTTAGGAGGAGTAGATGAATAATATTTGGTGATGATCCTTCCATCCGTTTGTTTGTTTGTCTGCCTCATTTTTCTCAATGCCATAACTCAAAAAATTATGGGCGGATTTTTATGAAATTCATCTTAGTTTTTAGGTATACATTACAAATATGAATTGACCAAATTTTCGGGATGATCCGTTTGTTCGTTCGGTTGTTTGTCACTGTTTTTAATTTTATGCTTGTTAGCACAATACCTCAAAAAATATTGAATTGTATCTTTACGAAATTTATTGGAGGTATTAATAACGTTAAAAGGCATTAATGATGAAATTTTGGTGCAGATCGGTTCCTTCGTTCGTATGTTTGACTCATGTTTGTCATAACGTTTGTTAGCAGCATAACTCAAAAAGTTATAACGGATCTTCAAGAAAATTGCATAAGCTGTTATTACAATCAAAATGCAGAAATGATCAGATTTTGGAGTTGATACAAGTAAAATCATGGTTTCAGAGCCAATTTTAATTTTTTGCTACCTTTGCCTCACTTGGCGGAGGTATGCGCTCTCTGAGTGCTCTAGTCTTGCAACTGCCGTCATCTTTGGCTGCTGAACAAACTAATAGCTGCAACACTAATGTTCGTGGTACGGGAACGCTCCGGGGGAGTGGTCAGCTGAAGCTACTTAGCGGGACTATTGGAGCAGAAGTGTTAGTGCAAGAGGGCCGTGCGCACAAACACCTACACACGTTCACGTGCACACACCTACACACAGCACAAGCACACTAGCTGAGTATTTCCGTCCTCTCTCTTGTTGTGCTTCTTTTGGTGTGTTGGCGCCATGCCCACTGACTGAGAGCACACTGTGCCCACCACACTGACTGTGGTCACACTGTAGCCGCTACACTAACTGTGGGCACACTGTACCCACCACACTGACGGTGGGCAGACTGTAGGCACTACGCTAACGGTGGACAAACTGTACCCACTACACTGACAGTGGGCACACTGTAGCCACTACACTAACGGTGAGCACACTGTACCCACCACACTAACGGTGAGCACACTGTACCCACCACACTGACGGTGGACAAACTGTACCCACCTCACTGACGGTGGGCACACTGTACCCACCACACTGACGGTGAGCACACTGTACCCACCTCACTGACGGTGGGCACACTGTGCCCACCACACTGACTGTGGTCACACTGTACCCACCTCACTGACGGTGGGCACACTGTACCCACCTCACTGACGGTGGGCACACTGTACCCACCACACTGTGGGTACACTGTACGCACTACGCTAACGGTGGACAAACTGTACCCACCACACCGACGGTGGGCGCACTAGCTGTAGGACTAATTTGACCCTTACAGCTTTCGCAAGTTCTGTCTTCCTCCCACTTTGGGAATGGTAGAATGGTTGAATGAAAAACTCTTAACGCGTCGGTTCTGGAAGACTACCGTCATCACAGCTGACAGTGGCTTAAGCGGAAGCGTGGCTCTATTGGGAACAGTGTGTGTGTCTGTGTTTCCGCAGTGTCTTTCCGGTTATGGACACGTACCCTGTTTGGCTGAATGTATCCTGGCTGCCTCTGGATATTGTAGATTTTGGCTAACTTTTTGTTAGCAGCCTGTAAGTTTGAAGGTAGTATAGAGTCGGGGTCGGATATTCCTTTGGTTCTAGAGTTAGACTCGAATACCCTCTGGTTCTAAGAGTCAGATGCCGTCTTGTTGCAGGAGCCGAAGTCGCATATCTTCTCGATCCAAGAGTCGGAGTCGGAAAAAGAAAACTTGTTTTTTCTTGCTGGCAATCTTATTTTGTGAAGGACTCTGCGCCAAGAGCTAAAGTGTTATGAAAGCACATAGAAGTCAGAGTTGGGCATCGCTGGTCCAGGAATCCTACCTTCTAGCTTGGACTTCGTTGCGCAGAATTTGTATGTGTACATGAACTTATTTACGTTCAAACAGCTTTTTAGCATATAGTTACAAAGGAATTACTGCGTGTGCGCGGTGTTCGAAAATCAAACTCCCGCAAGCTCTCAACTACCATCTTTCTCCTGATTTAATTTTTATGTTCGTTGATAAACATCTGTCCAAAGCAATAGTCTTATCAATAGCTCACTTGTGCAAAGCCTAAATTTTCGGTGCAACAAATTTCAGACTCAGGATATTTTGTGAACAAAATGCGAAGGAATCCCTACGATTGAATTCGCTGAGTTAGACGCGTTACACATCAAAAGTACGCAGTGGTTGTACAGATGCTTGCAAAATTTTAGTGAGCCTTCTCTTGGTCTTTCCAGTACGACTCCAGTCGTCAAACCCTTCGGTAATTCATATTCCACTCATGTTAAGGTGGGTTCACACTGTAAGACTTTTGTTGCCGCCAGAGCCCGTCACCCGCCCGAATGTTTTGTTCTTCCTCGTAAACACCAACTCAGTGCACTGTTTCCAATTCACGTCGAATTTAAAGACGTATCCTGAACGTCGCAAAAGTCCTATTACGCTCCGATTTACGTGTTTGTGATCAGCTTTAAGTGGTAACAGTAATTCTTCATGGCACAAGCTTAAAATTTATTCTTTTGAGGCAATTCTCATCAGCACTAAATGATGGTGAGGGGTCTGTGTGCTCCTCAATGGAAGCAAATACCTAGAATTAATACATCAGCTCTCCTGTGCGCGAGGCCATAAACGCGTCCGTTAACACCATGGAGCTAAAGGTCAGACGGATGACCGTTCACGGAGTGTTAGCTTCATCCAGGACGTCTCGTAGGTTCACTGTGTGTCTACAACCAAGCATCCCGCCCCCATTGTGGTTGGGCCTCGATAGCCAACTTGCCGGAGCCTGCGCGGAGGAGAGCAGATATCTCAGTTTTGCTGTTTCCATTATGGCATACATACACCTTGCCACTAGCTACTTACTGCATATCTTAATTTCCTGAAAGCAATGAAATTGCAGTTAGTGTCTCAAAGAATAAGCTTTGCTATTTTAAAGCTCGTCACAAACATATAAAATTATGTGTAACAGGACTTGCAAAACCTGGTGTAGTGACGCTTGTTAAAATCCAGGCGGCCTACGGGGAGAAATATATGATTTTTATTTCTTTCTTTTATTCTTCTCTACTCGAGTGCACCGGACAAGGCGGCTAAGAATTTAGCAAATGTTTCGATAGAGACTCGGTATTGTTGACAGTAAAATGTTCGAACACTTTGTCCTGCTAACGGATTGCAGAAGACTGTCGTGCTGCACTGCAGCAAAATATATTTTGGACATGGAATAGGCTGCACACCTTGATCGAGCAGTTACAGTTGCCAGATTAGCGATTACACAATTATACCGACTCTCACAAACGTATTTTATCATAAATGGTCGAACAAATCAGTGTTCCGAAGCCGGTTGCAAATCAGACCCCGACTCCTGGGACCGGCCCCTGTCTGACTACGACTCCTTTCTTCTAAAATTGTTTGACTCCATGCAACGCCGACTCCGACTCTGCAGCATTAGCTAAAAATGTCTATCATATTGTTTACTACAATTTTAGACAGAAGGGGCTGAACGCTCGCAATAGCCATTACTTTAGCTGCTGGTTGCCCAGTGCTTTCCACACTCTCGCATATTTAGACACAAGGGGTTGAGAGCTTGTAGTAGCCATTACCGCAGACTAAGGAAGACACGGACTGGCAATTCTTCAGTATTTTTGCAAGAAAATTTTGACTCAACGATGACGTCACAGGATTTTCGAGGTAGAACTGAGCTGCGTGTAGAAGCTGAAAGTCTGTGTTTTCATTAGTTTGTGGCCATTACATTAGTTAGTACCCACTGCATGGTATCCTCCACTGTCTCCAACGCACATTTAAACACAGCTAGGGAGGGGCAGGGGGCCAGTACCCCCCTCGTACTGTAGGTGGAGCATCGTGTAAACTGTTGGCGTGTGTGCACTGCCAGCTCTGTGGCCGATGGCTTGAGCTCTGTTGGCATCTTTAGCTCTAGTGTGCGTACCTCTGCAGCCCTTGGAAAGACTTCGCTCTGCCAGTGGTACGTAGGCCCTAAAAAGAGTGGGTTAATGCGCCTCTCCTTCATTACCTTCCATTGCTATTGTCCTCGCCGACACTAACGTGCATACTGACCTTGGTATCTCGAGGTTGTGAATTCAAGGTTGCTTATATTATTTGGTTTTCAATTGGAAAAGATAAATTTTCGATTGAAGATGCTAGTGATCGTATTATTATTATTATTGCGGTGCTGATATTTCCTCCTACACTGACTACGGAATACGAATCGTGGTGGCTGCATAATGTGATATAAAGGTGGTTTTCTTTATATTTTTCCGATTGAAAATCTAATTTTTTCAAGTGAAAAGGCGAGTGATGAACCTATAGCCTTGCCATTGTTGTCTTCGATACTAATTAGCACACCGATGTTAGTACCTCGCTATTTAGCGTAAAATAATTGTGGTCTAATAGTTGTTTCAAGTGAAAGGACAAACGAACAACGTATTTTTTTTTATTATTATTCATTCAGACTTTGTTTATAGCATACTACGTTATATCATGTTACGTATAGTGAAATGACCGTGCTGGTTTTATCTAGGAGTGAACCAAGTTAACCGTTAAACGCCAAATCGAAGTTTAATTTTTCGTTAGAGTAGCGCTTGTGTCTTGCGCACTTGCATGAAACCCGACCCCTGGCAGGCAGGGTATCTATAGAAGTCTAGTGGGCAAATTTTTGCCTTTGTTATTGTTTTCTCCACAGGACGACGCCTTGATGCGGAGTCTTTACTTTGGAGTACCTATTCTCATCGTCGAAGGTTAACTGTATTGTAAGAAAATGAATGTGCAAATAATTATAGTGCCTCATGGTTTCTCGAACAAGTGCTACGTTGTTGACAATTCCCGACGAACAATTGTTGATTTTTCTTGAGGTGTTAATTTGAATTGGCGAATGAGTAAATGTAGTATTTTCTTTATTATTTTACCTCGTATTGTCAATGTTCTCTCCAAAAGCTACTATTGCGTTGATCTTGTAGTGTCTAATAAATATGAAATACTCTGATATCCTTATAGTTTCTTCCATAAAAAGATGACTATGCAAATTTACCTATTCTTCACATCCCTAAATTGATTTCCATTCTTGTGGCATGTGCGATATCTGTAGACTAGAAATCTGCGATTTCATGAATGTTAAGTAAACGACGAGGCTGGTAGGTAGTTTAAATTCGAGGCCTCTTCAATGCATTGCATGAGTGCCTTTTTATCCGACTTTATTTGTGATACTGACATTAGTGTCTCGGTCACTGCTGCGCGGTATGTGCCCGTTTCTTAATTAGGTAATTCCAAAGGAAAATCCTTAACTTTATTGTTTCTTTATCGTTGTGCACTGTCATACATTCCTTCTCAGCAGTGACTCTGGTGCAGCCTTTTCGGATGTAATTGTTATAAAGTTCGCTCATGTCTATGTAAGAGACAGTATAATACGTTGGACATGAATGCGCAAAGTAATCATCACTACTAGAATTTATTTTATTGTAGAATGTATCATTAGATGGCTGTTTTGCTGATGACTGTACTGCCTCAAGCAGTTTATGAAATATAGTGGCAGTTGGAAGAGCGTTTCATTGGCTTTTGCAGAGAGTATTTCAGGGAAATTGTAACAGCATTCCGGGTGATTTGCAAGTACTCAGGGGGACTTGCAGATATTTAGCGGTATTCATCGCAAGGTTTTTCAGATATTTACGTCACGGAAATGCATTTGCAAAGACCATTTTAAGGGATGTGCAAGCATTCTCAAGGATTCCTACTAGAACGACATTCAAAGGGCATTG
>LQNS02277099.1:941453-974011 GCA_001587735.2 Parhyale hawaiensis | reverse complement strand
ATATTTAGCGGTATTCATCGCAAGGTTTTTCAGATATTTACGTCACGGAAATGCATTTGCAAAGACCATTTTAAGGGATGTGCAAGCATTCTCAAGGATTCCTACTAGAACGACATTCAAAGGGCATTGCGGAGTGTTTTGTGGAATTTATAAGTTTTACTTTTTTTCAGGTATTTATTATTTACCGCACCACTTTGCTGATGATTGTGGTGATCAACAACATATCTACCTCCGCCGTGGAGGTTGTGTTTTTGTTGAGTTTGTCTGTTGGCTATTTGTCTGTCACCTACGAAATTTACGAAGATTGTTAGGTACACTATATTAGGAGATACTTAACTTTTGGTAAAGATCCATTCAATCGTTTGTTTATTTGTTTATCTGATCCTTTTTCCTTGGTAACCTAACTCAGAAAGTTATGGACGGATCTTGTTGAAATTTGGGGGAGTTATTAAAGTATTAAAAAATACAACTGATCAAATTTAGTGATCATCGGTTCGTCCGTTTGTGTCTTTGACTAATTTTTGTCATATTGTTTGTCAGATCATAGCTAAAAAAATCATGGACAGATATTCGTGAAATTTGTAGTATTTGTCACAAATGTTAAAAAGGCACAGATGACCGAAGTTTGTTGATGATTGGTTCATCCTTCTGTGCTTTGACTATATGTTTGTCTTAGCATTTCTCAGAAAAGATTTCAAAATAACTCAAAAAAGTTGCGCATGGATCATCAAGAAAATTACAATACCTGTTATTAATGACAAAGGTACAAATGACCAAATTTTGGTGATGATTTAAGAGGAAATCCTGGTTTTAGGACCAACTTGATTTTTCGTTAAGGTAGCCTTGCTTGCCGGAAGTATGAGCTCTTAGTTTCCTCTAGTTTTTTTTTTTTTTTGCAATTACAGTATAAAATAATTGCGAAGTGCCTTGTGTTCTGATATCGCAACAGCCACTTCCATTACTGTACATTTTGCAAAAAAAAAAAATTCTGACCGACGTGTTATTTGGGAAAGTCTGAAAAGCTAAAACCCGGCTGATATTGTTATAGCACCTGCTATTGTTATAGCACCAGCTATGCTCTATGCGCTCTCACTTGTGCTACACACACACAGTATTTAGTTTCTTTGTATTAACGATAAGTTATAATTATGATCGTACTGCATCACTGTACCGCTGATTTTGTACGATTGTATTGCTCACTGTAATCGCTGTAGTATTGGTGATGCTCGTATTCATTGGCAGTAGTCTTTTAAATTATCCATCTTCTATGACGGCTGCGTTGATGCCTTTCATTTTTTATTGCACTGCATTATACATTGATGTATAGACAGTTCTTCATTAGAACGATAATAGAATATCCTTTCTATAACGTTATCTCTTTTTGCAGTGAACTAATGTTTCAGAACGTCTGACTTACGGCTGTTTTGCGCTAGTTTATGTATAATCGTAGTGTAAAAATACGCAGTTTCTATGAATAAACAATGGTCATCAAGCCAGTGTCACCGAAAGAAGGTACAGATGTCGTGATATCCCCAGTGAATATGGCGTCCGACTGCATCCAGTGGTGTCGAGACGCATGGACCAGAAGTGTGGAAACGTATCAGAAAGGCAAGGAAACGTGGACTAACACCAAGGAATGTGTTCGTAATGCGTTCGTTTGGGTTTGGCTACTGTTCTTGGCTTTGGTTGCAGCTGATGAGTCGGAGAAACGGTCAATCAAATCTTCAGCCGATGCTGCCTGCGAGTCCGGCGATGTTCGGGTTTCTGTTCCCCCAGGTGATGAAAAGGTCGTTGTAGAATCGGAAATCACCCCCAAAAATGAACGTTTCTCAGCTGAAGTCACTGTTGGAACACCCAAAGCTGTTGCTGGTCGCGATGAACCTGCAGAGCTTGTTGAAGTCGACAGAGTGGAGGTTCAACAAAGATCGGAGACTTTCGCCGTCATTGAAGAGGATGAAAAAGAAGAAGAAGAAGAAGATGAAGAGCAGGAAGAAAAAGAAAAACAGTGGCGGGCTGCAAATGGAGGGCTCACCAGGTTTGCAGCCCTAGAAAATCTGGCTATGAAATCGGAATCGTATTCTGATGACGAACCTCAGGACCGAATTGGCAATGCCTCGAAAGTATCAAACGATGCCAGTACGGTGGACCCGAAAGGCGAAGTTTTGTGGCAGTCTCTCGTCGCCAAGTACGCAACTGAGGAGCCGGCCCTCAGTGACACAGAACGGGGTGACTATAAACACGCTAAAGAACAGCTACAGAAAAACATTTCGCAAGAAGGTGAAAAGTCAATTCTGGATTCTCCCCAAATGTCGGAAAGAGAATTCAGCGAAGCTGTGGGAAAACGTCTAGAAGAAATTTTAGCGCATGAAGCTGATGAAGAAGATCAAGAGAAAATCGAAACTGTAGATGAATTTAAAGCAAAAATTATTGAAAATGCATCACAAGAGTCTGGGCTTTTCCCTCAGGTAGAGAAAGCTGCTGGTGATTTACCTCAGATGCACAGTGAAACAAAAATTACTCAATTACCAGACGATCCTTCTAACACTCGTGAAGACTATTCGAAAACTTCGAAGCCTGATTTACGAAGTTTAAGAATCGAAACTGTAGATGAATCGCATGAAAGTATTCTACCTGTAGTGAAGATTCCTAAAGTTTCTCACCAAGATTCTGATGAAGCAGCAGAAGTTCCGGGTTCTCAAAGAAAACATAAACCTGATCTTCGAAATTTGAGAATTGAAACTGTCGATGACTCCGACGCAGAAACCTTAATTAGTAATGGGATCCAAGCTCTTCCCTCCGCTATCGTTAAGGTCGAATTGCCCAAAGATGAAACTCCAGTGGGAAGTCCACCTTCGGACTCAAAACTTTCCGACTTTGAAGTTCCGAAAGAACCCGAAGCGTTACCTCGTGTAGTTGTTACAAAGCCTGTTCATGAAACCATTGCTGAAGAAAAAGTTAGTGATGAACATATTGTCGATGAGGAGGAAACAAAAATAGCTACGGAAGCCGATGGGATGGATCTTGAAGAAGAAGATGAAGAACAGGAAGTAGCCGTTGTGGCAGACTTTTCTTTTAAGCTAAGACCTAAGGAGAAAGACAAACTGTCTTTTGGAATCAGGGAGGAAACTCCTTCCGAGGCATCTAATGTAGATTTGGCTGATCGAAAATCGCCTACAGCAAGCTTGATCAGCGAAAAAGATGCAGAGGAAGTTGCTGAGGAGATTATTGGCGCAAAAGAAGCCTATGTGTCACCCGACATTGCAAAGGATGAAAAGTTAGACAGTTTTAATGCTATTCCGTACAAAAGTGATCAAGCAATTGCAAATGCTGCGAGTGATGTGCCAGGTGATTACATGCCAGATATTCCCGATTCAGCTTATTCTGCTGATAGAAGTTTGCAGGAAGAAACTGAGGTGGCTAAGGTGCCAGAGGTGTCCAGTATTGCTAACGCGGCTAATTCCGAAGATTTTTACATTCCTTCTTTAGAAACCACGTCGGCCGAGAGAGACACTGCGGACGCCTATGCTGATGCTTCACTCGGAAAAATCGAGCCAAAAGAATCGGTTTATGCAGAGCAAAAGGAAGATCTCATGAAAGAAGAAGTTGTTTCAGAGTCCCAAGTAGCGGAGGATGATGATGACAAGTATCGCGAAGAAATAGATACATATGCTAATGAATCAACCATCAATAAGCTGTCATTGGAAACGGAAACTGTTGTAAAAGAGACGTGTGCAGCGTTAGCAATTGATGCCGAAATCGCTGAGGCTGATAATGGAATGATTTCTGAGAATAAAACTGATGAAATTCCAATGATGGATGACGATATTCCAATGATGGACGATGATCTTCCTATCGATAAGGAAGTACACGACATGGATGAGTTGCATGAATCGATGGCTGAAATGCAAGTCGATAAAGTCGCAGAAGAAGAGGTCGAGCCTATTTCATTGCCCGCGAATAAGGAAGATACTGCCGAATTGAACGTAGAGGAGGACCTCCAAGAAGCCAGTTCGTATGAGCCTGTCGTTGTTACTGAGACTAAAAGTACTGTCGAAGATTTTAATGCCAGCAACAAAGCTAGTGGTATCGATGAAATTTCTGATCACGTAGTTGAAGAAACTCCCACTGATAATGCCACTTCTGTTCCAGAAAATGAGGGCGGTGGAGTCGACTTCTGGGACCAGTTAGGTGGTTCCGAAGATGAAGGAAAGGGAACTACAGCTGAAATTACTAGTGTTGTGCCGCCACCTGAGGAAGAAAGTCACGACGATGATCAAGACGCTGCTGTAAAACAACCTTCTGTTGAAGTATCTGAGGAAACAGAAGAAGCTGTCCCGGCAATTGACGGTATCGATGCCGAAGTGCCTGCTTATAAAATTGAAGAAGCAAAAGAAGCTGCCTCGGAAACTGCTGAAGTAGGCGAAGAAATGGACATGAACGTGCTCTCCTCGCGAACTCCAACCGAAGAATTCCCTCCTGCCACTGTTCCTGATAAGAATCGGTCTGACGCAAACGTCATTGACGCAATGAAGCCATCACCTCCCGAAGAACGAAAAGCTTTACCATTTGATGAGGTTGAGGAGGATTTGAGCAAGAGTCCGACTGTAGAAGATGGATTCCCATCGCAGATCGTTGATGAAGACACTACTCCGGTAAAATCAACCATAACAGTTAAAAATACTAACACTCTTGCTCGGCCTAAGACCATTGTAGGTAGAAGTAACTTCTTCGATCAGAAAATAGAAGAGTCTTCATACGATGAGATGGATGTGGATGAAAATAAGAAAGACGAGGACATGGATTACGATGATCAGCCGCAAGAATCTGCATTCAATACCACGGGCAATCTTTTCAGTGATGCCGTTGTAGACGAAACATTTAATATTATACTTGATAAAGAAGCATCTATGGATGCAGACGAGAGCTCTGCCAGCATTAAGAAGGGAATTCTTGATACTACAGTGTATGATTTAGATTCTACTTGCGATTCTAAAGATATTTTTGACGGTGGAGATGCTAATGAAAATCGCGATGCTGCTGCCGCTGCCGATAATGATCTTACGGGTGAAGTTTCTATAGGCGCTATCATTGCTTCTCACATGCGACATGCAGATAAGGATACGAATCATCTCTCCGATATTAGAGACCTTTTGTCTACTAGCTCCAATCGTAACGCTCCGTTCGTTGTCGACGATGAAATGGACCTTAATGTCGAAGATGAACTTGCTTATGCCGGTGCTAGTAGAGACCCTAATTTGGGTGATTTAAATGTTCTCTCATCAGGGCTAACTGAGGAAGAGGAAGCAGAGCTAGCTGAACTCGCTGAAATTGACAAGCATACCACCACTGAAGAGTTTAAAGAGTTCATGAAGATGCCCTCTGCTTTGACTCAGCAAGAGCTTGATGAGCTGGCGGAGCTCCAAGAAGAGAAAGAGAATGCGCAGGCCCTCAGAGAAAGCGAACGAAAAGAGTTGGAGAAATTCCTTAGCATGCCGGTGGGACTCACTGAACGAGAACAACAGGAACTGGCAGATTTATTAACGGAAGAAGCTGAGGAGACAGAAATTTCAGCCGCTACAGAAGAACGGTTGGCTGCATTCCTGGCTGCCGCTAGAGCCGAGAGCGGTTACACTGACGATTATGACGATGAACCTATTGACGAATACATGAACCTTCCCGATAGATTAACAGAGGAGGAAGAGCTCATGCTCAGGGAAGGAACCGACGGTGAAGTTGACGTGTACAAAGATGAAGAATATCGAGAAATGATCCGTCGTCGCTACTTTGCAGAATTAGAGGAAGATGAAGATCGCGTATTGTTAGATGAATATGAATTCGCCGAGCAATATGGTTCGGATTTTGATTTCGAGGACAATTACGATTATGGCGAAGACATGGACGATGAAAACTACTTAGAAGAACCAGAGGAAAAACCGATGGATTCTGTTGGAAAAGCCTTGGCTTCAGCAAAGTCCATAGAAGACAAACCCATTGCTCCGCCAAGAAAACCGAAATTGGCGTCGTCAGCTTCCGCGGCCGCTGCTTCAACTAAGCCAAAGGCTTCCAGTTCCTTCAAACCTCCAAAGAGTACTGGCAGTCAAGCATCTAAAGCTGAAGAAAGCACAAAAAGTACAGATGACTCTCAGAAGAAGTTTTTTCGCTTAGGCGCCCTTGGAATCAAAAAGAAAAGAAAAGCAACTGATGGAGATGAGCAGTCGGATTTTCCCATCGTTAATTATAAAACCGTAAGAAAAAAAGGTGACAGTCAAAATTTTCGCAAAGATAGCGGATATTGCAGTGTTGATACAGACTCTACCGCCAATAATACTCCCGTTCTAAAACACAAACTTTTCTCCAGGCGAAAGGCTGCTGACAGTGACAGTACTCTCCCTATTCAGGAATATAGCTCCTGTCAGTTGGGACAGTTGGAGCACAGTGAGAGTGCGGTGCGTGGCAGGACTCTAGAACAACACGCTGAAGTGGCTCTCGTTCAAGAATCTTGCCTGCAGTCCTGTTCTGTTGACGAAGAACTGCCTCCTTCAGAACTGTTGGCTCAGCAACAGGTACATTTTTGTGACGGGAAGAAAGTTCCGTCGTTAGAAGAAGATTCTCTAGCAAAACCGTTTTCCTCTGAAGGCGAGAAAAAATTACATTTTGTGAAAGAGTTTCACACTCTTGGGGAAAGTCAATACTCGTCTCGGCAGTCTCAAATTTGTCATACAGCAGAACAACAGCTTCTGTCTGGTAACGAGCCATTTCGCCTCAGCGCTGATTTTGGAGAAAACGAAAATGTCTGCACTCCGACTAAAATGTCGACATTTCCATGCAATGCAGAAGTTGTGCACAGAAACAGCATTTCATCACTGCCTTGCTGCAATACGAAATCTTCTCGTAATGAGAACGATGCATTGATCATCCCTCCGTCCTTCCATTCCAAAGGAAGTACGAGTGACCAAGTTTTGCAGACTCAAACTTCGATCGTGGCAGCCGCTGCCAACCTCTGCACAGAGGGAGTTGTGGAGAATCAAGTACGAAATGATGCATCCGATCGTAGTAGTGAAGTAACCAGGCCTCTTCTGATCAACATGACTGATGATGCCATCGAAAAGGACTTCCCACCTTCCTGTTCCTTTTCTCCAACAATTGATGCGGCGCCTAAGTTAAGTACGACCGAAGCAAGCAAGCGAAAGTTAAAGAAAAGGAAAAAACGTCCAAGTGTGATGAGTCTAGTGCAACTCTTCACTAGTGCCCAAGAAGAACGAAGACGCTCCGTGTATGTGGAATCAGATACCAAAACATCTGATACGACTCGTGCAGGCAGTAAATCCAAAATTCCCATTTCGTCAACGTTAAAAGACGATTACAAATTCCCAAATGGTATGACTGAACTTGAAAATGATAACGTCCAAGTTTTGGCTTCATTGAAGTTCAAAAATTTCAATAAACAGTTTGAACGAGAAAGTGACATCGTTCAAATTTCGACCTCACCTGAATCTCATGATACTTCAGTCGAACGTAAGTGCTTGTCTGTTGAAGTTGAACTTGAAACCGAACTGCCAAGAGACTCGTTTATTCCTGAGACTTGCAAATCAGAAACGAGTGCGTCAGGAGCGAATGTTAAGTACGAAAAAAACCGTAGACTTTGCATTTCTGGTGGAACTTCTGCTCCTGTTAACGAACATCCCCGAGATACAATTGACAGTAATACCGAAACGCAAGCGGCGCCGTTAGTGACCAAATATTCTATCACTGATCGAGAAACAAATGTTCCTCATAATTCGAAACACATAAAAACAGGCTTTGGTAACGGTAATGATCCACAGACTTATGCTCATGATTCCGCGTTGGAAAGTGAAGATGTTCTTTTAAATTCCGTCGCAAAGCAAGAGGATGAAAATCTGAACATCGGTGAGTTTAGCGACTACTTTGGCCAAAGACTGTTTCATTTAAAGCTAGATCATTGCAAACTAACATGTCTGTTTTAATTCTCTGGATAATGTCCGGAATACATATCAGTGTTTAGTGGGACTAGCATTTTTTATCGTGTTCGAATAGTCGTTCAAATTGGCGATAAAAATTTAACAATTGCATCTACTACTCGTTGTTCCTACCAGCAATCATTCTAGATTTTAATCTGTGTAATGTGTATTCTCATTGTATGGATATTTCACACCCTTTCGTGATATGTGTGCTGTAACAGACGTAGTTAAATAATAAATATATATTTGTTGATCATATACTTATGTATACTATGGTGATCATATTTGTTATGTTTATTTATTATTTTCAGGATCCTGCTCGTTAAAGCCTCGAGAAAAAAATATAAAATTTTCCCTTTTGTCAAAATTTTGTCTATAGTGTTTATGTGTATTGTTGTTCGTGTATTTTTCAGCTCGAAAATGGAACGTTTGCGACATTAACCGTAATTTTTACCTCCTCCAAGGAGGTTAGTTTTCGTCGGGCCTGTTGTCCGTTTCTTTGTCTGTCTCTCTCAAAAAGTTGTGGACCGATTTTGACGAAATTTACAGGGATTGATAGGTATGTTAAGAGAAACAGATTACTAACTTTTGGTTGAAGACCCGTCCATCCGTTTGTTTGTTTGTCTGCCTCATTTGTCTCAATTCTATTTCTCTAAAAGTTATGGACGGATTTTTATGAAATTTTCATAAGCTGTTAGGTATGTTATGAAGAGTAGAAGACCGAAATTTGTAACAATACGTTCGTTTGTTTGTTCGTTTCGTTTGTCACTGTTTTTAATTTTATGCTTGTTAGCACTATAACTCAAAAACTAATAAATTGATCTTTATGAAATTTATAGGCATTGTTAGAAATGCATAAATGACTAAATTTTGGTTCAGACCGCTTTATTCATTTGTATGTTGACTTACGTTTGCCATAATGCTTGTTAGCAGCATAACTCAAAAAGTTATGAACGGAGCTTCAAAAAAAAAAAATTACTGAAGCTGTTGGCACCATGAAGGGCACAAATGATAGATTTTGGTGTTAATACAAAGAAAATCATAGTCTCCGAATCACTTTTCATTTTTTGGTAACCGTTGCCTTGCTTGGCGGAGGTATACGCTCACAGAGTGTTCTAGTTTTGTTTTAATTCAGTAAGTGTCAGCTTAGCAAGTATTCTAAAATGTTTCTGGATATTTTCAGTAACAAATGACTGAAAAGCTCATCATTTTACCTACGTTATCATCCGCTTGTACTGTCTTGAAAAGGGAGTAAAATAACGGGAGGCGCTTCTGCCTGTGACGTCATTGCGGACCATGCACGCTCTAATTTAGAAGTAGAGGCACTATGGCTCAAGTGCAACCTTATATTAACGTTCAAAATTCAATGTAGGTAACAATGTGCTGACATAACTTCTTTCTTAGTAAGTGCCTGGTCCACAATGACGTCACAGGCAGAAGCGCCTGTCGAGCTGTGACGTCACGATCTTTCTATCAGCTGATGTCTAGTCCTCTCGTTATTATTACGCCCTGGTCGTGACATTTCTATTTTTTATAGGTCAAAGATCTGCAAGCAAGAACATTCATTTTTTGCTACTTTCTCGTGACTAAAAACTTAGTCGTGGCCCTAATTTCCAGGAATGGCACTGAAATTCCTTTTATTCACATAGCTTCTTTCATTTGCTTGACCTTTCATTGGAACGTTTCGCACCAGGACCCTTCGATGGAGAAAAACGTTCAATGGCCGCTGACTAGAACCTCTGAAAAACTGTTTTCATTGAACTATGCCGTTTTGTGTCTAGCTACATTTTTGTTCCATTCACACAGTCGTTTGTTTTCTTCACACGTGACAGCGAGCCATTTCCAAATACGGTGCTTATTTACGCTTTTGTCATGCAGTGATTCGAAAATTAAGGAGCTCGCCGTGCAACCTCCAACTGTTGTAGTAAATTAAATTCACACCGTCCTTTGTTTCGAATGTCACTGTCTGCTTGAGCTGTGATAGTTTTCTCTATTAGAATGCTATACATCTCGAACCATCTTAATTCAAGAGACTTCTGCAAGATCAAATTTGAGTCTAGTCAATTGCTATTAGGCCTAGTTCTATACTTGCGAAGCTTTGCTAAGTGCAGTTGATTAGCGCAGTTTTCTGTATCTTGACGACAACGGATGTCCTAATGATCTAACCTCCAGAATTTGTTGTGCGTGATCAGAGTTTGAACAAAAATTGAGTATTTTTATTTTTGGATCGCCTTTTTTCCATAGTTATATGCGATTCAGTCAATGTTCGTATAATAATTTTTACTCATTATTATCCGACAAGACCACTGAGGTCGTAGAGCACCAGCCAATGTATACCTTGGCCATTTCTTTTTCAATCATCAACTGCTATCATCAAATACGTATGTTAGGAGCACGAAAAATTTATTACCTGCTAATTGTGGGTTGTCAGTGAAAAATAAACGTTGCCTGCTGATCTCTTATATAGTATTACAGTTTTGAAAGGTTAGGTACCCTGATAACCACCGCATTTCTTATCCGAAGTTATACCTTTATGTTATACCTTCTGTAAATATCAGTTTATTTATTAGGAGAAAAAAAAATGTAGTCGACCGGTCGGTGCGACGTTTGTGTTGCATTTAGCTACCCAGTCGCGAAATCTTAAACTAGTATTTGCTATTATTGGATAATGCTGCAATTAATTGACATCGGATAATTGCCAGTAATTTTCTGATATTGTATACTGGTATCTCCATACGTGTATCTTCTTATACCTCGGTCTCCCACACAGTCAATTACCTGCCTATGTTAGCTTGCCTTTCGTTTCTATTCATTACACGGCATTGCTTCTCTGCATTTGCTAAGACTTTGGTTGGTGCACTTAGCAGAAGGTCGTAAATTGTGTGGGTCGTTGAGCGTCCTCCGCAGCGGCGCCGCTTTGTCGTGGCACCTCAACATGTGCAGTGAATATTTACCTCCGCCAAGGAGGTTATGTTTTCATCGTGTTTGTCTCTGTGTCTTTCTGTCTGTCTGTCACCAAGTTAACTCAAAAAGTTACGCACCGATTTGGATGAAATTTACAGGGATTGTTAGGTATGTAAGTAGAAACAGATGATTAACTTTTGGTGAAGATATGTCCATTCGTTTGTTCGTTTGTCTGCCTCATTTTTCTCAATGCCATAACTCAAAAAGTTATGGATGAATTTTTATGAAATTAACGTGAGTTGTAAGGTATATAACAAAGAATAAATGACCAAATTTTGGTAAAATGATCCGTTTGTCTGTTCGTTCGTTCGTTCGTTTGTCACTGGTTTTAATTTTATGCTTGTTAGCACAATAACTCAAAAAATAATGAATTGATCTTTATTAAATTTATAGGGGTTGTTAGTAATGTTAAAAGTAATGTTAAATTTTGGTGCAGATCGGTTTGTTCGTTTGTATGTTTGACTCACGTTTGTCATAACGTTTGTTAGCAGTATAACTCAAAAAGTTATGAACGGAACTTCAAGAAAATTTCACAAATGATTAGATTTTGGAGTTTATACTAAGAAAATTATAGTTTCAGAGCTAATTTGAATTTTTTGCTACCGTTGCTTCTCTTGGCCGAGGTATGCGCTCTCAGAGTGCTCTAGTTTGCTCTCTGCTGACATGATCCGTTGTGGAATTGCGTGGTTACCGTGTTTCTTAACCCTTTAACCCATCACTGCACCAGTGAGCAATGCTTTCCTCGTATAAGGAGCACCATTTGCTACCAACTTCGAATCCGCAAGCCTTATATCAGAAGCCTGCAAGTGATGTTAGAGCAGCATTGCAGTGACAGCACCCTACCGTATCTGTGTTGCGTGCCTGCAATGTCTCGTGTCGGAAATTTTAGGCTTCCCGTCACATATCTGCTGTTATCGTGCGTCATCTGGCGGATATTTGCTGGCTTTATTGCTTTTTCAGTTCGTTAACTTGTCTGTGAAAATATACAGCGGTATGCAATACAAGCTTTCAACAATTTACCTTCAGAATGGAATCCCGTTTGATGAGAAATATCCAAAACAGATTTTGAGCAGTGACTATCTTAATCTAAACAGCATAAGCGCTCACTCTTCTTCAATGTGTGTTTCTGGGATGATTGATTGTGAGCGCTAAGGTTCACAGCAATATTCCCTAGAGAGAATGCCGTTCTTCTGCACCTTACTAACGATAGTTTTATTGACTTCCCTGCCGAATTTTCGAAGTTGAAATCGCTGGAGCCCAAGCGTTGGTAGCGTAGGTACAATTCAAATATAATGTATAAACTTTGTAGCTCACAATCGCTGAATACAGTAAAATACCATGTAGTATACACTTACCGTACCTCTTTCTTTCTTTGTGCAGGGAGTGACCAAAATTCCGTGATGGCTACTCGTGACGAAGACTCCGCTGTAAGTATATCAGACGTGACCATCCAACCAAGTGTTTCCCATCATTCGAGTTCATTCGCCATGGAAACTGAAAAGTCTGGTTCATGTTCATCACATGTGACGAGTTCAGCTGCTTCCATAAACGCTAATGTTGCTTTGTGTTCGTCATTATCACCACCTTCTTCATCATCATCATCTGCTTCATCGGCGCCAAAAAGTGTTCCCATCGAGTGTGATGTGCCAGCTTCTTTAAAAACTTCCTGTGGTTCTGATGGAGCTAACCGACAGGCTTTGAAGTCTGTCTTCGGTGTCACCAATCCTTCGCAGACTAATGGGGTGGACGCTGAGAAAGTCCCTCTAGGTGTTACTTCTAATCCTTGTAATTTATCTGCTAAACCACCAAGCTTCCTTTGTTTGTCTTCCGAAGCTGTTTCGGACCCTGAAATATTGGTCGAAACTCCTCCGGANCTTCGGTGTCACTAACCCTTCGCAGACTAATGGGGTGGACGCTGAGAAAGTCCCTCTAGGTGTTACTTCTAATCCTTGTAATTTATCTGCTAAACCACCAAGCTTCCTTTGTTTGTCTTCCGAAGCTGTTTCGGACCCTGAAATACTGGTCGAAACTCCTCCGGAACCGCCGTCTCTTCAAGACATGATCGACGCTGAACTTTCTAGCCGATTCAGCTTCCAAATGGAGCCTGATTCTCTGGAAGTCAGCGCCAAAACTGCTGACTTGAATGGATTGGAAGACGTTGGTTGTCCTGTGGTCTCAACGACAGTCGATGGCAATGAGCCAAAAGACTCCCTGATTGCCTATGACTCATTAGAGCCCACGCAGGGTCAACATTTCAGCTTGGACTCTTTAGCTGATGATCGCCCATCTGTAGACCGCACTCCGGCTTCTCAAGATGAAGCCAAACTTATTAACACGAAACCAAAAATTTTCACTGCCAATGCAAAAGAAACATTAACCTCTGATCTCCATGCTTGCCCTACTATGAGCATCAGCGTAGGAGCCTCCGAAATTGATGAAATGAATCAATTAACTGCTGATCCGAAAGAAACGATAAATGGAACTACTGCTGAACTGAAAGCCTCTACAAGCTCAAGCTTCGGGACCACCCAGCACGTCGCTGTGGAAACAATTACTGTTCAAGAAACTTTACTGGTAGAGCACGTGACCACGGAGACTGTAGTAGATTCTTTTGTTACTCTTGGGAGTGAAGTAACAAAGAACGNGAAAGCCTCTACAAGCTCAAGTTTCGGGACCACCCAGCACGTCGCTGTGGAAACAATTACTGTTCAAGAAACTTTACTGGTAGAGCACGTGACCACGGAGACTGTAGTAGATTCTTTTGTTACTCTTGGGAGTGAAGCGACAAAGAGCGAAACTAAATTACCAGAAGTGGACGAAACCTCAACAAAAACAAACGAAGACAAAACTTCTAACAACGGTAGTTATTATACTGGGCACGGAGTTGAATATCAACGTTCTGAATCGCATGACGAGGCTTCCAGTGCGGTTGGAAACGAAGAACGTGAAGCTGATTGTCATCGTTCTGAATTGAATGATGAGGCTTCCAACGGGGCTGGAAACGAAGAACGAGAAACTGATTGTCAACGTTCTGAACCTCATGATGAGGCTTCCAACGGGGTTGGAAACGAAAAACGAGAAACTGATTGTCCACATTCTGAACCTCATGATGAGGCTTCCAACGGGGCTGGATACGAAGAACGAGAAACTGATTGTCGACGTTCTGAATCGCATGATAAGGTTTCGAACGGGATTGGAAAATGTGAACGGGGAATCACTCGTCAATATTCTGAATTACATGACGAGCCTTCCAACGGTTTTGAAAACGGCGAACGTGAAGCTGTCTTTCACCAACGCCCTGACTTGCTTGACGAAACCTCTAACGGTACTGGAAGAAACGACGAGCTCCTCGAAGTTGAGGAATCTACCACGAACGACGAACCTTCTGATGATGCTGATGCCAGGTCGAACAAGAACGCATCGTTAGAGAATTCCGAGGACTGTGCTTCAGCTGCTGCGCTTTGCGAAGATGTCGAGGCTGACACGCAGAGTTGTACCTCCAGCTTGACGGAGACGTCCAATTTCGTGTCCGCCAATCTTGATTGCGACCTCACCGTTGCCGAGAGTGACTTAGTGAGTTTTGCAAAACAAACGGTGAGTTCTTATCCACACGCACCTACGTGTAATATTCTTCGTGCACTCATCCTGCACTGCGTAGCTACGTTTAAATATGCACCACCTATCAACTTATTGTGCACGAATACCGAATGGAATTTCGACTGCGCGTCTTCAGCGTCATCACTCAATGAACAAGCTGCATGTAAAATTTATATGTAGAATGCTTTACTGAAGTTTGGTGGCTACACCGCCACCGACCTTTGACAATGACTGAGCTGCATGTAAATGTTTTGTAATTTAAATTTAACCCTACAATTCTGTTCACTCATTCTTTTACTGGTGTTGATGAAAAGCCGCATGCTAGTTTTTTACTGCTGTTTTGGCTTTGCTTAAAATCTTTTAGCGAAGGAATTTGTAAATTGCTGGTTTTCTGTCGCGCGTTCTTCGTTTGCCGTACAAGTCTAATAATATTCTGCTTGAAAGTTAAGATATTACCTCAAAGTAACTACTCTAGGCATGGCAAGGAGAGTTGCTATTCATGAAACTTCCTGTATTGTTTCTGAAGGACCTTAAGGCCAATGCACACGACACAAGTGAAGTTGTAATTCTGTCTTTTTGAAAACTTCCTGTGCCGTTTCAGAAGGATAAGAAGTCCAGTCAATGCACACAGCACTAGTAGAGTTATGATATTGTTGGTATAGAAAGTTACTGTGCCGTATCGGAGGGCCCTGAAGGCCATTCATTGACCTTAAGTCTATCTAGCCATACCTTTTCTTAACCAACACAACAATATTAACATAACACATACTCTAATGTGTGCTACTTACTGTACCGAGACCAAACATAATGAGACCTCAACCTACTGAGCACATAAACTCTAGAGAGTTCTCGATCACAAGAAAATTTTTTGGTAAATGTTTACGAGAGGGGCTCGGGTGATTTTCCAAATTTTTTTGTACATTAAATCGTTTTTCTTTCACCAAATTATCAATGTTATGCACATTTTAGGTCGGCGCATATTGTTTTCTTTGAGTTATAACGCTTTAAACTTTTTAGTTTCTGCTATATAAAAGTGAAGGCGACAGGCTGACAGCCGCCACCACCGACCACCACCCTTGCAAGAAAGCTTGCCAACAGTGAAGCCATCGGCAGAACCAAGATTAGGTAAGGCAACGTAGGTTTTTCTAGGGACCTATATTTGCTAGCAGAACCTGCCTTGCCTCCCTAGCCTAGGTTCTCGGCCTAACCGATGGCTTCATTGTTTGGGATGCACCTCTATCACACAGGTCTACGTAACTTCGCACATTCGTTCCCTAAAACACGGCACGTAAGCTTACCTTATAGAAGTGATCTTTGATTTCAATAAATTTTAGTTTCGTTGCTGATTGTAGAAAATATTGGAGGCGCTAGAATTGTTTCGGTACTGTTTAAGAAACAGATAAGTACCAAGATGGCCGTCGCAATGGTCCGTCCCAAGCGAAGCACGGACGATCGTCCGTCGCGTGACGGTAAACATTTTTACACCGTTTCGGGGCGTCACCTTCACTTCGATATAGGAGGAAATAAAAAGTTTAAAGCGTAATAACTAGGAAAAAACGTTATGCGCCGACTTAAAATGTGCTTAACATCGATAATTGGTGTAAGAAAAACGATTTCATGTATTGACAATTAAAAAATCACCCGAGCCCCTCTCGTAAACATTTACCAATTTCTTTTCATTCTATTAACCGAGGACTCTTTTATCGACGTGATTTTCATCCCTCTTTGTGTAGCACTTACGTTGTTCATTGTAACGGCAACGCGTAACCCTGCTCAGTTTTCGTCTATGGTATCCGCACTTCACTTGCGCATGTGGACAGTCGTCCTATTCAGTAACTTATGATATCTAAATAGATTTACGTGCGTCAGTAATGATGTCTTTCAATGAGATGTTAATATGCACTCATTTTGTATGGTTTTGTCCTCGCGATGCGTGTGTTTAAACGCTGTGAGTTTCGAGTTTACATTTTAGAACAAAATTATTGCAGTTATCCAGAGAAACTTTTCTTTTAAGTCGGAATAGAACTGGGAAAATCTACGGATATTACAACGAGAATTTAATTTACTTCCTGGTATGGAAAACCTCTGTCGCTGAGTTTTGAAATAAATCTTAAAGTTATCTTTCAAATTTTTGTTGTCGCTCGTGTACCTGTTTTGACGGTGCAAATAAAGGTACCTATGAATGCTAAATAGACGCCATTTTATGATAGTAGCGGAGATTTCTACTACCTGTTATTTTAGTACAGTAGAAATTTTCAGTCGGTAGACTTTCCAGCACGGAGAAGGTAAAACTTTATTGGTAGTGCATATTACAGTGCTATGGTGCTAGCTAAAGAAAACGTTTCATAGACGTAGGGGAAACAGGTATACTGTAGGACTTTTCATCCCGAAGCGGGGACAGTATTCCCACTTAACGTTCTCGAAGTACCACTGTACCTGCAAGCGTTTGACTCCACAGCCTTTGAGACTCGTCATTGGTGAAAGGTTTCATTGGCCTGTCATTGGCTGGCTCACAAGATTGTAGCAATGTGAATAGACCTATGCTTCCACTTAACTTAGGGGCCTATTTGATGTAAAAAAAATGTTCCACCTGTGGTATTTAAAGCTATCTACAGTATAATATTGAGAGCGTGTTGACTGTTTAAAATACCTCTCCTGTAAAATTGGTCATTTTGAGTTATGACGACCTTGTCATAAACGAGCGATATGAAATTACTACGGCAATTGATGATAAAACGGCTGAAGCGTGTCCGGCCACCTTTGGTGACTGGATTGGACCCGTGACCAACCCAACGAAGCTTAGTATGAGTATAGTGACGTCACTAAACGAGGCCGGGTTGGACTTTGCCTCCTCCCTATGATCAAGCTCTGTGTTTCGGTGGCCTCGCCTCAACTCAATGTTTTGATAAACGAATTGTATTCTGTTTCATTGTATTATACCCATTATCACTCTTGGATTAATCTGCATTACCCCTTGTAAGTTTTTTGTTCTTTTCTGCGCAAGTAAAAAATTAACAAGTTTGCTTACTTGTATCGCGTGTTCTTTGTATCATTTAGTGAATATACTAACCGGGAACGTAGGAATGCGTAGGTGCTGGAATGGTTTGTTATTGTCTAGTCGCTAATGCAAAGTCCATGATATTTTATTATTGTCAACTTGTTATTTCAGTTCTCTGGGATGTTTTATTAGTGCTAAGTTGTTAACTGAAAAGTTTCTGATGTTTTCTTTAGTATCAAGGTGTTATTGCCAAATCTGTAATGATCAAGTAGGTAGTGTCAAGTAATCCTATGCAAAGACTCTTGTTAACTATATGCAATGAATACAAAGTTATGTGCGTCCCTATTTGCTTTGCAGAGCGAGACGATGGAAAATGGTGAGGAAGGCGATGAAATCATCGAAGAAAGAAAGGAATATATCACCAACCCCGATGGTACAGTCACCGTCAAAACCATCAAAGTTATATCAACGTACGTGGAAGAGGAAGAAGAGGTAGAAGAGGGTGAAGAAGGAGAAGAAGTGGTGGAAGAAAATGAAGAAGAACAAGTGGAAACAAGTGTAACAGACAAAGCCATTCCCAGTTTCAGTGATTTGTCGAAAGAAGAAATGGAAGACTTCATGCGCTTCGCCGCTGAGAAGAAAATGCTGGAAAAAATGGAAGCCGTAGGATTCGTGCCCCCCACCACTGAAAATGATGAGGATGATAAAAAGAAAAAGAAGAAAAGGGCCGAAGGAGACAAGAAAGGCAAGAAAAAGAAGAGGCGCGGCGACGGTAAAGAAAACAAGGTAAGTTCCTTAATTTTTATTTTTTTTCTTTCCTATAACTACAGTACAGCAAATTTCCCCCAACAGGTTCGAAAAATTTTGCTTGCGTTTTTATACGTCAACGTTACAGTTAACTGGTGAAAAAAAAAAATGGATGGTGTACCTCTTCATGTGCTCTGCTGAATGTACTTCTCGCACCGTTGCTCAAGAATTTCATGCTTACTTTACTTTAAACTGTACCAAATACTCTTTTTGTATTCTACGCTCAACAATCCCCCATTTACTATCAATTTAACCCATTATCGTCGCGTTTCTAGCATTGCTATTATTTGGTTCTACTTGGAGAAGCCAAAGTCAAGATTGCATTTTCCTCTCTGCTTTAATATGCAATTTTAAGTATTCCACTTATAACAATTTGCTACGCCTCCTGTAGCACTTGCAGCAAATATATAGCCACAGTATATGTATTATTTACTGACAGCGTTTGATACGAACCAGCATTATATCCTTTCGACGAAAGTAAACATATGAAAGTGAAAACCCATGGCAAGCTCTTGCGAACTGAGGAATATGGTGGTGCTGTGCAGAGATCAAGTGCGTCTTTGTAGTGTTTTTTTGTTTGTCACAGTGCGTTTATTTATATTTAAATAACAGTGCCAAATTGTTTTGCTTAGGCGTTGTTAGTTTTGTCGAAACTTCTCTTAGCCTAAGCTAAACGAGTTCATGTTTTTTAAGCTAGTGTATTAGCCTAAAGTAATAAGTAGTTTGTTAGGTTTTTGTTAGCAAATTCTTATTTATGAAAATACATTGTCAGACATACTTAGCCTGAAGTGTGCGATTTCATACATTCCAAGGAATGCTATGTATTAATTAGCCCAATATCTAAAGTTCGTATTATTTAGATAATGCCAATATTAATTAGCCGAGGCTGCTAGTTTTTAACATTGTTTAAAACAGTATCATGTGTTAATTAGCGTAAGCATTTGTTAAATCAAGCTCAGCCAGCTCATATTATTCACATTATTATCACTGTTGGTATTAGCATTTTTCATCCTTACTGCTGTTAATAATGTTGATCGTTAGCCTACGTACTGTATGTTACTATACTGTATTTTAAAAATTGTCCCAGTTGTTACCTTAAAATTATATGTGCTTTAGTGCTGAAAGTACCTAGCAGCATCAGAAGCGGCGGCGTGGAAGTAGTACTTTTATTGCGTGTTTCTTTTTAGTCAGATATTTCTCACTTCTCCCTCTTCAGATGCTTCAGTTTATTCCATTAATTGCTTCACAACCTCGACTTCCGCCTTCTTTACATCATCGCTCATTTTCTATCCCGATATCGTGTAGTCCGAATCACTCCACCTACCAAGCTTCCTTTGTCCCACCTCTAGTTCTCGCCGCTCCCCTCGGTCCCCCTCTACCGCGAGGTCGCGTGCGTGTCCCTCTTACTAGCGTGTTTCCCTCTGGTGCTGTTGACGCCATGACAGGGCTGCCGCCAGTCTCCTTCTGAACCTGCGCTGTGTGGTGCCCTACGCGGCTCTATAACTTAATTCACTGTTGTTTTTTGTAGAAATTAAATTAAAAGTGCGTATGAAGGTCGTGCAGTGGAAGAAACTTGTCTTTCGTGTAAGGTTTTAGACGCCACAGTTGAACTTGAGGGGAAAAAGAGACCTCTCCACGAATATGTGTATTGTGGCAGAGCTTCAGGCATTTGTAATATTAAGTATGTTCTTCATCCAGTTCTGAATAGGTGTTATGAACACGTTATTCGATTTGAAATGTAATCAATATCTTGTCTGATCAGCGGAACAGACATTCAAACTGTGGGCAAATGCTGTAAATTTTAAGTAGCTGTGGATGTTGAATTGAAAGCTAATTATTCACCCAAAATTAATTTGAATATTGATGCGTCTATACTGAGCATATTAGTGAATGTTTTTAATTGTGTATATAAAGTGAATGTTGAATATATGTCTATAGGAACATTAGATAAGCGAAACCTGTGGTCACTATACAGTCCACTTACGCGAAAAGTGTTTCACGGACCACGTTTTTATGTGAGTCATTAAAGTTTCAGGGGAAAACTTTCATTGGCGGCTATTTCTCTAGTGTAGTAACACTTATCTACGTGCTGTAAATATAGCTTGTGATACATCTATAACACACGGCTGTGATTTATTGTTTCCTTCAACTTGTTAACATATTTACTCAATTGTATTTTTCGTAGGTATCGCTTTCTTTAGAAATGATCTTCGAGGTCCTGTTGGCTTGGAAAGAGCTAAATTGGAACTTTAGGTTTGTAGCTTTCACTGTGCGTTGCAAATACTGTACATAGCGCTCTGTGTAGGAAAATTGGTCGATAATTGAGCGGTGAAGTACTTAAAAACTGTTAAATGCACTCATTCAATATCCTATGGGCCTGTCTGCTGTGTCTTATTCATACCGATGCTTTTCAGAATGCGTACACTTGAGCTGAAACGCGGGATTTTATTTCTCATTTTTCGCTAAACTTTTTTTGTTTTGATTTAGACGATAAGAAGGCAGAGGCCATTTTCTGCCCAGTCCTGCTATGACCATAACAGACTATGTTTTAATTATAACGATGCAGTTGTGGGGACACGTCTTAGTCACTTCCATCGGGATAAGCTAATCTCACTAGTTGTAACTTTTTGAGAACTTCCGTTTTCAAAGAGAGCTAATGCATTGCAACTGTCGATCGAGTATTAGGTGTTGTTGCTTAGTGCTCTCGAAACGGGCCTCGAACTCATTTCTGCGGAGTGGCATTGAGTCTGAAGATCTCTTTGAGGACAATCTGCTTGGGACTACTGCCTGAAACTCGATCTGCAGTAGTCAAACTAACCCTTACGACTGAAGTTCCTGACAATTCAAAGCTACTGAAATTACCTCATCCCTCTGGAACTGTTTCAGTTGATGTTTCCTTCAATATTTCTTTCACGGTAGTTTGAGCTGAGTTTTGTACCGGGAGATACGGTCCCTACGCTCCTGAAATCACGGCCGTACACAACGAGAGGAAGCTATGCTTTTAAATAAAACTACAGCATGCATAGCAAACAAAGTCTGCGTTGATTCCAGCCATAAACTGGGACGTATAGCTCAAGGCAGGGGCAATTTGAGTCACACACTGGGACGTCCAACACTAGGCAGGGCTAATGAGAGCTACAAAGTGCGACATGCAGCACAAGGTAGGGGTAATGGGAAGTGCAAACTGGGACTTGCAGCACAAGGCAGGGGTAATGGGAGGCGCTAACTGGAACGTGCAGCACAAGGCAGAGGTAATGTGAGGCGCAAACTGGGATGTGCAGCACAAGGTAGGGGTAATGGGAGCTGCAAACAGGGATGTGTAGTACAAGGCAGGGGTAATGTGAGGTGCAAACTGGGACGTGCAGCACAAGGCAGGGGTAATAGGAGGCGCTCAATGACAGCGTAGATGGAGCCACAAACTGAGACCAACAGCACAATAACTGGATGTATAGGAGTCACAAACTGGGACGTGCATCACAATGACTGTTGTTGACGAGAGCCAGTAGCTAGGACGTGGAACACAAAGAAGGGTTAATGAGAGCCATAAATAGCCCGTGCAACATAATCAGGGCAGGGTTATTGGTAGCATGCAACGCATTTGGGACAAGGTAGATGAGAGCCACAAACTGAGACAAGCAGGACAATTAAAGGGTTAACTGAAAGAACAGACTAGCGTGCACGAGCCTCAGGGATGCCGACCATTCGCTGTGCTCCGTGTCTCATCTGCACGCGACGTGTCGTGCCGTCCCCACTTAGTGAAGCTATCGTACCCCTGTTTCCTATTGTCCTCCAAGCTGCATTCTACTGATTTATTTCCATTTTCTGTGGCTGGCAACGTTTTCTGTGACATGGAAAACGTGAAAACTTCTCTGTTGGCTCCGAGACGTTTTAACTTTGCGTTCAGTTCCGTGTCATAGTAGTTCTCTCTTAGTTTTTTTTTTTTATTTTTTCTGAAGCCCTGTTTAAAACGATTCAGCTCTTTCACACAATACGGCGGTACTCCTTAGGATTGTCTTTATGTTCACAAGATTTCACTCTGACCTATGCCTAATGATTTGCACGTAATTTCTGTCAAGTGTTGGCGGTTACTAGCTATTGAAATCCCGCCTCCATTTTACTCCAATAATTTGAGTCATGTATATTTATGAATAGTGGCGGCTCGTGCCCTGTTTTAGGTGGGCCCCGCCGTATGTATATATATATATATTCCACCTAATGGCTTGAAAAAAATTACGGCGGGCCCCGCCTGAAACCGGCACGAGCCGCCACTGTTTATGAGTTTATGGACTTGCACATATACCGCAAGTAGAAGATCTCGACGAGGAAACATTTTTGGCCCAAAGGAGGAGGCGTGAAAAAGGCACATGGTGCGCAATATTAGTTGCACCGTGTAAACGAGGCGTTAGAAATTGAATACCGATTTACAGAGGAGGGGTTCAAAAATTGCTCCTGGTAAACAGGGCTTCATAAGTTGAATTGCGAGTTCCAAAGGCGGGTCAGAAAGATACTCCGTGCAAACAGGCCTTTGGTATTGTAATTGCTTACCGACTTACAAAGGAGGGATCCAGAATAGATCTTGTGCCTTGTAAATGGGGCTTTAGAAGTTGGATATCGCCTTAAATCGGAGGACTTAGGAAGTTTCTGCATGTAAATGGGGCTTCAGAACTTGGTTACCTACCGAGTTATGGAGGATGGGTTAGTCAATTGCGCTGTGTAAATGGGATTTTACGTGTCTTCTGTCGGCAGCCTCTGGTACTTCACCGCGTGTGTTTTGTTGTCTTTTTTTGTGATCGTCTCTTTTGCGCAGTCGTGATACTGCATCGTGTGTCGTTTAACCATTAAGACTGTCATTTTTCAAGAAATGTCTTGCTAGGTCATATACTAAGTAATTTTATTTTTAAATTCTGAACTTATATGAGGGACCTATAGAACAATAGGGGCGTAGGCGACACTTTTAAAATATACAGGAAAGCCACTTAAAGATAATGGAATTGTGTGAAAAAGAAGTGGCTATGGGTCATTCCACGCTGATGTTAACCTGAGGCTAAAATTTGAAAATTAACCAAAATTAGCTTTTATAAATACCAAATTAAAGGTGAAGACCTCTACGTTATCAATCTGAAAAGAGAACACAAAAATATCAAACCAAATTTTTGTGACACTCTGTCAAAGATGAACAATTTTGAAAAAAAACTTAATACAGTCAGTAAAATGCAACAGATTCAACTCATAATTTTCCATAGTACACTAAGTAAACATTATGCTTCAAAACTATGTTGCATAGCGATTGCACTTGGAAGCCAATTATGAATTTTTAATAGTCAGCTGGAATAATTATTATCGTGGTAAGTTATATATATAGCATGTTGACATATATAAACATTACTCATGAATTGCGTTATAAGACCCAAGACTCTAGGACTACGTAAAGATTGTTTTTGGTAAGAAGTTGGCAGTGTAACGATCGTCACGGTGGAATGACCTCTATGCAAAGAGCCCGCAGGGCGTATCTCCCCACCAACTAGGTGGTGGTTGTGGCCTTCTTGCGCTAGCACTGCAGCAAGTGCAATAACGCTTACATTTCCGGCTTTGTGATTGGTCAGAACGAGGGAAGGAGAAACGCCTTTCTTACACGTAAATAAGATGCGTATGAGTATTGCAGCGCAATAAGGTTCAAAATAATCGAATTTACGTACGATTCCCGACCTTTTCTACTCAGATTTATGATTTTCTGATTTCACAGAACGACAGGTCTCAATCTGTAATATCCGATGATGCAAAAAACTACATTTGAAAAACCTGTCGCTTACGCCCCTATATATTGTTCTAAGGCCCTCATATATGCTACCTCTGAAATGTGGACCAAAGCGTAATTGAAACGTAAACTTAAGTACCATCGATTTGTTCTGTAAACCGTGTAAAGACGCCATCGACTGACACGGCGAGGGCGAGTTAATCTAAGCCTATAGTAGGCTTCACTTGTCTAGAACTTGATACTGGAGCGTTTGCTTCGCTACTTTGGATCTTGTTCCAGGTGTTAATACACGATCTGTTTGCACTTGAGACGGCAGCATGATTGAATTCACTGCCGTGTTAAGAGTAAGTGATAGGGTTTAACGCCTAAAACTATATTCAAGGTGGCGAAATCAACGCACCTATCTGAAAATGCGGTTAAGATTGGCGTACTGAGCCTAGCTTAACCTGTCGATCGATGACGCATTCAATGAAGAAACTTCGGGTTCATGCTTCGTGTTCCTAAGCTGCAGCTTTGGAGGGAAATTGGCTTAGGTTTATGTTTTGCCCGTGTTTAGTATTAGATTTGAATAGTGTAATGCTGAGCAATTTTGTGCGAAAAAAAAGTGTTGGAACCAAGGTTGCGGAGTCGAAGAAACTAAAGGACCAGTAGTCGGAATCGAAAAAACTTGAGGTCCAGGAGTTGCAGTCAGAGCAAGGCTCAAGCCATCCGACTCTGCAACCGTGGTAGCAATATGTAAATGGAAATTGGCTTAGATTGATATTTTATCTAAGCAGAGTACTAAATTTAAGCAGTGTACAGCTGAGCAATTTAGTGCTAAAAACGTTCGTGTTAGCGTCAAGGTTACGGAGTCGGACGTTGCTCATCAGACTCCGTAATCCTGGTTGGGGTGCAGAACTGAAATGTTGCAAGCACCAACTTGTACAGACCGACAGCATCACGCTGAATAATTTTAAGTTTTTCTTCTGACCCAGACAGAGACCCTTTAATTCATACTTTAATCTTGCATTTCTCGCAGGAAGAACTCAATTTGGAACGTTGCATATGTGAAACACCACGAAAGACAAGGTCTAACCCTTGTAATTCTAAGCTTCTGCGAAGAAAGTTATATCTGTGTTATTCCTGCTGGAAACCAAAGTGTTGTTCAGCACTGCAAGAATATACCTCTAGTGTAGAGAGAGTTTCCAGTGATGGCATTTCTACGAGAAATGCACTCACTATTTGGTCAACTTCAGAGGTTAACCCTTTAACGCTACCTTAGAGCATTTGGTCCAAGTTTCAAATAGGTATTTTACGAAATTGAATTTTAATTGGGAAGTTACGGGGATAGCTATGACAAAGTGAGATGGACTGGGTTGAAGTGCTGTGCTTCTCTGGCCGACCGCCTGACTCCATCACCACAGTCACTACAGTGTCAAGACCCCGGACACCTCCAAGCCCTCGGCTCATAAAGGATCTCAAAAGAAAACAGTTTCAAAAACGAAAACGAAAAGCCCAACGTCTTCAGCGAGCGAAAGAACTGGAGAGACTTCGAAAGGAAGCCCTCAACCGAAAGAAAATTCTCCGGAAGAGCCAAATTACCATCGTCTTCAAGAAAGATTCTGTGGTCAACCCATCCTCTTCGGCGGCCAAACCCACACGCTCTGCGAAATATTCCCGCAATAAAAAAGAGCACCTAAACGAACGTTCAAGTCGTAAAAATGTTCCTTCCAATTTTGTCCCTGTATCGTCAACTGAAAATAAAGGTCGGTTTTCTGTGTCTAGATCAGCCTATAACGCTGCAGCAGAAACTTCTGTTTTGCGGCCTCAATGTAATCTTAAAACCTCAGTATCTGTTGATACGAGGCATGTTCCTACCGATGAATCGCCCCTTCCCGACTTGGGTTCCCTTCTTGTTCTAGATTCTGACTCCAAATGTAATGAGCCTCCATCAGATTTAGATTATACTTCACTTTCTTCGTGTTGTGATGATTCGTTTCGATCAAAAAGCTCCGCAGATTCTCTGTGTTCTTCCACTGATTCGTCGCTTCATGACCGAAATGACGAAAGGCCTTTTGTCTATAATTGTACCCCAAATATTAACTCAAGCCAAAACACTTCTTCGGCATCGCGCACGGATCATTTGATAACGTCCGACATTCGAGATGTTCCAGGTTCCGGAGCTCGTTTCCCCCAAATCGAGCTGCGCACTTTCAAGAGTCCGAAAAAGATCTCACAAAAGACTCAGTCATCCGGTCTTGGCCTTGCGAAAATCGACCTCGGGGACTTACTGCATCGCCGAGCGTTGCGAAAGCGAGGCAAAGACGTTTTCTTTATCAATGGGGAACTTGTGAAAGACCACCGCACACTTCTGCTTGAGAAAGATGCGCAGAGTGAAACTTCACGGTCCTGCCAACCTCAGCAAAACGGCGGCACCACAGCCGCTGGTGTGCCCAAAACTACAGCTAAGAAATTAAAATCCAAAAGAAGCCCAAATCATTGCGCTTCGAAACACCTTCGTGAGCTATCGGCCGACACCAATTCATCAAAATTCCAAGGAGCGGAGACTGGAAGAGTGGAAGGAAAAGTATCTGAGGATGTTCTTACTTCTTCAGCAAGCTCGAACGCCAGTAATTGTGGAAAAGAAATACTAGATGATGTATCGTTATCCGTTCCTCCCGTGAAAAAGAGAACGATTTTCTCAAAATTTACTGATGGGAATCGAAGTAGCAAAGCCAATGCTACGAATTTGTCCAGAAAGCGATCGGCGAGTCTTTGGTCTGTGTCAAGGACCCCTGAATTGGGATCCATTGAGGAAGAAGAAGACATCGTAGAAGCGAAAAACCATTTGTCACCGTTTTCTGCCCCACTCGTGAGTTGGCCTAGCAGGAGAAATTCATTACTAATTCCTGCTTATTTTCGTGACGATGCAATTGCTCATGACTCATCTAGTGACCTTTTTAGTCCATCAGACAATGAAGGTGAATCAGAAACTGATGCCGACTCTCAACAACAAGAACTGTCAGCGTTACCTGAGGCTTCAGGTATGACAGCTTCAACAGCTGTTCGAGACGTAAATATTACCGAAGGCCAGCGCCCTCTTTTGGAAAAGTACAAAGCCTCTAACGCACAACCAAAGTCTGTACCTTCTATTCTACGACAGCCCGGAGATAATTCTGCGTGTGCAAATTTCCGTGGTGGATCACCGTCTTTAAATTTTCCTCGAGTGAACATGAAGAGGTACAAGGCCTTCCACAAGTGGGGGGAGTATAAAATGAACAAGAAAGTCCAGTTTCTCTTAGGCAAAGGTAAATTTCAAATCAATGAAAACGATGGCAATGAGTATCTCATTATTGATGATATTCCTGGCAAGGTGCCTAAAAAAGGCGTGTATCTTATTAATGGAAACCGGCCAGTTAATTTGGAATCCATTGAAAGTGCTCACAATTTCGTCACTCCAACATTAGCCCAAGATGCCCTTGGACGGTCCAATAATGCTAAGCAAAAGGCTCGTGATGACTTCATCAAACGAAACAAAGATAAAATGAAATATTTCCACAACAAAACCATTGATGAACTGCTAGAAGAAAATGAAGGCTCCGACATTGAGAAACACTCTCCTACTTTCACTAAAAACCGACGCTTCAACATTTTGTCTTTAAATACGAAGAACCCATTTTCACGAAAAGCTGGCACTAATACTGTCACCGAGAAAAATGTTGGCCGTGAGTCTCCAGCATTACCTCGCTGTAGTAGCATTATTATCCGTGAGGGTGTTCGGACAAATTCTTTGAAACAACGGAAGCTTCAGCGGCAACAGCAACAGCTGCCTACACCTCAGGAAGGCCTCCGACGTCTTTCACACGTTGAAAGGATGGAAGAAACTGGGAAACTTAATCAAATTTTGGGAAATGTCGAGAACCTCCGAAAATTAGGAAAAACTATAAAACAAAATACGGGACGAGGTCACGACCTCCGAAGTGCTGAAAAAATTGAAGACCGAAATGCGGGAGGCGTTGAAAACCTTCGACATGCTGAAGGATTTGAAAACCGCAATGCTAAGAGAACTGAGGTGACTCGACATGCTGGTAAAACTGAAGGCCTCGAAAGCGTTCATAAACTCAGAGGTCCTTACCCCGCCCAGAAACAGCCATTGGTACTCCGCTCTATCCCTTCCATCATCATCAGCATGGCCGGGGGAAGACAATCTCCTACTGTTCGTTGGTCAAAGGTGAGCGTGTGCGTTTGGAAGCTTTTTTTACGTTCTTTTGCGTGTGTTTTTAACCCTTTGTCGACTGAAACTCGTTTTTAAAGTTTTCCGTTTCATCTTGTCAGGCCATACGTAGCTATGGCTCTGATGGCCGGATGATGGGATGGGTTGAGATATCAAGAAAGAAACGTGAGAGTTTCAGGCAAATGAAAATTTGAAGCTCATCATTATCTAGCCAATTAATAAACCTACGAAACGAAAGCAGCCTCTGTGTTTTACGTACTTTATTTTATTCCATTTTTTTAGGTTGACAGCCTGAAACCAACCGCTCCTGCCTGGATGTCTCGACGTACCCTATCCCGCGCTTCTTGGCACATTAACCTTCTTTGCGTCTACTTGAAAAATAGCCAATAACTGCCTACACTTGTGCACTGCTTAGTCGAGTTAATTTCGCAGCTTCCAGGGAAGACACAGCGCAGTTCCTTCTATAATTGAATGTTAAAATTGGCTTCTTGAGAGACCCGGAGGAGCCATAGGATTTTTGTTAATGAAATAGCCCGGGATTGGTCAACCTATCGAATCATGTATCAGATGCTTTGGCTGGAGATTGGAATCAGGGCACGTTCAACTGGGCCCCAAAATTGAGCCGTCAAGGCTTGACTTGTTCGAAACGGCCAAATTTTGCAGAAAAATTGTCCCAGGTAGCAACCTGTACGATGGTACTAAATATGTAGTGGCAGAGTAATGAACGTTTGGCTGCACACGTTCATGACTTTCGCTATCATCCATGTTAAGTTCCATTGTTATCTGCGATCACTGCAGACATAATCTTTTGTTTTGTGCCGTCACTTCGCAGCGTCCAAATGTATTGCTGCGTTTGTGTAAACAAAGCAGTGCGCTATTTTCTGAGTCATCATTTGCTTGAAATTTCTAAGACACTGTACTAGTGACTGTACTGTGACACTTGCTAAGTCGGCGGATATGACGGCTAACATTTTGTCGAAACTTTTGGTAGACACGCAGTTGCGTTTCCATTGATACAATAAAACATTCGAACGCGGTGAAGTGAAAACATAGGACAAAAGACTATCATCTGCAGCTGGCATTCAACTCAATGCTGCTCAGCAAAATTCAGTTTTCAGATATCTAAAACGCTTACGATTGATCATGAAACTTGTTCCACAGTGGCGAAACGAACGTTCAGGAAGTTACGCTCAAGTTAAAGCTACAGTAATTGGAAGGAATAACCTCATTAGAACACGCCCGAAGCTGGCCTGTAATTTTCGTCTTTTCGACCGAGTTTTAAAGTTTAAACATTACTATTTCTCCTGGAAACTAAATGTTAGTTCAGGTAGTAATCAAAAGAATCCTCGCGGAAACCCCACCCCACTGCGGGCAGCGTAGCACAACATCACGCAACAACGCTGTGACACGCACTGAGCCGTCAACTCCGGAATCCGGACAGACACTCACGCCTCTCTGGGCGCGGACCGCGGACACATACAGCACTCTCGCCTTGAGAGCTCCGCTTACGGTGCGCTGCAACGACCTATAATAAAAAGATATTGTACATGTGTAGTTGGTGCCATACTTACGACGTCATCGAATGGTCCAGAAAAGTCGAGTTAAACTAAACCCACAAGGCTTGATTTGTGGGGAACTTCATACAGTAGCGTTGGCTTCGCCGTTTTAAATTGTATTGCAGGAGTCAAAAGCAACTAAATTACGTTTGGGACGATTGACAAGTTTTTAATAGTCTCATTTGTTATCGATTAAGGGTTAACGCCTAAAAGTCTATTCAACGGGTCGAAACCAGCGTATCTGTTTGAAGTTCCTGACGAGTCAAGCCTCTTGGGATTTATTTTGCCGGCCAGTGATGACGTCATTAAGGTGCCAACGATTGGCTCGATAAGGTCGTCGTCAAGCTAAAACCACTGAACTTAAGTTGTCCGCAGTTTCATGCAGGGGTTTTGGTTTCCATCCCGCTAGATCGTGTAATATTTTTAAACTCTTAATTTATTACTCTGTGACTTCCAAGGTTCAAGTCTACTCCATAAAATGGAATTTAAAGGCATCTCAAGCGTAATCAGACAGTTGCTAACTCTGGCAACAAGTTCACAGTGGCGAAACCAACGTCCCCTCCTAAACTTCCCGATAGGTTCAACCTATCGGGAATAATGAATGACACCTTCAATGGCCTATCACTTAAATTAGTCCTAGTGTTTATATATATATACACATTTCATTTTATAATTTTGCTTAAATTTTCTCTTGTCTGCGCTGTTTATAGGTTGATATAACGGTATTGCACCGCCTATATTTGCTTTTCCATCATTTGTTGCTGTAAAATCCCTGTTTTTAAATTTTATTTGCCTCATTGGTTTACCCTCGTCAGGGCGATGTTGTTTTTGGTGAGATGTACTAATTATTTTTCATTCAAACAATGTCCTTTTTTTGCCATATCTCTGTTTTCGTTGTGTTCATATAAGCTGGTATTCTGTTGTGCAGATTTACACTACTGCTGTGAGTGATTTACTGTGTGTGCTTTCATATAGCCTATTAATAATAATAATAATTGTGTTGTGTGTCTGATAATTAAATATACCGTAATTAATTTTCTTATATGTAATATTATTTGTGTGAGTGACTGGCGTTTGCTTTTTCCTTTAATAAAATAACTTTTAATCAAATAATAAAATCAAAATACGCTTAACATAAAAGACTCATAAAATTGTGAGTTTAGCACTACAGTTCCTATCCATTATGAATCAAATAGTATTTTTATTACCTTGCGGAAACGCAATTAGTTACCACACATCGTAACCAATCAGTTGAAGCTCTCGTGACTTTTCCATATTGCGATGAAGTTTGTTTGAGCTTTTTTCTCGACTTTGCATTTATGTGAACATATCTGTTAACCTATATGTCTTCTTTTGTATCATCAAGCCGATTAGATTTATCCAAGTAGTCAGTATATATAGCAAAATTCTTGACGTAGTAACCGACACGCACAATGAAGTTTTTTTTTTTTTTTTTGTGGTTGTGTATCTGTTGGCATTCGTAATTATTCCTTTGCTTTTAAAATAAAATAATTTCGTTTGGATCAGTTAAATATCTTCTTTATTTAAAAAATTTCGGAGAAAGTAAACTTCGTTTGAGAATGCAAGGTACACTGTAGGAGGAATGCAAATGGTATGCCCGAAATATTTTTCAAAAATAACGGTTATCCGCACTATTTTCTAGCTTCTTTATTATGTTAACATCAAGCATGGTGGATATTGAAATAGGGTTAAACATTGAACAAGTTTACTATTTACCGTAAATAAGCTAATTATAACAAGTTCAGTAATATATGGCGTGTTCTGCTCTTGCTCTTTGATCTAGATAATCTTTGCTTTTCCGACACTTCAGTCCTTATTGTTCGATTTCGGATCTCTGCTTGCGCTTACTCCGTTAACTCGATCCAAACTTGTGCATCGGGCTTTATGAAATGAAGTTACGAACAAGCTAAAGCTAATGGAATATGACTATATCGATTTGTCTGGGGGAAATCAACGGTTCTCAAATCAAATTGCTGTCACACATACCGTGTTTTGTAGATACCCTGTAAAAGTAAATCTTCTTCCCCATGATGCTAGCGCTAAACTTGTTCCTTTTAGGAATTTGCCATGCGTAATAAATGGGTGTAGTGTGCAGAAGCAAAAAGAACTGAGGTATCTGCTCTTCGTGCGGACCTCGGCAAATAGGACATCGAGGCCCGTGCATAACGGAAGCAGGTTGCTCGGTTGTAGACTTGCAGTGTGCCGACACGAAGTTGATCCTTTCAGGTTATCACTTTCTGCTACCATCTGCGACTCTGTGGACGGTCATCCGTCTGACTATTAACCACATAGTGATGTCTGGCACGTTGTGCCCCCGCGTGGGGGAGAGCCGACGTTTCAATTTCATTTGCTTCCATTGAGGTCCACATGCACCTGATCACTATTTAGGCAATCACTGTTGACGTATTTTTACTTATTTAACTTCAAAATGGACTACCTCTTATTGAAAATGATAATTTTCGACCAGGGATTTTATATCTTCACACGGTCCTCAAAACGTTTTGGCCTTAAACCCATATCTGAGAAACTTAAAATCATTTATTCTTAAAATAATTATCCTTTGGTAAATTATAAAATTAAGATGAAGTCGACATGAACTAATATAAAACTTTGACGTTTCGGAAGTATCCTTCCATTTTCAAAAATCTAATAAAACCTTCTAAGGATA
>LQNS02277099.1:930181-940720 GCA_001587735.2 Parhyale hawaiensis | reverse complement strand
CACTATTTAGCGTTAGTGACAACTGCATAAAAATGAATAAATTGAAGTTTTACCTGATGGAGAATAACTTTTACTATTAAAAGCTGGTCCCTAAAATATAGAAGTGTGCCAGGAGTTTTGCAAAACGTGGTAAACCCATTTCTGAGAAACTTAAAATCATTTATTCTTAAATAAGAATCAGCCGAGTCCGTCGTAAGCGATGAGGTTAGTTGAACAACATCAGTTTCAGGCGTTAAACCCAAGCTGATTACTCTCGAGAAAGTAACCATCCCAACCCAGGATTGAAAGTAACGCCATCTGGAAGTTAGGTTGTCAATTTTGACCAAGTCGTTAAGCTCGAGATAAAGTACCGGTTTTAGGGGCCTGTTCGATTAAGCTGCGAAATTAGGCCTTCGAGACTTGACTTGTCCGAAACTTCAGCTGGAAGCTTTGGCTTCGTTACATTGAATTACGTTTCTAGTTTCAGGAACAACGAGATTATGTTGAAATGACTGGGAACGCCATATTACGGGACAAAATTGAGTTTCTAGAAGTTTCATGGGTAACCGATTCAAGGTCAGTACGTGCTTGAAAGTCACTTCGGCGGACGAAGCCAACGTAGCTGCCTGCGAAAAGTTTCGGTCATGCCAAACCTCAATGGCTTAGTTTTGGCGCCCAAGCGAACATGCCCTTAAACTCCCGCTCGAGACGGATCTTACGGACAATTTAAAGCCGATGAGATTTACTCACCTAGATGGAACATCATGGAACTGATCCAAGTAATGACTTTTTTTATCCCTGCGTTCGTACTGCTCAAATCCGAATGTTTCAGTCCCGTGTTGTGCACAGTTCATTACTCAGCCAAAAATTTTCAAGAATGTTTGTCATCATGTGCTCTTCACCCACCTGGGGGCGTGTTGCAAACTTGCAATGAGACGCGGTGTTACCCTCACAGAGTTACCCGGGTTCACCCCGTGAAGCAGTGAATGCGACGTGCGATCTCAGCGCCACCTAAAAGTGTTGCGGAATTTGTGGCAAGCTCATACATGAACGTTTCTGGCCGAGCCTTATTTTGGCTGTGTTTTAGGATAAAAAGTTGAGAAAAATACTCAAAAGTGTTTCAAATGCTAGAATTCAAGCAATATGTCACAGCCATACATTTTGCAGTACGAATTGTTAAGTATCAAAGCCACTGTTTGTAAACAAAGGCAGTGCTTACCCAACTCATAACCCTACTATTTTGGAGGGTTGCCCAACCTGTCTCGCATGGGAGGCCCGTGTAGCGCGGGTGACACCGAAGGCCTCATTGCAACATGCCTCGGGTGTCACTAAAGTAAAATTACGGATGTATCCTGAAATTTTGAATGAATACTAACTCAAAAAATTTTTCACTTTACTGTTCTATAAGTAGCTACAAATTGTTGCGATGGAACATATAAACAGGGGACGAAAGACTATATAAACTATAACAAGAACGCGAATTGGCCTTTTAGATCACTTAAGGATACGCTCCGAAATCATTAGCCAAGGTTAGGCTGTTGAAATTTTCTGTCCTCAAAACATTGCGATGTATCGAAGATGACGGCGTGTGATGCTCCCGTTCCTTTGGCCTTAAGATGAAAATGAAATGTTACGATTGAAACCTTGCCTAGTATTTGTTCACCAGAATATCTCTGTTCTTATCGTGTTGCCGGCTATGTTATTCTGTTGGTGAATCCATTCCTCAGTGGTTTTTCCACAGCAGTTATATTGGACCATCTCGGCTGGCTAGTAATGCAGCTTTGAAGTTAAACTTCACCCACATTTGGAACTGATGATTTGCGCTGGCTGTAGCAATTCTATTCATGTAAAGCAAATATTTGCCCAAATAGTTATAGTGCGCAGTTATAGTGAAACTAAGAAAATACAAATGAAGCCGTTTATCATATTTTTGTTTCGGTAAATTTTTACGATAACGCAATGCCTTCAGCAGTTTGACTAGTTCTTCTAAAAATTAATAGGGCCAATTTACAGCTAGCCTATACCACTTCTCTATTTTCGGTTTTTCTGGTAAAAAATGCCATGGAATTTGAATGTAAGCAGGTTTAGAATATTTAGAATTTAGAGGAGCGGAAACTAAGTCAACAAAAAAAACTAACCTGATTAGGTTAGTTTCCGCTCCTCTAAATATTGTAAACACGCCTACATTCAAATTCCATTGCAATTTTCACTAGAAATACCGAAAATAGGGAAGTAGCATAGCTTCAATTTGTCCATTAGGGCCACCATTAGACAAGTGGTAAAACCTACATGTAGCTATCAGTCAGGCATGCGTGCTGTATTTTTTTTTACCTATTTTTTAGGTTTCGTGCAAAGTAAAGCTTTTCTCGACATCATACTGTAAACTGCACTAAAGCTGACCTATCCTGAACAATTCAAACTTAACCTTTCCTACTTAACTTTTATCTAATCTAGCCTTGCTTTCGGTAACCGAACCAAAGTCCCACTGTCAAAAGTCTCGCGAAATGTATACTGAAGTTCGCTGGCGTAGAGATGATCAATTAGGTAGATAAGGTATGCTGCAATTCATGCCTCTGTAAATATGATCTCACTGATATATATGGGTATTATGGCACTTGTCGATAATAGTTTACTATTGATTTCCTGGAGCGAAATTTCTGATCGTCATGTGTTTTTCTCAAAACAATACCCATTTTTTACATGTCTGTTTTGTTTACCCAAATCGACATTCGGTCATCATTGAATTCTTTTGTTCGTACCCTCTTAGCTACTACTATTTAGGGATGAATAAAGTCAATGAAATTGCCGGCAACTCGGTCCGGCCGAAATCGGAGCCGCGGCCGATCCCGAGCCGAAGCTGCAATCGCGATTGCAGGAGTTCAGGTTTCTCCTTAAGCCCGGCGTTGAAGTCGCCTGCATTGGTGCTGAAATTCGTCAAAAGTCTAAGTCAGCGGAAAAATTGCTCACGTCCGCGCGCATCATTTTGGGAGTCTGTACGCTTCAAAATTCGTACTAAATCTTTGCCTGGACTTGCAGAATCGATTCAGAGCATCAAGGTTAGTATTGAATTATGTGCATTTTGGCAGTCCGCGCGTTTCACGCCTACTATAGTCTGACAAGCCCACGAAGGCTACTGAGGCGGGGCATAAGAGATTGCGCATGTGTCACATTTCGTACTCAGATAAAATTGATCGTTTATATTCTACTTTTCCAATAAACATAGATTATTTTGGACTGTTTTGGAAGTTACAATTGTAATAAAGCATTGAATAATAGCAACAAATTTCTTGAATATGATAAAATATAGCAATATTTCGGATATTTGGTATAGCAGCATAAGACTAGCCAAGTTAGGTTCGGCCTCTACTGTGGAGAGTAGCACCTCCACAGGAACCCATAGGTTAATTTAGCCTTAGCAAGGCCTTCGGAGCGTCTGTCTTTCGTGTCCCCTTTGCTTCTTCCCGGTTTCATAAGCCTACTGATGATGCTTTGTTCGATTAATCTGCTGTTCCCTTGCGCGTTGATTTAATGTGGAAACACCCTCGCAGGGTTGTACGTTTCTATGGACATATTACATGTACCTTCCTTTTCCTCTCTTGATGGCTTGACGACGTACTTACTTGCCGGACTGCGAGCAACAACCGTTAATCAACGTCCGCCATGTACTAAAAAAACGGTGTATATAGTAATTTAATGGGGCGCATTCGAGCGTGGCGAACACCTCTCCATCCATAATCACTTCACGAACAGAACCGGTCCGGCACTTCTGTCTTTCGACTGTTTCGCTAGTCAAAGAAATAAGTTACGTCAGCTAATCGTCCAAACGTTTCGTCGAGCTCTCGTAAGCAGAGCTTGCAATTTGCGGAGAAAGGTGTTGAAATCTTAGCAAGTGTGTGCTATTTATTTAAATGGGCACAACCCCGCCGCATTCGGACGCGGAGATGAGGAAACTTCTTTCGACTAGCGTGTGTACAGGAACACAACCATGGACCACACACAACCATGCACAGTAGAGCCAAGCGTCGGCACTTATCTGCTGTAGATTAAGGAAGCGAGCTGTCGTTGTCGGCTGTAATCTTTTATTAATTTAGAGTCAAGCCGGGGCTACACCGTACAATCGCACGCCCAACTTATGAGCAGACGTACAACTCGCTCGTTATCCCGTTAACTCAGTGACAGTCTGTGTCCAAGATACCTCTAGAAAGTGTTATTAGTAGAATGGTCGACGTGCGAGCTGAGCGTTCCTTCGTAAGTTGGGCTTAGGATCGTCTAGTTGGCCCGACATAACCGATCCTATAGGCAAACCAGCGTAAGGAGTCCGATGGGCGTGGCTAAAAACGCAAAGCAACTTTACCAAATCTCACTTAAGAAGCGCGTGGTATAACTTGTCTCAATCGATTAATTATATTTATATTGGAGTACTCAAAGTGCAGTTAATAGATTAGATGTGACACTGCTGCGTTCAATTCAGCCCCGCCCCTAAAGGACTGCTTACGCTAGTTTGACTATAGTAATAATTTACATGAGCGCTGAACTCATAATTCGCTCGTTAGCCTTATTGCTTGCGCAAGACCGAGACACAGTACGTATTCGCACGCACAACTTGATGCGAGGATGTGCAGCTCGCACGTCGTTCGTGCTACCGTATTTATGCTACAGACTTTAAATATACATCGGAACGACGTGCAAGCTGCACGTCTTCGCGACAAGTTGTTCGAGCGAAAAGAGTACGAAACTGTTAATTCAAACCGTATGCGATGTGTTGTTTTGATATTTATGTTGCGATGAAGTGTGTGGCTTTTGGTTTTTGTGTTCTTATTGAATTTATTTTTCTAGTATTAGATTTTTGTTTTGTTTGGATTGTGTTGTTTTACGTAATAAATATTGTGTTCTATGCTAATTGATGTAACAAATGTGTTTCCTAGGTACTATAAGTAATGCTCAAGTCAGTTGGCATCGATATTTAATATTGATAGAAGTCGATCCCGAGAAACACCCGTAGGTATAGCCCTCTGCATTCTGAACAGCTTTTTTACCTCGTGAACTTATTTTTTTCATCTTTTTCCTGCCAGGGATAGTATTTTCTAGTTACTTTCGGCCTGTTCTTATACACCGCACTCCTCCCTGCACAGATTCCTATTTTACCCGTCAGACTTTATTTTCATCTCTTGACACTCCGTGTAGTTACTGTACAACTGCTGATCTTGTTAGTCCTTCTACCATGCTGGCTTGTGGCCAGTTTAGAAAAGAACTGTTGCACCTGTAGATCTAAGCTACGGTATAAGTTCTCGTGCGCGACGATCATACCTACTTATGCTTCTCGTTTTGTTTGATACACTATACATTCTTTTTAATTTTTTGCTCTCAGGTCGCTGTATATATGACACTGTTAGGTTTCAGCATTGCGTAACTCTAACTGTAGGTGGTCAAAGCTGTGTACGTACGTGTATAATTGTAAAATGATACCTAAACTAAGACGAATCTATGTATTTGTAGATGGACGACCTTGGCGTTCACGAACTTTCGTCTTCACCAGCGTCGGAAGATTCTTTCGACGACCTCTCCACTGCCTCAATCTCCCACGATCATTTGGCCGACGACCCTTCTGCTCTTCGGGAAAGCACTGAAAGCGACCCATCCTCGGAGAAACTCCAAACAGACGCCCCCAGAACCATTGAGGATGAGGGCATCGAGCTCAAAGATAATTTCCCCGACTACGCCGACGTTGCCTCGATCGAGGAACAGACTTCCATCGAGCAACTTCGAGAGTACAACTCGATGTCGTCTGTCACCGAGCCCACGGAGTCGAGCCTGACTATCGATGACTCCACGGCAACGCTTCTTCATTCTTCCGACGATACCCTGGAGAACGGCCACATTGCTGACGATCAGTCCGATTCTTCTTCTCCCGACGAGCTTCTGTCAAAGTACGTGGATGCTTCCGCTCTCGAGGCAGACTCAGACCAAGAAAACGAGACCATGACCGACGAGCAGCAGGAGCTCCACCGTGAGCGGTCTGCCGTTGATGATGAACTATACAGCATCGACGTCAAGAAATTGGTGAGTGCATTACTTAGCTTAATGGTTACAAAACCTGTCGATATAAAAGAGAGTGCTGATTTGGTTACGTTACCTCGTCCAATCGTTGTGGAGGTAATGATAGTTTGTAATTTTGTTACCTAGCTCAATTATTACGGAATGAAATCGATGCAAGAGAAACTGATTAGGTTGTTGCATTACCTCCCCCAACGGTCATGAAACCTGTCGACGGTAGATTTGCAAACTGATTACCTAGCTCTGGGATTGCGGCATCCAATCGATGTAAACTGTGATAGGCTAAATACATCTTCTAGCCCGGTATTTCCCATTGGGGGTGCATATGAACCTACAGACCCCCTGTGGTTCACGCACGGACCCCTACTGGTTCATTCCGTTTATAGCTTCTGTGGCAATATTACATTGATTTTATCCCATAGATGATGAAAATTACAGAATATTTTAGGGTTATAAGAGGAAATATATACGCTTACATAGCTTATAATAATATTTTACATCAATTCATTGAAAGTGAAAAATTTTAACAATGGCATAGTTACCCCTAATTGCTTTTGCTCGTTCACAAAAATTCAACTTTTTTAATTTTCAAAAACGGCGAGAATAGCATATGCTAACCTTCATCCAACGTAAATAGTCATTTAGGGCGAGTCAAACTAAATTTAAGAGAATTGAAGGTAAAACTCGCTGTATGCGAATACTGGGCTGAGCTGGGATGTCACGTGACTGTGACATGAGTAATTATGTATTTAGCGTATGTTCTTATGCCTCTGCTCTTCTGTATTAATTGAGAAGCAATAGCCTGGGAACCATCGAGGTGTACATTACTCATTCAGTACGTAGTATACTAAATTGATGCCTTTTTAATGGTGTTGGGGGGGGGGGTCCGTGTGCTTCAGGGCGGTTTCACAGGGAGTCTGTAGAAAACTGAACTTTTGGAATCACTGCTCTAGCCCAATGGCGGTTGGTCCTCTGGAGTAGAAGACTCACTTTTCCTTAGCTGTTACTATCAGTCCTCTTTCTAAATCAATGGTCGCTAAACGGCTTCTTTTCATCTCGTTGTTGCCAGTCCTCTTACCTCGTCATTTGCGTTTTACTTTTTATGGCATTGAAAAATTGAGCGTTGGCATTTTACATTCGTACCTCTTTTCTTTTTATGCTTCTGAATCGTGAGCTGCGTTTGCGTATTATGTTTCATGATGGATTCCTGCTAGCAAACTTCTTATTCTAGCAGTTGATAGGCCAGCACTGACCGACAGTTTTCTCTGAATCTGTTTCTTTTCTCTTACACGCTGCAGTTTCGAATGTTCCGTTTCGCTATTTTAAGGAGGAAGGTAAGGAATCGAACACTTACTTTATATGCCTTATACGTTGTTTCATTTAAAGGAAGTTATTGCAAAATTTTTTCACTGGAAAAAAATGTACATTTTTGGACGAGCCTTACCACTACCAAAACAGACTAGGTACTCTGTTGTTAGTAGTGCGGGTATTTAGTGCTACATACTCTGCCTTTCGCTTTCTCCCCGATATTTATAGCTCCATCACTGTGTGTGCCCGTAGCCAAATTTGTTGCGCTTACCCTATTGAAGACACTTGGTTACGCACGCTGTTCCCATCAGCGGCCCACCTTGGCTGTTACAATATACCTACGTAGTGGGGAATTTGTTTTGTAGTTTCCTCTAAGCCTCTCTGCCCTTCTATTTCGTCCTTCTTATTGTAACTGGAATGTCAGGCCTGTTGTAAGTGGAGTGTCTGTGTTGCAGGCACATTCGTTCCTCTCAGCTGCCGGTGATAGCGATTCCGTCAGCAATACTTCTGCTGTAGAGGACCTGCCCTCCAACCTACCGAAAATATCCCACCTGGTAAGTTTCCCATGCTTTTCTTCTCATTAGAAAACGTTCCATCCTCACTAAAATTTCTTACCTGTTAAGTTTCTCGCCTTTTTCTCCTCATTAGAAAACGTTCCATCCTCTCTAAAATTCCCACCTGGTAAGTCTCTCACCCTTTTACGCGTATGCTTGCATCAATATAGCGTTGTTTAATGCGTGCCCGATATTTCTGTTATGATGAAGACTTGAGCCTTGCATAACCGCCGACATTAAGGACGCTTTTGATTGGATCCTCAAAGTCGATCTACGCCAAGCCAGTTTGACTTGATTTGTGCGGAACTGTAAACAGGAACTTTGGCTTCGTCTCTTTGATTCCTGTTCCAGATGTTAGATCCAACCCAATTACGTTGAGCCGACTGAAATCTCTATTTCACTGAGTAAAGTTGAGTTCTTTTGAAGTTTCAAAGGTAACCGATAGAGGGTCAATGCCTGCAACTCAATCCAGCTGGTCGAATCTAGCGCACCTGCTTGAAGTCCCGAACAAGTCAAGTCTCGAAGGCTCACTTTCGCTACCCCGCAAACACGCCCCAATTAAGCCTCAAATTCTGCAAGCATCGCATTCTTAAGCCACTAACTGCGGCGGGCGTATCTTTTCTACCGTGTCAGCAACGCATATTTCCTTCTTTCACAGTTAATGGGTTCACGTTTTCCCTAACAGGAGACTACGTAAATTTAAAAGTTCGTTGAAATCACAAACAGCGGGGCTTATGTAAAGTGTTGACCAGCGTGTTATATAAACAATTAAAGTACTGTAATGATATTCCTACCAAATACCAATAATGTGGTTAGTCTTTACGGTTAAATTGTGTATCAAATTATTCCTAATTTTTTTTTTATTGCCCTTCTTTTTAGATTTGGGGATAAATTTAGATTTCCACTTGAATGTATTTCATGGATCGGTCAGTTTTAAATCTAGCCGCATAGTTGTCATCAATCAACGTTCAGTGTTTTTCAACTTATTACCCTTTAATATACTGTACGTATATGATTTAATTTTAACTTTCTCCTAGGACTAACAACTATTTGGTAAACGCCGTTTATGGCACGCTATGCATTTAAGGTATAAAGTATTTGGTTTATCGGATTTACTTTACTGGAAGAAAGTGCACAAGTAGTCTGAACCCTGGGATTCATTCATGGCCACAGAATATATGTTTGGAGATACACCCTGCTACATTCCCTTCCCATCTCCCACAGGGAGCGTAGGCTATGCCGTGGTCCCTATGGTTAGGTTAGTCAGGGGCGTCCACGCTGTGTTAGAAGGAGCAGCGCCCCTGCAAAACCCTCATTTCTTCCGTGACCTCCGTTAGGCCTTCGGGTAATTCTGTGCGCCTACTCCGTTTGTATCCTTCCTTGCTACTTCTGCTATCTTTCTAGTGTTCTTCCTCTGCTTTCTGATTTGCTGTTCCATTGCGGGGTGGTTCTTCCTGCACGGGCTTTCCTTTTCGTTTTTTAGCGTAGAACATTCTTCCTCTTCATTTCTTTGAAATACTGTAGAGGCTAGGGAGGTTTAAACTAACGTATGATCTAATATAGTACCTGCATCTTAAATTGTTAGGTATGCGCCACTGCCCGTCGTGCATCACACGGTTTGTGTTATGCAGCTGATGCCAAGGCCTCACCTTTTATTCGCAATTACAACTTGATTCGAGGATGTGTATAGTTCGCTCGTCTTTCATGCTACCGACTTGAAATATATACTGGGACGACGTGCGAGCTACACATCCTCGCAACAAGTTGCGATTGCGAACGCATAGTGTGGCCTCAGTATTAGATGAAATCTAGAAAATGTTAAAGACGATGTTGACCGTTGTAGAAAAAGCCATGCGTCAACTAAGTTCGACATGAGCGGTTAGGAAGACTTCGCGTGAGCGAATAGAGTAGAATACGCAACCTTAGCATCTACAATTATAATGTCATCTACACAAAACAGGTTTAGAAGCAAAATTCGCAGCTTATCCGATTGCCACGCGAAGTATCTTATTGGAAGTTCAGAACTGTTAGGATGAACTGGACCACGGGATATGTTGAGTTAGTTACTAAGGTGGATCTGCTCATTCCTTTTTTCTAGCTTATGCTAGAATAATGCCAGTTTTAATGTACAGTATGAAATTTAATGTAAGGCTTTGATATTTTACCGTTAAGGCTTTGATATTTTACCGTTAGGTCGAGACCTACAAGAACAGCCCTGCCAAAAATATGGAGAGCTCCCAGCCCTCCGACATCCCTGCTGGCCTCTCGTTAAAGTCCATGGTGAGTCTTTAGCTGCTGATCCATCATATCATGACTCTGCTTTTGCCATAGATATAACATTATGAGGGTAATTAGGTATATATTCCCTCAGGGGGCATAGGATGGGCCATTGGGTTAGGTTAGTTTAGGTTCGTCCATCCTATGCTATGGGGGCCTGCCACAATATGTTTGGGCATCACGCACCCAAGGGTCCCGAGTGCCTTCTTCGCAGGGAATGTAGCATTTGGTCGCAGTTCCTGCTGAGAAGGTTAGTTTTGTAGAGTTAGGTAGGTCCTCTATATTTCCCCTTCTGTTCCGCGAGGTGGGCCGCCGAATGGTGGTAAGCGACCCATCCCATGGGACTCCTATCTGCTCCCGTGTGGGG
>LQNS02277099.1:907263-922033 GCA_001587735.2 Parhyale hawaiensis | reverse complement strand
ATATAGAAGACCTAAGGATGCCAGCACGATAAAGGATCAATGAAGAACACAAGAAAAATAAGAAGCAAATAAGAGAAGAGGAGATTCCGCACCGGCCTAGAGGCATTACGCAAACGTATAGGTTATTGCATGAATTCTTCACGCACGGGTCCACTAGTAATTAAGATTAAAGTAACCTATACTGCTAACTTAATTTCAAACTAGTACTTAGTGTGTGAAATTATTTATTGGGTGCAGCTTTAAGCTGCTTCAGATATCATAATCGAAGGAAGGGGCAAAAACGCAAGATCCAAACACTTCGGGAATTCCTACAGAGAGTCAGGGCGCATGGGCAAGCGCGGCTCCCCGCACCACAGAATGCGAGACTCTGCAATGCAATAAGACGACACCATAGCATTACTTGCGCTTTCAGGCAGTGGATTATGTGTACCAGCTGGAGAAAAGTGCACTGACGTGGGAAAGAAGCTTCGCCTTTTATGCCCCAACAAACGACGGTTGTGCGCTAGAAAGCATTCAGAGCGCGGCACTAAATGAGCCAACTAACCGCTGCTAATGGAACTCCAGGCAGTAAAGTAAGCAAGATGCTGCATCGCTCATCCAGCTGCTAACGTAGTGAATTTCTCTCAGATTTCTGCGTAGTTTCTATGGGCGGTCACAGCACTGGGTGTCCAGCACAGTATAGGTACAGCTTGCTTGCTCTCAGATTGTCGAGTGTCAGCCTACAGTTTCCGACTGCTGTCGACGCACAAAGTCTCCAGCAAAGTTAGAAAATATGGATGAAGTTGTATACTTGATACTGTCAGCAAAGACAAACAACTCTTATATTGCAAGGGATCTTCAAAGTTGAAAGGTAAAAATGTGTACTTGAAAAGTTTATCAATTCTAAAAGCTCCCATGACATAGAGCTCATAAAATTTCCAAATTCTGACCGTAATACGAGTCACTTTCAACGTACAGTAACGAAAATGAAACTCTTACGGCCGCTGTCACGTCCACAACAGAGGCCTTCGGTCATATCAAGTCTCTGCAGGCCACTTGAGTAAAAACTAAGCCTTCGAGATCTCTGTCACGTGCAGAGGAGCTTCGCACGTAGGTTTTTACAGGGGGGGAAAGTTCCGAAGTTGCTGCAGAGTACTACACGCTGCCACAATCTTACGCTACCATTATACGCGAAATGTCAGTCAATGTTGTAAGCGGTCTTACGACATCAGCAGGCAACCCTAGGGAGAGACGGGCTGGACGAAAGAGGCGAGCTCCAAGTACGCGTTTCATCATCATTATTATTTTACCGAAGTTAGAATGAGCTTCCCTAGGAAGAATTAAACAGTTCCAAAGATGAAAAGAGGAAGGGATACAAAGTTTGTTGATTGAAGCGTGGAACCCATACACAAGGTGTTTACACACAGGATCAGTGCTCATAGGCACAGCAAGTCGAGAAAGAAGAGAAAGAGATGAACAAACATCATCAGCAGAAGTATGAAAACGGAAGGAAGCAAAGTGGGCACGAAAAGTAGATGTCCCGAAGGCCTAGCTAAGACTAAAGTAATCTATGAGTACCTACCCTTCGAGGTGACACTTCCCATACCATATAGGATGGGCGAACCTAACCCTGTGGCCCATTCAATTCTCTCTGAGAGGCACATCTGACTAAGACAGGGTAACAGGGCACGTAGCCATTGCATTATACAAGGACCAATAAAAATGTTTTTCGTAGGAATAGCACTACTTGACATTGCCTTTAGGAAGAACCTTAGTCCATAAAGCGTTAAAATCATTATTCCATTATGTAATTCCCACGCGAGTAAGTTCAGCCGGTCGCCCAGTGAAGGGATAAGCGAAATAAGTTGACACATGGAAGTTGTGACGTCACCGGCGCAAAGGCCCGAGCAAACTAGTGGAAAGGAAACAGCAGGTGATGCAGGATAGGACACGACAGGAAGGACACAGCGCGCGGAACAGGAATGTGGTCCGGGCAGGCAGGAGAATGGTGGGGAGGGACAGACGGACGGGCGCGACCATGGAAGGCTACTTCGGACGTGAGTGCAACTGATCCTTGATAAGGTAACGTACTTCAGGCCATCCATTCTTTGCTGTTACGGAAGAAAAGAAAGGGATGCGCAGAGTAGAAAGTGAAGGGGAAGTTATGCACTCAAGTGTTCTTTTGAGGTACCTATGCAAGGCAATGGTAAACCAGACTTGCTCAATGTGCTATTTCGAGGATGGTTACTCCGTGTCGGATGGTCCTAATCAGACTCCCACTACTGGATCTAGCCAGTGCCCGACTCCCCGAACTCCAAAAACCTTCCACTCTTGCAGAATCAGACGAATTCTTAACAAAATAGGCCTTCACCGACTCCGATTCCTGGCCATTAAAATGTCCGACTTTATAATCCGATTCTGAGACTCATTAGCAATAGAACAAAAAAAGTAGGACTGGCAAAGAAAAAAAATGTCCTGATGGGGTTTACAAAAAACTATGGTAAGGTATGTAGTACCGTGGAAGATAGGTACCTACTACAACTCTCCATAACAAAGGAAGACGCAAGCGATGCGGACTCGAGCAAGCTCAACATGCTGTGAACGCAAAATAAACGACGACATTTTAAACGCAATGCAATGAACTAATTTCAAACTTGACAAAAAATGCAAAACGAAAAATCAAAGTGACTCATAACAATTTAAACTAGTAATAACATTTTAAATAGACAGTACAGCAATGCTAATAATCCGGCAATAGTTTAAAGAGGGCCGGAGGATGAATCCCGGCTGTTCTTGGGGATGTGCCCGATGTTCCGTCTACTGCCAGCTATCTGCTCCAACAGTGAGGTAATATGATGAAAAGTTCACGACAGTCTAACGCCGCCATCGTACTAACAATTAAGATTAGCGTAAGGTAAGCTTTAAGGCAGATAATAGGTGTTGTTCCAACATCAAATTACACAAGAGCCGATAATGTCAGCCGGAGGTGGCTGAACGCATACGATAGCAGTTTACTGATAGGAGTGACACACACCACAGTATAACGATATTGATACATACGTGGGTATAAATATTAAATATAGATACCTAATATGCGTATAATGTACAATGCACTTATTTTCTATTAACCATCCGGGTTTCGTTTTTATAAGTTTTTTTTACAATAACGTCCTGCGATTTTTTTTAATATTATGGGGCAAGGTTTCCAAAAACAAAGGGTGTCATCTTCAAGGCAAGATACACATGGTCCGACAGTTTCGAGGCGAAAACCTTTTTAGTCTCGTAAAGGATATTGGGTACGATCTTTGGAAGCTTGGTCCTTGACAATAATAACGTGAAACCGGTAAGACACATCAATCACATAGCCTAGCCATGAAAATAAACATGGGTAAATTTTACCTATTTAGTGCTCATACAACAAATTTAGCTATAGGAATCGAATCGAATTCGAGACTGCAGTGCCCAAACTGCACCATTAAGGTAGCTCGAGGTTTACTCCTTGATTTACCTTCAAATTCCGCTTGCAAGCAACACGATTTGCAATGATTCCTACATGCAACTGAATGAAGGAAAGGAAAAACACGGCGTAAATACAGTAACGAATAACTAATGATGTCTATTTATATGTACAGGCAGCCATACTAGTGCATCTCGTGCTGCAATACGACAGAGTTAGTCATTAATATACTAGTATTTTTTACCGGCATAAATACGAACCAGCTGACGCAGCTACCACACCACTCTGCCCGCCGCTCCATCGTCGAGCCATAGCGGCACAGCCGATATTATTATTAAAATACAGTAATAAAATAGGAGCTCTTCATCCCGTCCGATGGTCTATAACTTGAAAAATTTAACCCTTTTCTGGCGCATCAATATACCTACTGGAATTACACTAAGAGCATCTGATCCCTCTACCCAGGTTGTAAATAAGCCGAAAATTACCTAGACTTTCGTCACATCGACACAATGGCAATATCGCCACCAAGGGTTCGTCGTACACCCTGATACTTAATCAGAATACCTGAGACTTTCATTTATCTGCAGACTAGAAATGTTCCCAATTAATAGGTGATGTCTATTCTGTTAGTAAACTTTTTCGGTACTACTGACGCCATCTCCAGCTTGTTAGTTACTAACCCTCTCGTTCCTGGTGCCATCTCCAGATGCCGCATCAATTATAGTTTTGGTTATTAAACCCAGCGCGTTGTTTCTCGCTATGGAAATTTGGACAACATATTTAAGAACGCGTCTGAAGTCAGTCCTACTATTTTATCTACGACTGAACTAACCCGTACTTAGGTGCACTCAAGTGACTACCTACCATGATAGTGTCTTCTATGAGCGTCTGTGAGAACCAATCTCACAGTTAGAGCAGATTTTTCGTACCCAAAGGGTTAATATAACCTTTAGGAAATCGTTTCTTTTGTTTCGATTCTCATTCAAACACTGAACACGTCCCCTCCCCAAAAAAAACTCATCCAACAATACTGGTGTTTAATCGACATAAATAAGAGCTGTGTTTTTGTAACTCGACCTGCAGGAGCCTGAAGTTGCTGCACAGCTCATGTGCGCGCCAATAATGCCGCACCACAATGTGCATTCGCACACACAACTTGATGCGAGGATGGGCAGCTCGCGCGTTGTTCATGCTACCGTATCTATGCTACAGACTTTAAATTTGCACGTATCGGGATTGCAAGTCCTCGCATTTATAGGCATAGTGGTGCGTGCGAATGCCGAGTGTGACTCCGGAATAAGTCGGCAGAACAGCGATGTGCGAATACTTTCTTACATTTTAAAAATATGGAATACGATGAGAGAGTAAAGCAGTGTGTAAGCGAAGCGACTCGAGGAAATGTAAGTAATTCAAAACCCAGATAACCTGCGTTAGTTTATCATATAAAATAAATTAACATGTCGTCAATGGTCTTGATAAGAAATAGAATCAGCCGCACTAAAAAGTCGCAAAATTGTAATAATCTTCGGCGTGGACAACTCGGATGAAAATGACTTAGTAAAGGAAACTCGCATTGATAACGTAATGTAGTTGAAGAATGCAACATCTTAAGTACATCTGCCAGCATGTAGGTATATCAAATACTTTACCAGAAAATGTATAAAATGTAGAGAGAGGTAACGCAAAAGTCTACTTATAAATTTTCGGTGCTACGAGGTAGGGTACCCCAAGCTTATTCGACTATCAGGAGTGTCTTTCACCCATCGTTTACAATCACCAGGTAGGTATGTATCACCCATCGTATTACAATCACCAGGTAGGTATGTATCACCCATCGTATTACAATCACCAGGTAGGTATGTATCACCCATCGTATTACAATCACCAGGTAGGTATGTATCACCCATCGTATTACAATCACCAGGTATGTATCAGCCATCGTATTACAATCACCAGGTGTGTATCACCCATCGTATTACAATCACCAGGTAGGTATGTATCACCCATCATATTACAATCACCAGGTAGGTAGGTATTACCCATCGTATTACAATCACCAGGTATGTATCACCCATCGTATTACAATCACCAGGTATGTATCACCCATCGTATTACAATCACCAGGTGTGTATCATCCATCGTATTACAATCACCAGGTAGGTATGTATCACCCATCGTATTACAATCACCAGGTAGGTATGTATCACCCATCATATTACAATCACCAGGTAGGTAGGTATTACCCATCATATTACAATCACCAGGTAGGTAGGTATTACCCATCGTATTACAATCACCAGGTAGGTATTACCCATCGTATTACAATCACCAGGTAGGTATGTATCACCCATCGTATTACAATCACCAGGTATGTATCACCCATCGTATTACAATCACCAGGTATGTATCACCCATCGTATTACAATCACCAGGTATGTATCACCCATCGATCGTATTACAATCACCAGGTATGTATCACCCATCGTATTACAATCACAAGGTGTGTATCACCCATTGTATTACAATCATGTGCACCAGGTGTGTATCACTCATCGTACTACTATCACCAGGTATGCATCACCTATCGTATTCCAATCACCTAATTGCAAAATGCACTTCAGTTCCGGTATGCAGTATCCGTACCAAGCGCAAGGTTACCCAACCACCCACCCAACCAAAACCAAGTTAACATCCAAAAAAACTTGTTCAAAACACAATGAATTTCCTGCTGCCTGGGAACATGTTCAGTTTCCGCTAAGTGAACGATGCTCGGACAAATGTCAGAACTGCTTACACAATACCAACCTGCTGAACCATCGTGGTTTGATTGGAAACAACTAAAGTGATTCGATAATTGAAATATGGCCGACTAGACTCGAAGATCACAGAAAGAACCAAGCACAACACATCCACACACGAACACGACTCATCCGCGACTGTCGAAAAATAGCGCAGCTTCACCAGCAGTTCTCTCAAAAGCTTCGTTTTCTGTGATGATCGAAAACGAGATGCCGATCTATCATCGATGGTAGCGGCAGCGAACAGATTTTACGTACAAAAACTCACGGTTTTGAGGCAATGCCTCTTCTGACGCAAGACGTAATTATAGAATACTTTTTTTTATATATATATATATTATCTGGGTTTCCTCCGAAGAGCATCAAGGTCCAGGAACTGAAACTTTAATTTCACGTAAGAATAACATTATTAATTGCAACTTTTACGAAGGTTGCCGTAATTATTTAAATTTCTATTATTTTTAGTCTCCGTAAAATCATGCGGCACTATTGGCATTCGCTGGTGACGTCACTAAGAACCTAAAAAAGAGTTAAACAATATCAGGAAAAAGGAAATGGCTGTATGTGCAATTACGTCACAACGGAAGCTCCGCCCATGGAACAAGTCTTCCCTCATACTAGTGACACGTTCTTTTCGCTTGAAAACACGATGATCAACTACGCCGACGATTCCACTTTGATGGCAATTATATACCTGCTCCTCGCATTACTGTATGGTGCTCTGCCTGGAGTATGAAGCTGAATACCAGTAAGACCAAGTCGATGATTATCAGTCGGTCTCGGACACTTGTACAGCAGCATCTCCAACTGGAGATTGAAGACACTTTGCTTCAGGAGTCTAGCTCCTTGGAGATTCTTCGTGTTGTCTTTGATGAGAAATTTTTGAGCTGCATATTAGGAGGTTGGTGTCATGTGCTTCCACTAAGATTGGGCTCCTGCGTAAGGTGAATTATTCTTTGTTTGGTGACAGTCAGGTTGTCCGCAGATATTTTTATGAGTTTTAACTGCCTGTGTTAAGAGTATTGCTGACCGGTCTGGGCTTCAGCTGCTGACACTCGCGTTAAACCGACTTGTTAGTTCAGCCAGCAGGCTGTGTGCTGATAATGATCTAGTGAACGTGTCCCACAGGAGAAGAGTAGCAGAGCTATGTATGTTTTATAAGCTGTACAATAATGAGAGGCATTGGTTGTATTCTGCTCGCCCTGCCCTCAAGGTATTTGGGAAAGAGACTCGTGCTGCGCGCGGAGTGCACCCTTTCACTTGGGAGGCTGTCGTATGTCGAACTAATCAGTTCTGTCGGTGCTTCGTGCTCTGGTCGGGTAAGGTTTGGAATTTGTTGCCGGTATCGGCTTTTGGTCGTATTGGCCTGCAGGCATTCAAGTCAGCTGCTAATGTTTTTTTTACTGGATTTCCTTCAGCAGCGTTTTGGGCTTCCGGGTGTTGCTAGATGCTTCATTTGGGTTGTATTACCTGTCCGTAGGAGCTCAAGCGTGAAGTTTTCATAATAATATTATATTGCAAGAGCTGGAGTACTCCGCTTTCGAAAATATCGAAAACGAATTTTATTGTTAGCTTCTCTTGTTTATTAACTTTCCCAATCTCACTCTCGTTATACTGTTTCGCTTCAATGATGCTTTCTCCTATTGCGTTAAAAGATTTATTGTAACATGTAGCGCTGCCTCAGTAAGAAGGAACTGAGCTGGGTTCACACGGCAGTCAAATGAAGTAGTTCTCTCAAATGATTGTTGTTCGCCCAAAGGTTTGGTTGAGCCCTCGATACCACAACTGTGACGACAAAGAGTTACTTAACAAGCGTCGCTAGTAAATATGATATATGTCTTCAGGTTGGGAGTGAATTATAATTTAGTTGGTTATAGTCAGAAAGTTTAAGCCTCCGTTTCCGAGCAGAACGATATCACAGAAGAAAGAGCAAGGGACAGTGTATGCCGACAGAAACGGGGAACCCATGCACGGAGGTGTTCCCACACAGGATCAACGCGCATGGGAACAGCAAGTCGGGAAAGAAGAGGAAGAACAGAATAAAGCATGAGCAAGTAGGAGTATGAAATCAGGAAAAAAGCAAAGTGGGCAAGAAAGACAGACGTCCCGAAGGCCTATAGCTAACAGCCAAGGTAACCTTCGCAAACACCGTGGAGGCGCCGCTCTCCATAACATAGAATGGGCGAATCTAACCAGCCCTATGGCCTATGGCCCATCCTATGCCCCCTGAGGGGAATTATAATTCCGAAGACAGTGTACTTTTCCACGATACTCGGACACACACAGCCACGTACTCGGACGAGGAGATGAACGAACGTGTTTATTTGACTGACGTATGAACCCACTTTTACCTTTTACGTTGATATGAACAGGCGTTACTTCCACCCGCTTCAGCGAGAGAAAAAAAAAACAAAGAGATGACCGACACGTAGGATAACTTGGCAAAAGTGAGAGAAAAAAGTTGTCAATAATGGACAAGCGGGCGGAGCAAAAACAAGTCATTGGGAGCCTCGATGACCAAGAACTGCAGAAATGATAAACGCGACGCGTCAGCGAAGGCCGACATGTGAGAAATGTTTGATAAAAGAAGGTCAAGCGGACGAGCGAGAGAACAAGCGGCTAACATGTAGCGGTGCCGTGTGATTATAGAAGAGGCGATAGCCGCGCAGCATATATTGTCGGTAAATTCATAATAGAGGAGTATACAATGCTGATCTTATCTACGTATCACTGACTCTATAATTACCAATGTGTACGAAATTATTTGAGAACTTTCGCATGAGGTATATAACTACTCAAAAATTTATCTATTTCCAAACTGCTGTGGCTACACGGAAATTATAAGTAACCAACTGCATCATAGAAAAATATCGTAAATATTAACTTGAATAGTATGAAGAGAGTATGGCAGAGTAGGTCAGTAGAACAATCGTATGCACTTGCAGAAGAAAGAATTTTACAAGGTCAAGTAAGGTAGTTGAGGGAATCCATCAGAGTCAACGGAGAAGTCCAATGGCACTGACGAATGCAGATAGCGAATAACTAGAAGCGACGTCGTTAACATATTGGAACTTCGCAACACGTGAACCACCAAATCTGAACGGACAGACAAAGCCAAACTCGCCTCGCTGAAAACTATACACTCACTCTGGAAGCGGAAAGCCAATTAAGTCATAGGTGTGATGAAGATGAAGTCCAAGCAGGCGGTCTGATAAGTTAGGGTTAGGATTTTTAAAGAACAGTAGCTGCTCAGCGAAGTGGGAGGAACATGTAGTCGACTTTCTCAGTTGAAAGGACCAATCAGAAGTCACAAAGGCAACAAGGTAGCTCTGCTTTGCCACTAGTAATTCTCCTTTATTCTGTCTGGACCAAACTTTCAAATAACAATAATGGTTACACCTTTTACTGTTTTAGAACTTCCTCTAATGTTTACGAGTGTAAATAATGAGTTATTCTCCACTATGTGTTGGCAGGTGCAAATAATTAGTGACCTCATTTAAAAGTTCACACTTGCATGCTAGAGCTCCCCCAAGCGACGCAATAACGAAAAAACTTCAGAATGTCTGGAATACGGAATTTCTTCCCATGCAACAAGCGTCACTAGTTACGCCTCGGTGGCGTAAGACCATCACCCGCGGTAGGGGCCAAATTCAACGAAGTCGTTTTAGATGAACGAGGCTAGGTCACAGCCGCATTCTTTCCATGGATTAACTCTTCAATAATAACATAGGAAAAAATAGAACTCTCCGTTCTCCAGACGATCTGCCGCGGTGGAGAAAATTTAACGCCGTCATTTAACAGAGAGATAGAATCATACTGAATAACAAACTCGAACAAATAGAAAACCTCCTCAGAACAGGTAATGATTGTTGATCTCTTCTCGGTGTTTACATGCGCAAATAGTTGTTGACACAGTAGGCTATGTCTTGCAGAGGTCGAGGTGACACTTCCTAAGGACAGAGCAGCAAGAAAAGCATCAACTCTTACTTACCTTGGCAATCCGTTTCTTGAATTTTCTGATGATTCTCATGACTTTCTAATCCATTAACGCAGCGTGTAAAAGAAAAGTAAATGGAATGTCAAAACGGGTAAAACAGCCGTGCCACCAATGAGAATATTAGGAACGTAAGAACGTGCACCCATTGAAGGAAGCAAAAGTCATCGCTTGTATGTACTACTAAGATCTGTTGACTATCGAGAACGTAGGACCGCATATATACTATTTACTACACACAATATTATGGGAACTCACAGATTAGCTCGATCAGGGCCAGACTGTGGGGGACTCGCCACAAAGGCTGGTAGCAAAATAACAGGCTAGTGTGAATAGGGTTGAGGTATATGCTATATTAAACAAAAGAAAAAATAACGAAAGTTTTAGCTGGCACAAACAAACTTTAGTACGGTAATCAAGACGCGGCGACGGTAGACACATTATTTTCAATTTCATCTCGAGAAAATACATATAAAGATGTCTATTGCACGATAAATCGTCACCAGCTTACACAATTACCCTTACAGAATTTTTGGGCTCCCACATAAGCTAAAATCACAAAAAAAGCTCATTAAGTTAATTGGAGAGGAGTACCTAACCCGCTGGTTATTAATCTCGTCACTAAGCTACCTGGTTATCGGGAACTAGGGAAATTTAAATCAAAATTGTATATAGGGCATTTTTCTTAAGTCTCCTGACGAGGAAACACTTCAGGATCGAACAGCTTAGATTTTGAAGGTTTACTCTTAACGTGAGATACTACAACGGGCAATTGTTTACTTTGGCGATGCTTTAAGATAAGTCTATTTTATAAAGGAATGAATTAGAGAGTAGTTTAGTAGCATATAGGGCACCCGAATAGCCCTTTTTGAGGGTAGGTTTCGGCTCCACCTACTTCCGGTTTCCAAGGCCCCACTCACTTCCGGTTTGCGCCCCCCCCCCAGACCCCCGCTAAACCGGTAGTGCATTGGCCGTTATAAACTGGAAGCTCACGCGCGAGGGGAGCCGCGAGGGTAGGTTACCCTCAAAAGTGCGCATCTCGGTGCTCTATATACTACGTAGTTTGTCTCTCCTTGCAAATTGACACTTCAGCGAGGAAAAGACGCTAGAACATGTTGAAATAAAGGCGATATCCAAGCACGGAGGCGTTCCCACGCAGGATAAATGAACATGAGAACAGCAAGTCCGGAAAGAGGATTAAAAGAACGAGGCACCATCAGTAGAAGTAAAATGCAATTTAAGGGTTAAAGAAAGAAAGACGGTTGGAAAGCCTACTTAAAGCCAAGGTAAATTTTTGTGCCAATGTTTAGTTGCGTTTTTATAAGCCCATTATACAGCATGATACATTTCCGAAATTGAACTTTTCTCTCGAGTGTTTCCTTTAATAGGTTATTGGACTATTACCAGGTCTGATATCGATACCTACCACCAGGTCTAGTACTGTAGACATCTAAAATGAAGTCCGGTAACATAAATACCTATAATAACCAGGTCGCGTACCGAAGATCTCTAGAATGAGTTCCTAGAATAAACACATACTAGAGTACTCGACGCATGGGCCTGGACTCGAGTGCAATACAACAGGTTCCTCAGCGACAAACGCGGCAGCGTCTTCCGTCATAAAAAAACCGAAAACAAAGCCAGACGACACGGAATCGCAGGTCCGCTAAGAAACTTTTCAGTACTAGATAGAAGGTCATCAACTAACCCCAATTCTTAAAAGACTGATAATATTTTCATCATCATCATTATTGTGGCCATTATTGGCATCAACATTCTTACCACCATCAACTTCCTAATTAGTATCACCAATAACAGAACCGTTATTACACGTACTAAAATAACTAGTAGGTCTTCTCACCCACTACCAATATTACTGGCCGTAGCACAAGCTCGGTAGCGCTCCAGAAGCGGGAACAGCCCACAATAGGACTGCATGTCAGCAGGCAATACAGCTCTGCAAGGGACGCAACAAATGTTCAGCAAGGTTGGGACGAGCTTTGCTGTTGTTAGAGACGACATTGGGAGTTAGATCAGAACTGTTTGCTGGGCAATCAGTTTTGATGTGGGCAAGACACGACATCGCTACGCTGGTTTGTACTGCTGCCCGGGACTGTACACATACCCGCCGCCCCACAGGCGGTTGTCGGTAGCCGATGTAAATTGATCGATTAAGGAGTCAATAGCAATAGTTTCTTCCATAAGGAATTCCATAAATTCGAAGGACACTAATTAACGTTAATTTTTATGAACATAGAGCACTTGGAAGGGACGTCCCTACGGCAAGAAAGCAAAACCGATACGAGCATTGCTGTCGACACACATCACGGAAGAAAAGAGCTAAGAGGTGGCAGAAGCACAAAGCAAGTTGCAGTCTGAATGCGTTACTGCCCATTACACTACGGGTCCTGCATTACTACCGCACAACTGCACATCGCATTGGACTGAAGTTAAGGCAGTGAATTATATACCAAAGCCATGGTACGGCGAAGTGCTGCCGTCAAAAAGGCCTGGAGCAAATACCAATAATAAAATAGTGTGGTATTGCCTACGATAATCACAGCAGTGGAAGAGGTTGGCCTTAGAGAAGCTGTGCTCGATGGCCGACGGCGGTTTTGCCGTAAAGGTGCATTTTCTGAGGGCCGCTGTGTCTCATGTCGGGGCAACGGGATGAGAAATTTGGATCACCTGTACAATTGTCAACCCAGAAGCAAATGGGGCAACAATGGTACACATGGGAAAAACTGGGGTGACAGTTGTACAGAGGGCTTAACTTGACTAACCTAAAGCAATCTAACCCAATAATTCCACAGGTGAATATACTGGGGTGACAATTGTACAGGTGGGATTTATTTACAGTAGTACAGTGTGAATCAAATCTCAGAGAACTCAATGAGAGACGCCTTCATTCCGATGGCGTTAGGGCATGGTGCGCAAATTCAAGAGTATGATTCATCAGGCCTCGTATGGACCCCTAGCCTTTAGTATTTTTCGTCTTTGTCAAAAAACTGTGGGGCTCTTGCCGTAAATGCTGACAGTAATTCGACAATGCTAAAGAATTTTTTCCAGCTCTCAAAGAATTGGAACTGAACAAGGTTTGGCTGCAGCAAAATGGGGGCCACATTTATACCACTAGCATTTCTCTTTTTTTTATTTTGGAGAAAGAGATGCTACTCAATGGAGACTGGTATCCAAGGAGCGAAGAAGAAACTAGCATTCATACTCGCCTGATTTGCTCCCAGCGATTATTATCACTCGCGAACAGAGTGAGAGAGGTGATAATGTTTTCGTTAAAGATTTAAGTATATATATATTTGTATATTTGTCGGTCCATCCACTAAGTGGTTGAACGAGTTGAGCAATGTTCATATTTTTTGCAGGGAGTCAGTCTGGTGGGTTGCTCTCGATGTGACCCATGCCAAAAAAGTGGGAATAGCTGGCAATAAAATGACTGCGATGAAATTTGTTCTCCACCCAAAAACTGGTAGGAGTTGAGCTATCTTCATGATTTTTTGCAGCGAGTCTGGTGGGCTGTCCTCAATGTCACCCATGAAAAAAAGAATTAAAAATAGAATTAGCTGAACATAAAAAATGATGGCATCGAAATTTGCTCCCTACCCACAACTGCAGCACGCCATGCGAGCTTGACTCATCTGCTCGAGGTGCCGAGTTCAAGCGACAAGCCTGTCACGGGATCTTTGTCGCGTCCGGCGCGCTGAGTCGGCAATTGTTTGGTATGCGGAAGCTGGGTGGGGCACCTGCCTGACCAGGAATGGGAGGGTGGGGGGGGCTCGGGTCGTTGAACCTTCCATTTCGGCGCCCTAATTCTTAGTGACCCGTGGTCGCTTGCGGCTCTAGTTACTCTTCTGAGGCCAGTTGGCCTATATCTGCAGCACGAACCAATGCATGTGGGTTTCCCAGGGAAGGGTACAGTCTTGACTTTACCTTTACTGAAGGAGTTGAACTATTTTCATGATTCGTCTCAGAGAGTCTGGGCTGTCCTAGATGTGACCCATGCCAGAAAACTAGAATTAACTGGCCATAAAAAATGACGGCAATAAAATTTGCTCCAACCGCAGGTGATGGTTTTACGCCACCGAGGCGTTCTAGTTTTCTATGGGATTATTTTAATTTTCTGCTTTTAACGATCGCCCTAGACCTTGGAAGCCCACATAATATATTCGAGATGAAATTGTCGATCTAGCTTGAGAGAGAGAGAGTGGGTTCAAGCATCCGAAGTTCCCTGCGCTCGCGCTTAAAATTATTTTTTTATTAAACTGAGTGAAAATAAATGTATAAACACAAATAGAGGCGTGCACGGTGTTTATGCTCACAAAATAGGAAACTCCCACGATCCACCTTTTATTACAATTATCCATCTACCATGTAATCGAAATGACTACTGTGCAGAACATTAAAGTAGTAGTAGTAGTAGTAGTAGTAGAAGTTTTACTAGCGCTTCAGTGGCACACTGCCTATATCGCGCCGAACTATTCCTGTGTTTAACCACAGGCTCGTGCGCCAACTAGGGCGCGTTTT
>LQNS02277099.1:893892-905416 GCA_001587735.2 Parhyale hawaiensis | reverse complement strand
GTCAGGAAACGGCCAGACGAAAGTCAGGAAACGGCCAGACGAAAGTCAGGAAACGGCCAGACGAAAGTCAGGAAACGGCCAGACGAAAGTCAGGAAACGGTGAGACGAAAGTCAGGAAACGGTGAGACGAAAGTCAGGAAACGGTGAGACGAAAGTCAGGAAACGGTGAGACGAAAGTCAGGAAACGGTGAGACGAAAGTCAGGAAACGGCAAGACGAAAGTCAGGAAACGGCAGGACGAAAGTCAGGAAACGGCAGGACGAAAGTCAGGAAACAGTCGGACGAAAGTCAGGAAACGATCGAATGAAAGTTAGGATACGGTGAGACGATAGCCAGGAAATGGTAGGACGAAAGTCAGGAAATAGTAGGACGAAAGTCAGGAAATGGTAGGACGAAAGTCAGGAAATGGTAGGACGAAAGTCAGGAAATGGTAGGACGAAAGTCAGGAAATGGTAGGACGAAAGTCAGGAAATGGTAGGACGAAAGTCAGGAAATGGTAGGACGAAAGTCAAGAAATGGTAGGACGAAAGTCAAGAAATGGTAGGACGAGTCAGGAAATGGTAGGACGAGTCAGGAAATGGTAGGACGAGTCAGGAAATGGTAGGACGAGTCAGGAAATGGTAGGACGAAAGTCAGGAAACTATGAAGCGAAAGTCAAGGAGTTGTGGGACGAAAGTCAAGAAATGGTGAGACGAGTAAGGCACTGGGACGAAAGCTGGGAAATGTTGGAACAAAGCCAAGGCATAGGGACGAACCTACTTCGTGACCATTACAATGGAAGGAGCACAATCAAGGGAGAAAAGGAATAAAAAAAACGACTGTATGATGAAAAAAGGAAGCAAAGCAGAGACAAAAGGAATGTTGTTCGAGATGCTAAACTACAGAGTTCCCATTAGTGGGTTGATAGTCTATGATACGGTAAGAAATGAATCTCACCTTTATTAATAGGTCTATTATGCCTGGACCATATATGCATTTCCACGACCAACTAATTGGGACTACATATGCATTTCCACGACCAACTAATTGGGACTACATATGCATTTCCATGACCAACTAATTGGGACTACATATGCATTTCCACGACCAACGAATTGGGACTACGTATACATTTCCACGACCAACTAATTGCTAGGATGAGCAGTTCTCGGGCCGTTTCGATACCACAGTTCATTGACAGAAGATAGTCGAGTCAGGTTTGAGTGTAATAGCTACGCTCTTAAATTTTCAGAATTGTTACGTCACAATTGCGTCACGCCACAGTTGCAGCGGGAAATGTTTGATATTTTCACAGTGGCGTGACGTAATTTTGACGTCACAATTCTGAAGATTTCAAGAGCGGAGCGTACACACTCAGATCGGACAAAACTGTCTCCTGTAAGTGAACTGTGTTCGATACATATTTAAAATCGGTAGCATAGATACAGAGGCATAAATGGCGTCCGAGTCCGGCATCCTTGCATCAAGTTGTGCGTGTAAATGCTTAGTGTGTCCCTGGCATTAGATGAACTGGTCTTCACGCAAATAATGGGTAGCTCACATTTGACTGAGATGCCGGTACTTTTCAGATTTATTGTTTGCATGAAGAAAGGAAAAGATCAACTTTGGGAAGCTTTTTCCAATTATTGAATTCAGTGTTTTACCACCCTAGACGCAACGAGGCGATTCATGAGTGAGGCTCAACTGAAAAAAATTCAAATAACACTTCTCATCAGTAGGAATATTTTATCTCGGCATTCCTGCCGGAAAAACTCGGTTTGGTTCAGTGCGCTACTACTGGCGAGAAAAAGACGCGAAGAATAGAAAAAGACACTCGAGTGGACGGTCCCATTCGAGGCCTTCCACAGTAGAGAGGGTAGAGAAGTCCCACGAACTAGGTCGGCTATCTTGATCGACAGCCCACCTCGAGGAACAGAAAGCGAAAAATAGAGAACCTACATAACTTTACAAAAATAACCTCGCCAGCAGGAACTGCGGCCAGCTGCAACATCCTCTGCGGAAAAGGCACTTGGGACTCTTGGGTTCGTGAGGCCCAAATATATTGTGGCAGGGATAGGGCCCGACAGAATATAACCATGAGGGCAAGCTTTTTTCAAAAAAAAAAAAGAAAAAGAAATGGCATGCATGATGTTGACAAAGAAGTACATGAAATACGGCCTTAAATTAGGATTATCAGCATTTTTATACACACGTATCTGTAGGGTTATCGAGTATTTATGTAGGTATTGCATTATTAATTTGTTTTTCGATGTAATTAAATTTTAAATTATGTTAACCCTAGGAAAACGAGGGTACCTCATGCAAGACGTTTCAAAAAGTGCTTTTTCTACGACAAACAAAGGTCATAGTTGGTCCTCACATAGGGTTATATCACACGTATTTACACTGGGTGTTACAATAGGGAGATAAAAACACTAAACCTACAACAATTAAGGGGATCCAAAACAACAACAAAAGGACATATGGTAGACAGAAAATAAATGCACATAACACAAAACAGAAGTACAGAAGAGCGTGGTTACTTTCATTTCTTCAAACTCGGTCACCACTTAGGGTGCAGCGAGAAACATCTACCACAATACGATGATAGGCTACACTGAAATATTTCAGCAGTGCGGGTGTTTAGATACGCAACACAAGCTAGTTCCAGCGCACGAGCAGGGACGCTGCTGCTGCTGGAAGCGGTTGTCCGCCTGCCTGCCTGCCTGCCTGCATGTATGTTTGGCCACTGAGATAAGAATACCACTGACATAAACTACCGCTCCAGACAGCGAGAAGACGTGGCAGCTTTACTGACTGCGTTTTGCCAAAACGCGGCCTAAATCCGGTAATAGGACTACAAAATACAATACAAAAAATAAACATGTGCGCAATACTTTTAAAGAAATCGGAAAGAAAAACACGTACACACACGAACAGAGCTAACACGTTTTTTTTTTCACCGAAGGGGTAAACGAACACACCAAGTGTTAAAACTACACACTTCAAAAGCACGCACTTTTTACTTTAGACACGCGTTATATCAATTTCTGTACAACTTGTAAGCGCACTAAAAAAAAAAGTTAGAAATGTACACAACGGGTTTTAAGAAAATGGGACGCAGAAGGAATACGCAAAAAGCCACGATAAAACGGAAACAACACAGTTACCTTCGGTTTTTCGAATTTGCTTTTCATTTTGGCGGAGTCGAAAGAGCGAACGCGAGGGCCAACGTGCTTGGCGAGAATGTCGCGTTGGGCGAGGGAATCCCTCTGTGGCGAGAGGAGGTTATTGTTATTGGTGAGGGCACAAGCAGGGAGAAGTTTCCCTATCTTCGCTAACCGTGTGTGAAAAGGATGCGAATTATGGGTATGATCACACTTACTGGTTATCGATTTGTAGATGCAATTGAAAGGAATACAAACAAGAAGATAAAAATTGAACGAAAGAGAACGGTAAGAAGTAGCTATACGATGTAAAAAGCGAGTTAATTAGAAATTAATTGCATTTCAAGCTTAAAAGAACGAGCAGCATAGAAACTAAAATACCTATAGGGATAAAATGAGAGTAAACACAAGCAAAATGAAGTTTGTCAACCCGTGACATAATACAATTGGGAACCGAAAAATTGTAAGATAATTCGTAAGTTTGCATAACTACCAACGTTTTTTTGTAAATCATTGGACTTTTTTTAAGGTTATGAACTTAATAACTGAAAGTAATGATGAACAAACGTGAAAATAAAATTGAGACGGATGAATCAAAATGAAAAAATCTGATATAAATACTGAACAGACGTCAGTGAGAAAGGATGGATAATAAAGAGGACGAGTAAAATTTAAAGTACGCGGCTTTCTACACATTCAAAAACAAAAGAATTGTTAAGGCCCAAAGTGAACAACAAAATTGAAAAAAATTAATGCTGTATTCATTAAGATTCAACAAAAATGAATACTGAAAAATAAAAAAAATCTGCGCTTCACTCTTCAAAAACCTGCATGTAGAGTGGTATGCATCAACACCACAAAATTTGCATAATACTATGACTATACGCAATGCAGTATTTCAATGGCAAGAATATTTCAGGAATATTCACGTACCTTAGGCACATGCAACAGCGGCAGTAAATTAAACTTCAACAGGTGAAATTCAAGACGATGAGTTTCATGGATCCAAAATCTCACAGCTATTCAATGAAACTTTTAACACTATCTAAATTAAGGTGTGTCAACTCGTTACGAAACTTTTTTTTTATAGAAAGACAACTAAGAACTCTTTTCATTCGAAAACTTTTAGACGATAATCTGATACTATTCGATACCGCTCCAGATAAATGTCGAATAATTAACATTATTTTCTGATAGTGAAGTAGTAAAATAATTTAGCCTGGTTTCAACAAAAGAATTGACCTATTAACGCACGCATTTCCATATTTTTGGTACCGTCATTATGCTGTTCTAAAGAGATAGGTATGAAAGTTAACTTTGTGCGTTAATGGGCCAAGAGAGCAGAGCCCTAGTGGCTATTTAATACGCCACTAGTTCTAAACACGGTTACAAAATATGGTACGGGTGGTGCAGAGATCAAGTGCAACTACGTACGTGAACCAATTTGTGCACAAATCTTAGCGGATAAGATTACAAACTGGACAACAGCCGGGCCATATACAGAACCCATTCCCAGCTGAGAGACAGAGCATACGTTTCGGTTCGCTCTAAGCTGCCGTTTTTTTACAAAGCGTGAAATGAATCCAACAGGTAATATTGAAACTCTTCTTGGGTACGTGCCATGCAGGGTAATCTACCCACAGAAGCGTGTCATGCTAAACTACTGGCCTAAACGATAGTTATTAATAAATGCGACTACGTAAAAAGAACACATGCATATAAGGTAACCTTGCACTGCATAAGTTCATCTTGTCTCTCCCCCGGCCGAGTAACACAATTAGCTCTTTGCGCATCATATATAGTAAGCAATGCAGTGAAGGGTTCAAATTTAAGCGTATAGCTGCATGCCGTGCCTACTAACCGAATACAATAAATGCTACGCATATAATGTACTTCAGACACGTATATTCTGCACATTAGACAATGTACAGTTACAATCGCATCAGGCAAGTAAAATTATAATAGAAGATACATGTGAAGATAGTAGAATAATAAAATCATTATTATTATTAGATTCAGTGTTTAACTACCCTAGGCGCAACGAGGCGATTCAAGAGTGAAGTTAAACCGAAAATAATATTACGCTTTTCATCAGTTGGAATATTTTATCTCGGCATTCCTGCCGGAAAAACTCGGTTGGCTCAGTGCGCGACTACTGGCAAGAAAAAAGGCGCAAAGTATAGTCGGAGACACTCGAGTGGTCGGCCCCTTTTGTGTCCTTCCACCCAAGAGAGAGACTAGACATGTCCCGCGTACCAGGTCGGCTATCTCGATCGACAGCCCACCTCACGGGCAGAAAGAGGAAAGTAGAGAACCTACCTAACTTTACAATACTAACCTCGTCAGCAGGAACTGCGGGAAGCTGCAGCATCTCCTGCGGATAAGGCACTCGAGAACCTTGGGTGAGTGATGCCCAAACATATTGTGGCAGGGAAAAGAATAATACAAACAAGTAAGTAAAAGACAAGCATATAACATATTAATCTGCGGCATCGTAAGATAATTTACAAGAAGAAATCTTCTTTGAAAATAGGGAATTTCTTATCCTAACAAGGAGCCTAAAAATCACATTTTGGTTTCACGCAACAGTAATATTGCGTGAAACGTTCTCTATGGGAAACTAGTAATTTAGGGAAAACCATATATCACCGACGGTCACTGTACAAACTTACTACATACTATGAAATATCACATAAGCATTCGGTGTTACCCGGGTATGATCACAAGACATGTTACACAAAACGGGGTAACGTGCGTACATGAACATCATAAATGTTAAATTTACTAAACCATACGCCAATTACCATCATCAATACTGCACTAAAGCATATCATGCGTCAATAATCATAAACAATGAAGTTGAATCCAATTTGCAAGCCTTAAACTCGGATTCTGGGAAACGTGGGGCAAGGAACACGTTACAAACAGGATTTCATGAATATAAGACAAAATCTGTGCAGTGTGCACTTAAATGCACGCCGAAAATGGTAGGTTTCTACTTACAGCTCGCTTTAACATAAGCGCAAGCTGACTGTACATGGACATTGTGGTGATTGATGCGTGAGTCTGTGTGTCCGCATCAGTCTGCTCGGGATAGCCGCGAACAGTGACTACGGAGGTTCTGTCCCGGTGATAGTGCAGGCCGTCGAGGATTATGCGCCTCCAGACGGACTGTGGTTACTTTTAAAAGAGCATATCTCAATAAGCTCCAATATACTCCGCTTTAAAAGTAAACAGAGAGAAGCCGTTTTACGCGAGTACTAAACAGGAGGAGTTTGGCGAAGAATCGACTTTCTCCGAATTGTAACATTCGTGGTTATGGGGCCGTGAACTTCCTTAACTGTTGATAGAACGTGATAAATTGCAGCAAAAATGTATGAACAAGCCATTGTTTCTTTCAATGTGATGCGCTTCAAGTTTTTCTTCTGAAGAACTCAACTTACCCATAAGTACACTTCGTCGCGCAAAAAAAAAAAATATATATATATATTGCCCCAATCTGCAATGATGAAATCTTTCTATTTAAATCATAGTTTTTCTATTATATATACAATTTTTTTAAATGTTAATTTATAGAACGCTGTTTGCATTCTTGCTTAGACTTATACACATGGAAACAGTGTAACACGGAACTACCCTGGGGGAAAAGTTAGTTTGCTAAAAAAACTGACGTACGCATTGTCAGTTGGAGGTTTAAATATGTACAGAGTAATTAGCTATAGAAAAGGTTAGTGAATAGGAAACTGGGTAGAACTAGCAAGAGATAACGCTAAATATTAGACAAAGGATAATAAAAAACTGCGATTTCAGAGAGAAGAAAGATAAAAAAATAAAGACTATACTCTGATAACGCGCACCTCCGCCAAGCAAAGCAATGCAAGGGAAAAATTTAATTGGTCCTGAAATTAGGACATCTTCTTCATCATCACCAAAATGAGGTCACTTGTGCTTGATAATAGTTAATAACAGCTTTTGTAATTTTCTTGAAGAACCGTCCGTAACATTTCAAGTTATCCTTTTGACAAACATTTAGACAAAAATTAGTTAAACACAAAAACAGACTGATTATCACAAAACTTTGGTCACTTGTGTCTTTTAATATTAATAACAATTCCTGCACATTTCACGAAGATCCATTGATAAATTTTTGTTTGGTTATATTTCTGACAAACAGTCAAACCCACAAACGGACGAATCGATCATCACTAAAATTTGGACACCTTTGTTTTTCCAACATATTTAGCAAATCTTAAAAAATTTCATGAAGATCTGTTCTTAACCTATTGAGTTATGTCCCTGACAAACGTCAAAACACACACAGCGACAAACAAACACGGATAAACAGATCAACACAAAATTTTACCGTAGAATGGGGTAATTGAGATTATGTGGGGCAATTGAGATCAATGATTATTGTGGCCTTGTTAAGAGTACCTACTTACACAAATCAGAACATATTTTTTCCTACGGTAGTCATTTGCTCCTAATAATAAGTCTATGAGGGCCGCGACTGTAAGCAGAGTTCCGGCAAACTTAATTACGATCAGTCCATAACTTCTTATGTCGTGCTTCCGGCAAAAAAAAGAAGCAAACAAACGAACGCTTGACTCCTAGTATCTTCACCATAAGTTAATTTGTTCGTCCAAACATACCTAACAATTCCCGTAAATTTCGTAAGGATCCGTTCATAACTTTCTGAGTCATCTCGTTGACAGACTGACAATTATAAAACCCGATAAAAACAAAATCCTTGGCGAAGGCGATAGTTAAAGAAAATACATTTGGGATGACATGAGATACGAAAACTGAGTTAGAGAACGATCAGAGAGCTTCATAGAAAATTGTGACAGTTAGAAAGCAATCGGAACATCATAGAAAATCGCGACAGTTAAAAAGAGATTCGAGCATCATAGAAAATTGTGAATTTGAAAGCGAACGGGGCATTACAGAAAACGGCAACAGTTTAGAGGAAACGCAGCATCAAAGAAAACGGATGCCAACTCACCAACTGTCTGACGGATACACCGGAACGGAAAAGAAGGGGTTTGGTGGGTAGGGCAGAGGAGAAGAGGTGGGGGGAGGGGGAGAAGATCGCACACTAGAAGAAAAAAAAATGGAAACGTTAATGTTAGAATAGAAAGAATATAAATATTACAATGTACTGCTCTTGGGCCTAATGAATCAATCCAAAGTGGGATTTACGGATTCAACACATAAATAAAACTTCAGGGCTTCGAGCCCTATATATATATATACATCAGTAATGGCTTTAGGTCGCAATGATTAAAAATTAACGGCTGTTGAACCCTACTTAACTGGTAGCGCTTATAACCTTGAGGTTTACACTATTAAATAGGCAGGGCAAAACTGATAGGTAAAAAGTAGTCACGGGCCACTTATACCACTTCCGCGAAAAAGAATTATTGGAGGTTCATGTATGTATAACATGAATGCTATACAACGCTACTCAAATACCACGGGCCAGGATAAAATAATATTATCCTGCACATACCATAACAGTCACTAAGAATCCAAGATAAACATTACATTCTTAGGGGACCAGAGAGCAAATGACCAGATCCACTAATATAATAAATACAGTTTCACTTGAGTGAGCAGTAAGCACCGATGCATTAGCAAACTATACCGTATATGAAATTTCGCAGTAGTTATNTTGAATGAAACTGGGTATACATACACATATATATGCAAAATGAAGAAAGAATATCTTTTGACTCCTGTACTTTTCCCCATTTTTGCCATATTAAACGAGTTGGTAAAAGAAAACGTTAAAAAAAGAAAGGGGGGGGGGGGGGGGGGGGAGGGGGGACGCACAATAAATAAACTTTCACGTCAAGAACACAGAACGAAGAATGTGGAAAACACAAAATAAACTTAATTTTTTTGTGAGAAACACCACTGAAGTAACAGAAGCAAGAACACTATTAGTAAGAAAAAAAAAAGGTGTGAGCTCACAAACACTTCAAAACATTTCATACTTCCCATATCCTGTTTTTTCAACGGCTCTGCTAGACACAGGGCATCTGGAAGGTTTAAATATGGGTCAGTGGGACACGGTAAACATACGATGATGCGTGGCGCACGCCAATGTCAGCAGCCAATTATACCACCATTACCTCGCCATAGTACTATCAAAATACACTTCATTAATTTTCTTTCATTACCAGAATAATCACTGGAAGGGACTATTTTATTTAAATTCAGATTGTCGAAACCTTAACTCGCAACGTTTTCAAATTTGCTGTTATCGAGATTTTGTCATCGAAAATTCCCCAGCTTTTTTCAATCGACAATGATGACTAAACAAACAAAATATTCCTGCTTTAAAAATAACGAAAGTTTCCGAAAATTGTCAGTCGCTGACGAGAAAAAAAAAAAAGATACTTAGGGTCGGTGCGATTGGGCAGCGAAATCGAACCTTCCAGGCACAACTTGTCGAATCTTTGGACAGGCACCTGACTTCAACTTGTTGATTCAAGTTTCGGGCGTTTTCAGCCGGCTCAACATAATCAGGCAGGTTTTTGCACCTGCAACAGGATTCAAACTGACGAAGCTAAAACTCCCGTCCGCATTTCCTGACAGGTCAAGTGGGCTTGGCTTACATCGAGTTGACAACACAGTCGAACCTGTCCACAGATTAGATTTAAAAAAAGGGCAGCATGCGGCCCACCCGGAGCGGAAAGCAACAGCAGGTAAAAAGTTAGCAGCAAGAGGGTTTACCCAAATTTTCTAAAGGAATCCGGGAATACGAGTGTGATTCGCGTGAAGTGTCTAAGATATAGTGTGTGTCATTTAACCGCCTAGGAAATCAAGAAAGTATAGCGTGTCACACTGTGCTGTGTTTACGGTCGAGGAAGTCACGTGATCGCTGCACTATATATGCCAGTACTCCATACAGTACGACTGTAATTTGTTTACAGTAGCAGCAGTCAGGCTAAGATATAAAGTCAACGTGATTGCACATCCCAAATTAGAAACCCACATACACTTATTTGTAATTAAAAAATATTTGAACTAGGCCTAAAGGAACGCACGACTGCAGTCAATCACAACTTGTCCGGTCCATAGTGCCATGCACAGAAGGCCGATATATGACATTATATGTATAAATTGGTATATGTTTACGATATATTTTTTTTCAAAAAGGTTTTGCTGAAGACCAGAGAAGATTGGCATTTTTCGATTTTTTATTTGCTTATTAAACATCAAATCATCAACTGAAATGTCCGATGCACAAACAGCGGTGACATCGTTAAAGTCATCGTTTATTACAAGAGCCTAAACGTGAAGAATCTAATCATGAAGAACAACCCTTTATCGATCAATAACGACTTGCAAAAGACCAATATAGTTTACAAATTTTCTTCCCTAAAGACAACGTAGACTGCATAGGTCTTACTACGACAACCTTAAGCAGACGACTTACCTCCCATATTTGTCAAACGGACGACCGACAACATATGAAGAGATTTCACAATGAGATCATCACTCGAAAAATCCTCACTGACAACGCAACTGTTTTGAAGATGTTCCCCGATCCCACGGGACTTGCTATCGGTGAAGCCATCTACATGGAACAAACACCTGCCTTCAACTTACAAAGCGAAACCTTCACAAGAACGCTAAAATTGTTTTTGAATTTTAACAGTAACTAATTTGCAGTATCACTGATACGAACCACACTAATTAAAATCCAAACTTTTGTTGCAAATTTAGACTCTTGAAAATGAATGTTACGCATTCGAAACGTCAAATAAACTTCAAGTTCTAGAATATTTGTCTTGTAAATAAAATGACTTAGGAGCTCGAATTTATAACCCACCAGAACGAACCAAAAAACTGATTCGCAATAATAAAAAGAATAACAAGAAAAAGGCAAAATGCCAATCTTCCCTGGTCTTAAACAAAAACTGATTGAAAGAAAAAATACATATATATATTACGCCCCTACCGTCCCCACTGCAGGTTAGGTCAGGGCCCTCGCAATAGACATGGAATATCAGAAACACGGACGCAGCAATGTAGAGCCATCGCAAGGGTGCTGCAGCTCTCTGGCAAGGAAGCGAACCTCAAGCCCGAGAGCAGCGCTGTAGCCTTCGTCTCTGCATGTAGCTCAGGGATAGGTAAGTGGAGAAGTTGACCGACCAGGAAATCACTTGAGTCACGTTTCAAATAACGCTACTCCAAAGAAAATCACTTTTTTACTGGGAAGTTAACGAGAGGAAATAAAAAATAAACGTACCAGCCTCGGGACAGAGACGCCGGTTTTGACGCGTCTGTTGGCAGCATCAATGACGTCTTTACGTTCCCTGACGTAGCTCCGCTTACGACGCTTCATGCCGGTCTTCCGACTTCGGT
>LQNS02277099.1:870823-881373 GCA_001587735.2 Parhyale hawaiensis | reverse complement strand
GCATTTGCAGAGAAAACTCTTGAAGCTGCCGCTGTGCTTACAATATTTCTAACTAAAACTATAAGCAATTATTAGTATCTGCAATCCAACATTCATTCCTTTATTTTCTAATTGCAAAGGTCACAATATTGGAGAGAAAAAAAAGTTCATCGCTCAAATGACTGCCGCAGTGTTTACTATCGCACACGCTACGACATTGATGAAAAGCGTTCGTTTGTTCACTGATGACGACGTAACTCAATATTTTCTAGTTGCGTTTGTTTTTACGTTACTGTATAAAAAAGTTGGTTGGGTATCTGACCATGTGCTGAAGTAAGTAAAGCTTCTCCCTAACGCTAGATTTTTGGGACATTTTCCACTATAGACGCGCAGTCTTAGCGACCTCCGCACTGTGGACAGCCGCCCGACCTCCAACAGTTCGTCTGACGATCACACCGACGATCTGCACTTAGCTGACCGACGCAACGTCAAACGAAGTCCATCTCCCAAACCCTATTGGGTTAGCGTTAAAGAATTGGTACGTTTTCTCTGTCATGTTAGACTTAATTTTCATTGTCCCTCTATCTCGTTCGTTTCTTAAGGTGGGTTCATAGGACACTACAGTCTTTGTGTTCCGATACGCAGCACTCTGTTGATAGGGTGCTCGTTTTTCTAGGCGTTGTACGAGTACTTTGTATTCTTTTAACTGGTTGTTGCCTATCAAGGACCAACACTCGCCTGCTTTATTGAACTAAACTCCATACAAATACAATTGAACTGCCGTACTTCCACCCATGTACAACCTTACCGACTTCCATTTCTCGTGTCAGTAGCTCGCAAATGTCTGCTCCCGAATGGGAACCCTGGCAGCTCCTTGCCCAACACTTCGACTGCCTTGTCGACTCGCTTCTGAATCACTGTTATATTTTTCTTGGAAGACCGTTTTATGTGGTATCTATAGTGAGACTTGAACAACACTCTAATAATACCAAATGTTTGGTTGCTACATCTCAAATTACATCCAGACGTGGTGTTTTAGGCTTCTTTAGTTTTTCTTTTCTTTTCTTTTTGGCAGTCCGTGCCCTTCATTAGTTGTTTGTTAAACTCAAAAATATGAGAATTTTTTTTAAACTTTCGGTGAGTAATGAGTAATCGTTTTTCTCCAAGCATGTGTATGGCAATTATTTACTTGTTATACGCAACTCCAGTGCCTTCCACAAAAGTTGTTCCGATGAACATGCTTGTTATGTGGCTACGTTACCTAACCTACTGCCTGCGCTTGTGTGCTAATATGTTTTTTGTCTGTATTTTTTTTAATCCTTTACACTCTCCGTGACTCGTTATTTTACGTTTGCCGTATACAGAATTTATTACTCAAACGCCGAAACCAGTTTGAAAGGCGTCTTTCGCTACCTACACATATATGTAACTATGTCAAAAACGTGGCTACTTACAACCGTCATTGACAACTTTGATGTACGAGATGCTATACCAAAGTCCCGAAATTAATGAAAAATGTAGGTTATGGTTGGATTGACTATGAATCTAAAGCCCTGTCTAGACTGCCGCAGAAATGTGTACACACTGTTGCGCTTTCGCAGATCGCTGCGAATTTTCTTCTTCAAATCGCAGCTTTGTGCGTCATCGCTCGTTTCCATCTCGCTGGATATATTCGCGCCATTTAGGCTGCGAATAAATTCGGTTCACCGTCAAGTCTTTATGTTCCTCTCACGCAAAATGAATAAATTATGCTTTCCGAAAGGTTTTATTGCTTTTTCATAGAAATTACGAAAGCCCAAAGCTGTTCCGTGTTCTGATTCACTGCAAATTGAACCAAAATATGAAACTTTACTACAGCAGTAAGCCGGTAACTGCTGTTAAGCAAGCTGACTAGACGGCAAACATTTTATTGATGTTTTGTGGATGCACGGTTCAGTTTGAGAGATAAAATATTGAACACTTCTGCAGTGCTTTTGGGAAGCAGAAAATTGCCGAGCAACCCCACCTTAATAATTTACATACTTGAGTCATTTCGAAAGTGTTCTTCTAGACAGTCTTGTGAATAAGTTGCTATTCCCTCGTAAACATTACCGTGCATGTGGCAACCAAAAGAGTGCTAAAGTGTCCACCCAAGCTCAGTTTGCAACACGGGCTTTGCTAGAAAAGTTCAGTGGTATCGGCATCCACAATGATTGCTTATTCACAGTTTTGTCGGTACTATATGGAAAATAAGTAACTATTAATAGTGACAAAAACAGTAGCTATCTTGGATCAACGGAGCGTGAGCAACTAAGTTCTGCTGAAGTTTGCACTAATAGAGCTTCTCGCACGCGTTAAACTTGTTAAGTACGACAGTGTGGACGCTGCCGTGCGGTTTTCGCTGCGTTTTGCGACATCGCACAGACGCTTTACGCTTGTTCATGCGGTAGTGTGGACGGGGCTTTATATTCGGTTCGCGGAAAATCCTCTTATATTTCTCCTGCGATAGCCCAACGAGATTGCGCTTAGCCTTTATAGCCAGCCTACGATCTTCCAGGACAGTCTTCTGGATAGCAGCGACATTTTTGGACGTTCTGCTGATTGGCGGTCGTCTCGAGCGGGAATCTTCGTTAAGTAAACGATGTTCTGCCGTGTTTAAAGCGTTTAAATTATCCATAGGGAAAAATGTACTGCAAATTGAACGCAATAGCCACTTTCGGCCTTGACAAAGGGTATTTTCGTCATGCTAGCTAGACTCCACGAAATACACAGATACCCCTGGAACTTTTTGATAGCGCTTTATACTTTAATAACGGTATGCTAAATTACGTCTATACATTAATAACGGTATGCTAAATTACATCTAAGCAAATTGAAAGCACTGAGAGTGAAAAGGATTGATTTTATCTTACGAAAACCGTTAGAAATCTTGAATGACAAATTTGGAATCATAGCTTAGAGTTAGAGCTCGCAGCATTTGGTTGAAGTGAAACTTGGAATGTTGCTGCTAATTTTAAGGTTTTACGTTACTCACTTTGAGGCCTAGGCATGCGGGATGCGCTCACTTGATTTAATTATCTATTTACCCCTGACTTGTCTAGAACTCGTTCCTGAGCGATGTCTCCACTACTTGGGATTGACTTCCAGCCGTTATATAGTTGCAATCCGTTTTCGCTTAATGCAAATAAAAAAAAACAGTCCTCTGTCGTACACTAGCGGGCAAAATAAGAGAACGATTTTCATTTTTTTAAAATAAAGGTTAACCATGTAGAATAGGTTAATGAATCTTTTCAATGGGGCCTTAAGAAATGTATATAACATATATCTACAAAATATCAGCACAAACATAACTATACGTATTTAATACATTAGAGCAATCTAACAAACAATAACAAAAATTGAACAGTGCAAAATAAGAGAACGATCGTCTCTAAATAGAATTTTACAAACAAATAACATGGAACAATGGTCAATTTTAGGTTTAGAACCATTAGTATGGAGTACTAAATCCTTTATTTTCAATAACTTTGGCGCAGCGACGATTACACGACATCACAAGTTTCTTACAAAATTCTGGAGTTATTTTTTTTCCATTTCTCTTCAATTTTAGGCCACAGATCCTGTACTGTTGATGTGTTGATGGTTGTCGTTCTCTTACATTGTCACCTACAATTTTCAATAGGTTTAAGGTCCGGGCTTTGGGCAGGTCACTTCATGACTTCGATATTCTCTTCCGCAAAATATTCCTTCACTTTCTTTGCAGTATGGCACGGGACATTGTCCTGCATAAAAATTGCTGGCTTGTTTGGTGATGATCGTAGAGATGGTATAACATATTGCTGTACAAGATTGAGATACACATTAGCATTGACAGTTTCTTTAATGGCCACCAACGGTCTAACTCCTTCAAATGAAAACATGCCTCACACCATTACGCTATCTCCCCCATGCTTTACAGATGTTTTGACACATTTCGGGTTCAGCCTGTCACCTGTTGCACGTCTAACATACCGTCTGCCATCAGATCCAACCAAATTAAATTTACTTTCGTCGCTGAAATGCACNCGCTGAAATGCACTCTTTCCCAATCTTCATCTCTCCAAACGATGTGCCTTTCCGCATATTCAAGTCTTGCTTTCTTATTCTTCTTACTGATAAGTGGTTTAGTGGCAGGAAGCTTGCCTTTAACCCACATGCATTGAGGCGACGAGAAACTGTAAAGTGAGACAATTCTATGTTGTTATTGACCTTCAACTTTCTGGAAATTCCCGCTGCAGTTTCGAAAAGATCCTTCTGGGCATAGCGTTTCATAATCTTATCAACTCGTATGGTGGTTTTTCGAGGGCGGCCTGCAGATACCGGTGATTCCAGCCGTTTCTTTTCATCATAGAGCTTCAAAGCACGAAAAACAACGCTCTTTGATCGGTTTACCTCTCTTGATATGGCCGAAAGAGTCATTCCTGAGGACCTGAGCTTAATAATTTCTTCCCGCAGCTCAGGAATAACTTTCACGTGAGGTGCCATATTTCTAGAATGGTGTAATCGTAAGAGTGGCAGTTCTAGAAGTCATGTACACGAAATGTTGCCAGATGATCGGGGTAAATGTGAGAATATTTTAGAGACGATCGTTTTCTTATTTTACACTGTTCAATTTTTGTTATTGTTTGTTAGATTGCTCTAATGTATTAAATATAGCTATGTTTGTCCTGATATTTTGTAGAAATGTGTTAAATACATTCCTTAAGGCCCCATCAAAAGATTCATTAACCTACTCTACATGGTTAAACTTTATTTTCAAATAATTGAAATTGTTCTCCTATTTAGCCCGCTACAGTAGGTTTGAAACTAACTCCTGGAACGCGATCCAAAGTAGCGAGTCAAACGCCTATTTTCAAAGTTTCGGACTATCCTAAGGTAAACGGATGAATTATCGAAATCGAAGTGAACGAATCAAAAATACTTCTAGTTCACAATTTTTCTAATAGTTTTCGTGTTGCGAGCATCACTTGTGTGTGTGGGTGTGTGGCTTGTAGTTGACTAACCATTTACGTTGCTGGTATAGTGGACTAACCATTTACGTTGCTAGTAGTTGACTAACCATTTACGTTGCTGGTAGTTAACCAACCATTTAAGTTGCTGGTAGTGGATTAACCTTTTGCGATGCTTGCCTCCTAACCACAGACTCGCAGCTACAGCGACCTCACTAAACTCCTCAGCAGCGGAGGCAAACCAACTTCTTACCATTTCGGTCCTGACAGAACTTTTGCTTCGACCTTCGACGAGCCTGCTGAGTTGACTACGTCTGACGAAGGACCGTACGTCAACGACTCTGACACCTCTTATGAACATCAGTACGTCAATGGATGTGACACCCGTGACGAACGTCCCTACGTTAACGAGTCGGATATCCCTGACGGACACACATACGTCGAAGGATCTACCACCTGTAACCGACACCCGTACGTTAATGGGTCTGACCCCGCTGTCAAACACTCCTGCCTCAACGGGCCTGGCAGGATTGAGTCCGATCCCGTCAGTGACGGGAAGACAACCGACAGACTGTTGACAAAACTTGATAGTGTTGACTCGGGCACGTCTCGCAGTCCAAACGGCGATCAAAGCCCAGATTCGGCGGTTCACAATTCGGACTCGGAGGACCGCAGCGGTTGNGAGTCCGATCCCGTCAGTGACGAGAAGACAACCGACAGACTGTTGACAAAACTTGATAGTGTTGACTCGGGCACGTCTCGCAGTCCAAACGGCGATCAAAGCCCAGATTCGGCGGTTCACAATTCGGACTCGGACGACCGCAGCGGTTGCCACTTTGAGACCGACAACAACCGCAAGAACTTGCGACGATCTCTTTCGTCCAAGTCGGGGCTCAACGGGAAAGATTTCTTGGACGACGACAACCACAGCGACTTTGACGAAAACGAGTCCGACTCGGACGACCCTGACGCTGCCTATGACATTCGCGCTTCCCTCAACAAGATCCTGTGCCGCAAGGGGTGGCACGGTCGGGAAAATGACGCTCCTGCCACCCTTGCGGTGTCTGTTCGTCAGCTGGTAAGGCCAAGCTTGTAGAAAATGTAATAGAAATAGTAGCACCTTTGTCTTAGGCTCCCCATCTCGCACCGCTAATTTGTCTAGTATTGTAGTACTGTCAAGCTATGCAGCTGTACTAACACAAATTTTTTACCGCCCTAAAAGTTGAAAACTTAACTTAAATTCTGGAGCGGCCATAATATCTGTTAGAGATAAGTGCCATGCCCCTAAAATCTACGTTTCGGATTTTTTCTCAAGTCCAAAATTTGAGGAACTCGAAAACTATAAATCGTATGATGTTCGCTTAGACTCAGAGAGTGTGATAATTTGATAAAGATTCCAAATATTAGGTCTGGTTAGGCGAGCCAGGCTTGATTTTCAGGTGTTTTAAAAAACGTGAAACGTAGATTTTATGAATTAGGTAATCTAACCAATAGTTCTCTTGGTCTGCTTATGGGAACGATTGACTGCAAGAAAATGAGTTTGTGCATTCTGACTGTTCGTGGGACTACTTTCTCGTAATCCTACGCACCTGAAATATCGTATTTAAATTGAGTTTTACTCTGATGGAGCTACCGTTGCGTGGCTGCCTCAAGTTGAAAATTTCGTCTCGGCATGTTCATTAAGTTTACTATAGTCTTATTGATGCACACTAGCGATGTTTTTTTCTCAGTGTCTCACTTCCTTTCATATCTTTTTAATATGGACACCATCATCTTTTAGTTGATATAAATGATATAGCTATTTTAGCGGAGTTTTAATTAATTTCGTATATACACTGTATAGAGGGATTCTCTTGTTGTTGGTAAACTTCAGTAATATTTAGCTCCAAAAAAAATTTATCTTCGTGTGTAGCATATTTTTTGAGCTAACGATAGTAACATCCATCAACCTCATAGTACATACTGTTGTTTTTTAACTAACGCGGTACAATTGCTGAGGTGAAAACTCGACGTACTTTAAAACTCATAATTTATTTATTAATATTTTCGTACTTCCAAAATACTGCTGTCTTAGCTTAAGAGATAAATCATTCAAATGCTGTTTTTTAAGCATTAATTCTTGTGAAAGTTCTACATATATACATTAACAGTAATAAAGGGACAACAAGGGACGCATAACAATGCATATAGGAACCTTTAGTTTCTAGGATATAACCATACTTGGGTTAGTTAGGTTCGCCCATGCTATGTTATGGGGAGCAGCGCCCCAACGGGGTTTGTGTAGGTTGTTACCTTAGCCGTTAGCTAGGCCTTCGGGATGTCTGTCTTTTGTGCCCACTTTGCCTCCTTTTTGATTTCGTACTCCTACTGATCTTACTTTCTTCTGTCATTCCTTTTCTTTCTCGACTTGCTGTTCTCATGCGCGTTGGTCGTCCACCTTCGTGCATGGGTATCATATTTCTGTCGACATACTACATGTCCCTTCGTTTTTCTCTGTAAAATCACCATAGTTGTGCCTAGGGTGGCTTAAACATCTAAACATCGCTTAACCGATCCAATTTGGGTCATGAATTCCCTCCGATAATAATAATAATAAGATATAACCATGGGTCAATTTTTTCGAGATAAAAGAAACAGGACGCTTAAAAACGACTTAAAAGGAAACTTATGCGAGATACGTAGCTTAAATTTTCTATATAGTTTTCTCGACAGTCGTGAGTAGCTCTGACGTCACCGAAGCCAAAAAAAAAAAAAATCAAATTTTGACAACATATATTAGTTTACAGCAACGTCTCTATTTACGCTGACAGTGAATGACGTCACCAATACCGCATGTTTTCTATCCTCTGTCGTTTTCTATTGGCTGCTCTCACACTGCGCTGCCCTATTGAATGCTTTAAACTAACCGCTTCTTTATACGCATGCTGCCCTTAGCGTGCAAGCTATGGAGACCTCACTGCCCTGGCGGACGCTCTTGGAAACGATGGCACACTTGCCAGCAAACTCAAGGTAAGTTTACTGTTTTAAGTTGTGTTATATTGGAAAAGACATTTTTTCTATTTTGTGCACCACGCTTTTCTGCGTTTTTGAACCGGGACTGTTTGCTTCAGCTGGGGATACTGTGAAGTAACGAAGGAAGATAAGTTTTTGTTGCTAGTATGGGGTCTGTAAAAATGCTTGACACCATCAGCTGATCCAACCATGAACTTATTGACAATATCATGATCACCAACTCAATAAAGAAACTTGATTATGTGCCCGACTCTTGCTATGAATCGCACGAAATTCGAAGCAGACTTATGATGACCGTGGTATTTGTTGCACTGCTCCTGTAGAAGTAGCACCTATGTAATAGTAAAAAACGGAAGGTCCAAGCTGGTAAATTGCATTAAGTGCTGGCGCAATTGCAACCTAGTGGCTTCCTGCACCACAATTGCGTGACGTCATAATTAGAAGGCAGCCGCTGGTCTGTAGCCATACAGCGACATGCGGGGCGGCCTCTGCTGCTATCAACGGGACACGAACTGCTCAGAGGCTTTCTTCTCTTCCTATAATATTCCACTCCTACTTGCAATGGAGTACCCAAGATTTTTGTTACGTAGGCAGAAGTTGAAGATTTTTCTGAAATATTACAGTTCCGTTCAAAAAGGAGCGCTAATGATATTTTTTACGGAGACCGGGCTTGATGAATTTGTCTGTTCTAATATTCCACTTCGATTCACGGAGGATCCAAGTAAATAACCTAAGAATGCGTAGAATGGTCTGTATTCCCCATAGGGTTAAGATTATGTGGGTTTGCCAATCTTGTGTTTTGGGGGTCGCGCCGTCCCTCCTCTTTAGCTTCCTTGATCCTTCCCCCTCCCCCTGATGACGCACTTGGCACCCTCAAGTTTTCTTGACAGTGTTCAAAGCTTTTAATTTTTCCATGATTTTTCTCTTGCTCGGTGATCTTGTGATCAATATGTCCTCGTCTTGCACCGACCTGCGCGTATTATTCTCTCTATAAACGTCTTTTAATTTTTGGGAAACTTCAACAAGCATATCGTCAATCTGCAGCTCGTGAAGCAAACATCAGTAGTGGTAGCGCTGTAGCACGACCGTAGGTGTCTTGGTTAGTTCGCATCAAGGCAATGATTGTAGTGCGTTCTTGCGTCATTCTGCGTAAACTCTGTTGTTTTTTCCTCGGGGCATTTCCCAGTGATGCTCTCGGGACGGTTCGCTGTGATGTTCTTGAGACAGTTCCCTGTGAGGCTTTCGGAACTGTTCCCATTGATGTAACCGAGGCAGTTCCCAGTGATGTTCCCGGGGCGGTTCCCAGTGATGTTCCCGGGGCGGTTCCCAGTGATGTTCCCGAGGCAGTTCCCAGTGATGTTTCCTAGGCAGTTCCCAGTGATGTTTCCTAGGCAGTTCCCAGTGATGTTTCCTATGCAGTTCCCAGTGATGTTTCCTAGGCAGTTCCCAGTGATGTTTCCTAGGCAGTTCCCAGTGATGTTTCCTAGGCAGTTCTCAGTGATGTTTCCTAGGCAGTTCCCAGTGATGTTCCCGGGGCGGTTCCCAGTGATGTTCCCGGGACAGTTCCCAGTGATGTTCCCGGCACAGTTCCTAGTGATGTTCCCGGCACAGTTCCCAGTGATGTTCCCGGCACAGTTCCCAGTGATGTTCCCGGCACAGTTCCCAGTGATGTTCCCGGCACAGTTCCCAGTGATGTTCCCGGCACAGTTCCCAGTGATGTTCCCGGCACAGTACCCGTGATGCCCTCGGCACTGTTTCCAGTAGTGCTTTCTCAATAGTTTCCAGTGGTGCCCACGGGACAGTTCTTAGTGAGGTTTTCAGGTCAATTTCCAGTGATGCCCTCAGGACAGTTTCCAATGATGCTCCCGGAGCAGTTTCCTATGATGCCCTTGGGACAGTTCGCTGTGATGCCCTCGCGACAGTTCCCAGTGACTCCCTTGGAACAGTTCTCAGTGACGCCCTCGGGACAATACCAATGATGCCCTCGCGACAGTTCTCAGTGACTCCCTTGGAACAGTTCTCAGTGACGCCCTCGGGACAATACCAATGATGCCCTCGGGACAGTTCCCAGTGACGCCCTTGGAACAGTTCTCAGTGACGCTCTCGGGGCAGATACCAATGATGCCTTCGGGACAGTTTCTAATGATGCCTTCGGGACGGTTCCCAATGATGCCTTCGGGACTGTTCCCAATGATGCCTTCGGAACGGTTCCCAATGATGCCTTTGGGACAGTTTCTAATGATGCCTTCGGGACGGTTCCCAATGATGCCTTCGGGACGGTTCCCAATGATGCCTTCGGGACGGTTCCCAATGATGCCTTCGGGACGGTTCCCAATGATGCCTTCGGGATGGTTCCCAATGATGCCTTCGGGACAGTTTCCAATGATGCCTTCGGGACAGTTTCCAATGATGCCTTCGGGACAGTTTCTAATGATGCCTTCGGGACGGTTCCCAATGATGCCTTCGGGACAGTTTCCAATGATGGCTTCGGGACAGTTTCCAATGATGCCTTCGGGACAGTTCCCAATGATGCCCTCGGGACAGTTCCCAATGATGCCCTCGGGACAGTTCCCAATGATGCCCTCGGGACAG
>LQNS02277099.1:854236-865152 GCA_001587735.2 Parhyale hawaiensis | reverse complement strand
AAGTCGGAAGACCGGCATGAAGCGTCGTAAGCGGAGCTACGTCAGGGAACGTAAAGACGTCATTGATGCTGCCAACAGACGCGTCAAAACCGGCGTCTCTGTCCCGAGGCTGGTACGTTTATTTTTTATTTCCTCTCGTTAACGTCCCATTAAAAAAAAGCGATTTTCTTTGGAGTAGCGTTGTTTGAAACGTGACTCAAGTGACTTCCTGGTCGGTCAACTTCTCCAGTTACCTATCCCCGAGCTACATACAGAGACGAAGGCTACAGCACTGCTCTCGGGCTTGAGGTTCGCTTCCTTGCCAAAGAGCTGCAGCACCCTTGCGATGCCTCTGCATTGCAGCGTCCGTGTTTCTGACATTCAGTGTCTGGTGCGAGGGCACTGACCTAACCTGCAGTGGGGACGGTCGGGGCCAAGGAGGTTCTAATAGAGAGGAGCGCACCCTCTCTATTTATCCTACGGGAGCGTTGCGATTAAACTTTTCCCTTAAACTGGCTGATTGGCTTATCCAATCGGAGAGCGGCATTGCTTCATGAAGCCTATATAGGAAGGGGACCTGAGCACAAATTTTTATAGCCATTAACCATCGACGAAATTCCGAGCGGATGGAAGTATGTAAAGGAAACTTGTATCCTGTATGCCATCTGATGATGAAAGTAACAGGGTGAGCACTGGGATATAAATCTTCAGACACGATTGTCTTTGCAAAAATATTGAAGAACTGCCTGTCTGTATCTTCCTAGTTATATGTGCTGACCACTGCCACTTCAGCCACTTTAAGGACTCCAAACGCCAGCTTGAATCACGTGACAAAGCCATGCATTTACTCGCCCAGAGAGTGCTTGGGCTTGCTCCTCCCATTAGAAGCTCCTTGGTCGGGGCGTAGTATATATTTTTTTCTTTGAAACAGGTTTTGTTTAAGACCAGGGAAGACTGGCATTTTGTGATTTTCTTGTTATTCTTTTTATTATTGCGAATCAGTTTTTGGTTCGTTCTGGTACGTTATAAATGAGCTCCTAAAGTAATTTTATTTACAAAACAAATATTCTAAATATTAAAGTTTATTCGACGTTTCGAATGCTCAACATTCATTTTCAAGAGTCTAAATTTGCAACAAAAGTTTGGATTTTAGTTAGTTAGGTTCGTAGCAGTGATACTGCAAATTGCTGTTACTGTACTATTAAAATTCAATACAATTTTAGCGTTCTTGTGAAGGTTTCGCTTTGTAAGTTGATGTTTGTCCCATGATGTATGTAGATGGCTTCACAGATAGCAAATCTCATGGGATCGGGAAACTTCTTCAAAACAGTTGCGTTGTCAGTAAGGATTTTTCGAGTGATGATTTCATTGTGAAACCTCTTCATATGTTGTGTCGGTCGTCCGTTTGACAAATTTGGGAGGTAAGTCGTCTGCTTGAGGTTGTCGTAGTAAGACCTCTATATAATCTACGTTGTCTTTAGGGCAAGAAAATTTGTAAACTACATTGGTCTTTTGCAAGTCGTTATTGATTGATGAAGGGTTGTTCTTCATGATTAGATTCTTCACATTTAGGCTGTTGTAATGAACGATGTCACCGCTGTTTGTGCATTGTACATTTCAGTTTATGATTTGATGTTTTATAAGCAAATAAGAAAATCACAAAATGCCAATCTTTTATGGTCTTCAACAAAACCTTTTTGAAAGAAAATATATCGCCAATATATACCAATATATATATCATGTCCTGTCATATATTGGCCTTCTGTGTGTGGCGCTATGGATCGGACAAGTTGTGATTGACTGCAGTCGTGCGTTCCTCTAGGCCTAGTTCAAATTTTTTATAATTAGAAATAAGTGTATGTGGGTTTCTAATTTGGGATGTGTTGTCACGTTGACTGGTGCTACTGTAAACAAATTACAGTCGTACTGTATCGAGTGGCATATATAGTGTAGCGATCACGTGACTCCCTCGACCGTAAACGCAGCACAGTGTGACACACTATACTTTCTTGATTTCCTAGGCAGTTAAATGACACACGCTATGTATAGACACTTCACGCGAATTACAGTGGTATTCCCGGATTCCTTTAGAAAATTTTGGTAAACACCCTTGCTGCTAACCTTTTATCTTCGATTGCTCTCCGGTCCGGGTGGGCCGCATGCTGCCCGTTTTTTTAGATCTAACCTATGGGTAGGTTCGGCTGGTTTGTCAAATCGATGTAAGCCAAGCCCAGTTGACTTGTCTGGAAATGCGGACAGGAACTTTAGCTTCGTCACTTTGAATCTTGTTGCAGGTGCGAAAACCAGCATCTGTTTTTCTCGTCAGCGACTGATGATTTTCTGAAACTTTCGTTCTTTTTAAAGCAGGAACAGTTTGTTTGTTTAGTTATCATTATCGATTGAAACAAGCTGGGGAGTTTTCGATGACAAAATCTCGATTACAGCAAATGTGAAAACGTTGCGAGTTGAGGTTTTGATAATCGGAGTTAAAAAAAATAGTCACTTCCAGTGATTATTGTGGTAATGAAACAAAATTATTGAAAGGTATTTTGATAGTACAATGGCGAGGCAATGGTCGTATAATTAGCTGCTGACATTGGCGTGCGCCGCGCATCATCGTTTGTAAACCGTGTCCGTCCCACTGACTCTTATTTAAACCTTCCAGATGCCCTGTGTCTAGCAGAGCCGTTGAAAAAACTCCATATGGGAAGTATGAAATGTCTTGAAGTGTTCGTGAGCTCACAGCTGTTTTTTTTTTTTTCTTACTAATAGTGTTTTTGCTTCTGTTACTTAAGTGGTGTTTCCCACAAAAAAATGATGTTTATTTTGTGTTTTTCATATTCTTCGTTCTGTGTTCTTGACGTGAATGTTTATTTATTGTGCGCCCCCTCCCCCTTTTTTATAACTGCTGCGAAATTCCATAAATAATTTAGTTTGCTAATGCATCGGTGCTTACTCTTTATGCAAGTGAAACTGTATTATTTTAGTGGATCCGGTCCCCAAAGAATGTAATAATTATCTTGGATTCTTGGTGACTGTTATGGAATGTGCAGGATATTATTTTATCCTGGCCTCCAATAATTCTTTTTCGCGGAAGTGGTATAAGTGGCCCGTGACTACTTTTTTCCTATCAGTTTTGCCCTGCCTATTTAATCATGTGAACCTCAAGGTTATAAGCGCTACCAGTTAAGTAGGGTTCAACAGCCGTTAATTTTTATTCATTGCGACCTAAAGCCGTAACTGATTTATATATAGGGTTCGAAGCCCTTAAGTTTCATGTATAGAATCCGCAAATCCCACCTTGGATTGATTCATTAGCCCAAGAGCACTACATTGTAATAATTTATATTCTATGCTAAAATTAACATTTCCATTTTTTTTTTTTTTTTTCTTCTAGTGTGCGATCTTCTCCCCCTCCCCCCACCTCTTCTCCTCTGCCCCACCCACCAAACCCCTTCTTTTCCGTTCCGGTGTATCCGTCAGACAGTTGGTGAGTTGGCATCCGTTTTCTTTGATGCTGCGTTTTCTCTAAACTGTTGCCGTTTTCTGTACTGCCTCGTTCGCTTTCAAATTAAATTCGCAATTTTCTATGATGCTCCGATCTCCTTCTAACTGTCGCGATTTTCTATGATGCTCTGATCGTACTCTAACTCAGTTTTCGTTTTTTATGTCACCCCAAATGTATTTTCTTTTAACTATCGCAGTTGTGGCTCTTTTTGCCTCCGCCAAGGAGTTTGTTTTTGTCGGATTTTTATAATGGTCAGTCTGTCAACAAGATTACTCAGCAAGTTATGAACGGATCCTTACGAAATTTGCGGGGATTGTTTAGGTATGTTAGGACGAACAAATTAACATTTGGTGAAGATCCTAGGAGTCAAGCGTTCGTTTGTTTGCTTCTTTGTTTTTTGTCGGAAGCAAGACAAAAAGTTATGGAGTGATCGTAATTAAGTTTATCGGCACTCAGCTTACAGTCGCGGCCCTCATAGACTTATTACTAGGAGCAAATGACTAAGTTTTGTGTTGATCTGTTCGTCCGTATTTGTTTGTCGCTGTGTGCGTTTTCATGTTTGTCAGCAACATAACACAAAAGATTAAGGACAGATCTGCATGAAATCTCTAAGATTTGCTAAATATGTTGGAAAAACACAAGTGGCCAAATTTTAGTGATGATCGGTTTGTCCGTTTGTATGTTTGACTGTATTTATCAATGGATTTTCGTGAAATCTGCTGGAATTGTTATTAATATTAAAAGTCACAAATGACCAAAGTTTGGTGATAATCGGTTAGTCCGTTTTTGTGTTTAACCAATGTTTGTCAAAATGTTTGTCAGAACATAACTTAAAATGTTACGGACGGATCTTCAAGAAAAATACAAAAGCTGTTATTACTATTATCAAGCACAAGTGATCACGTTTTGGTGAGGATAAAGAGGAGATTCTAATTTCAGGACTAATTAAATTTTTCCTTAGTGTTGCTTTGCTTGGCGGAGGTACGCGCTATCAGAGTGTAGTCTTTATTTTTTTTCTTTCATCTCTCCGAAATCGCAGTTTTCTATTATCCTACGTATTCTGTCTAATATTCAGCGTTGCGTTATCTCTTGCTAGTTCTACCCAGTTTCCTATTCACTAACCTTTTCTATAGCTAATTACTCTGTACATATTTAAAACTTCAACTGACAATGCGTATGTCAGTTTTTTTAGCATACTAACTTTTGCCCCAGGGTAGTTCCGTGCTTCACTGTTTCCATGTGTATAAGTCTGAGTAAGAATGCAAACAGCGTTCTTTAAAATAACATTTAAAAAAAATTGTGTATATAATTGAAAACTCTGATTTAAATAAAAAGATTTCATCACTGCATATTGGGGAAATATATATATATATATATATTTCTGCGACGAAGTGTACTTATGGGTAAGTTGAATTCTTCAGAAGAAAAACATAAAGCGTGTCACACAGAAAGCAACAATGTCTTGTTCATACATTTTTGCTGCAATTATCATGTTTTATCAACAGTTCAGGAAGTCCACGTCCCCATAACAACGAATGTTACAATTTTAAGAAAGTCGATTCTTCGCCAAACTCTTCCTGTTTAGTACTCGCGTAAAACGGCTTCTCTCTGTTTACTTTTAAAACGGACGATATTGGAGCTTATTGAGATATTCTTTTTTAAAAGTAACCACAGTCCGTCTGGAGGCGCATAATCCTCGATGGCATGCACCATCACCGGGACAGAACCTCCGTAGTCATTGTTCGCATCTATCCCGAGCAGACAGGTGCGGACACGCAGACTCACGCATCAATCACCGCCCTGTCCATGTACAACCAGCTTGCGCTTATGTTACAGCGAGCTGTAAATAGGAATCTACCATTTCCTGCGTGCGTTCAAGTGCGCCCTGCACAGATTATGTCTTAAATTTATGAAATCCTATTTATGACGTGTTCTTTGCCCCACGTTTACTAGAATCCGAGTTTAAGGCTTGCAAATTGGATTCAACTTCATTGTTTATGATTATTTACGCATGATATGCTTCAGTGCAGTATTGATGATTTTACTTGGCGTATGGCTTAGTAAATTTGACGTTTATGATATTCATGTGCGCGCGTTAACCCGTTCTGTAACTTGTATTGTGATCTTATCCGGGTAACACCGAATGCTTATGTGATATTTCATGGTAGTAAGTTTGTACAGTGACCGTCGGTGATGTATGGTTTTCCCTAAATTACTAGTTTCCGATTAAGGACGTTTCACGCAATGTTACTGTTACGTGAAACCCGAATGTAATTTTTAGGCTCCTTGTTAAGATAAGAAACACCCTATTTTTAAGGAAGATTTCTTCTTGTAAATCATTTTACGATGCCGCAGATTAATATGTTATATGCTTGTCTTTTACTTATTCGTTTGTATTATTCTACTTTTTTCGCATGTATCTTGTATTATAACTTTACTTGCCTGATGCGGCAGTAGCTGTACGTTGTCTAATGTGCAGAGTATACGTGTCTGAGGTATATTATATGCGTAGCATTTATTGTATTCGATTAGTAGGTACGGCATGCAGCTATACGCTCAAATTTGAACCCTACACTGCATTGCTTACTATATATGCTGCGCAAAGAGCTAATAGTGTTACTCCTACTTGGGAGACAAGATGAACTTATAGCCTACAGTGCGAGGTTATATTATATAGTTGTGTTCTTTTTACGTAGTCACATTTATTAATAACTATCGTTTAAGCCAGTCGAGTTTAGCATGACACGCTTCTGTGGATCGATTATACTGCATGGCACGTACTCAAATAGCATTTTTTTTATAATAAAGATTCATGTTATATTATTTATTGAAGAGTGACGATATTACCTGTTGGATTCATTGCACGCTTTGTAAAAGCAGCAGCTCAGAGCGAACCGAAACGTATGCTCTTTTTCTCAGCTGGGAATGGGTCCTGTATATGGCCCGGCTTGTTGTCCAGTTGCTAATCTTATCCGCTAGCATTTGCGCACAAATTGGTACACTTTCTGTAGTTGCGCTTGATCTCTGCACCACCCGTACCATCATATTTTGTAACCGTGTTTAGAACTAGTGGAGTATTAAACATCCACTAGGGCTCAGCTCTCGTAACCCATTAACGCACAAAGTTGACTTTCATACCTATCTCTTGAGAACAGCATAATGACATGACCAAAAATATGGAAATGCGTGCGTTAATTGGTTAATCCTTTTGTTGTAACCGGCTACGTTATTTTACTACTACACTATCGGAAAATAATGGTATTTATTCGACATGTATCTGGAGCGGTATCGAATAGTATCATATAATCGTCTAAAAATTTTCGAATGGAAAGAGTTCTTAGTTGTCTTTCTATAAAAAAGGTTTGTAGCGAGTTGACACTCCCTAATTTAGATAGTGTTAAAAGTTTCACTGAATAGCTGTAAGATTTTGGATGTATGAAATTCGTCATGAATTTCACCAGTTGAAGTCTAATTTACTGCCGCTGCCGCATGTGCCCTTAAGGTACGTGAATATTCCTGAAATATTCTTGCCATTGATATACTGCAGTGCGTATAGTCATAGTATTATGCAAATTTAGTGTTGTTGATGCATACCACTCTACATTTTTAAAGAGTGAATAGCAGATTTTTTCAGTATTCATTTGTTGAATGTTAATGAATACAACATTGATTTTTTCAATTTTGTTGTTCACTTTCGGCCTTAATAATTCTTTTGTTTTTGAATGTGTAGAATGCCGCGTACTTTAAATTTTACTGGTCTCTTTATTATCCATCCTTTCGCACCGACGTCTGTTCAGTATTTATTTTATTATTAGTTTTTTTCATTTTGATTCATCCGTCTCAATTTTATTTTCACGTCCATTCATCATTACTTTCACTTAGTAAGTTTACAACTTGAAAAAAAAAAAACTCCATTGATTTAACAGAAAAATGTTGGTTGTTATGCAAACTTACGAATTATTTTACAGTTTCTTACAATTTTTCTGTTCCCAAGTCACGGTTTGACAAACTTCATTTGGCTTGTGTTTACTCTCATTTTATCCTTATAGATATTTTAGTTTCTTTCCTGCACGTTCGTTTAAGCGCGAAATGCAATTAATTTTTATTCAACTCTCTTTTTACTTCGTATAGCTCCTTCTTATCGTTTTCTTCCGTTCATTTTTTTATCTTCTTGTTTCTATTCCTTTCTATTGCATCTACAAATCGATAAACAGTAAGTGTGATCATACCCATAATTCGCATCCTTTTCACACACGGTTAGCGAAGATAGGGAAACCTTTCCCTCTCTGTGCCCTCACCAATAACAATAACTTCCTCTCGCCACAGAGGGATTCCCTCGCCCAACGCGACATTCTCGCCAAGCACGTTGGCCCACGCGTTCGCTCTTTCGACTCCGCCAAAATGAAAAGCAAATTCGAAAAACCGAAGGTAACTGTGTTGTTTCCGTTTTATCGTGGGCTTCTGCGTATTCCTCCTGCGTCCCATTTTCTTAAAACCCGTTGTGTACATTTCTAACTTTTTCCATAGTGCGCTTGCAAATTGTACAGAAATTGATCTGACGCGTGTCTAAAGTAAAAAGTGCGTGCTTTTGAAGTGTGTAGTTTTAACACTTGGTGTATTCGTTTATCCCTTCGGTAAAAAAAAACCGTGTTGACTCTGTTCGTGTGTGTACTACGTGTTTTTGTTTTGATTTCATTAAAAGTATTGTGCATTTGTTTATTTTTGTGCACTGTATTTTGTAGTCCTGTTACCGGATTTAGGCCGCGTTTTGGCAGAACGCAGTCAGTAAAGCTGCCGCTTCTTCTCACTGTCTGGAGCTGTAGTTTATGTCAGTGGTATTCTTATCACGGTGGCCAAACATGCAGCAGGCAGGCGGGCAACCGCTTCCTGCTTCCAGCAGCAGCGTCCCTGCTCGTGCGCTGGAACTAGCGTGTGTTGCGTATCTAAATACCCGTACTTCCGAAACATTTCAGTGTAGCCTAGCATCGTTTTGTGGTAGATGTTTCTTCCTGCACCCTAAGTCATGACCGAGTTTGGAAAAATAAAAGTAACCACTGCTTTCTGTGCATCTGTTTTGTGTATGTGCATTTGTTTTCTGTCTACCAAATGTCTTTTTTTTGTTTGGATCCCTTATTTGTTGTAGGTTTAGTGTTTTTTATCTGCCTATAGTAACACCCAGTGTAAATACGTTGATATAACCCTATGTGAGGACCAACTATGACGTTTGTTTGTCGTAGGAAGAACACTTTTTGAAACGTCTTGCATGAGTTACACTCGTCTTCCTAGGGTTAACATAATTTAAAATTTAATTACATCGAAAAATAACTTGATAATGCAATACCAACATAAATACTCGATAACCCTACAAATACGCGTGTATAAAAATGCTGATAATCCTTATTTAAAGTCGTATTTCATGTACTTCTTTGTCAACATCATGCATGCCATTTTTTCTGTTTTTTTTTTTTTTTTAATAAAGCTTGCGCTCAGGGGTATATTCTGGCGGGCCCCATCCCTTTCACTATATATTTGGGCCTCACGAACCCAAGGGTCGAAAGTGCCTTTTCCGCAGGGGACGTTGCAGCTGGCCGCAGTTCCTGCTGACGAGGTTAGTTTTGTAAGTCAGGTAGGTTCTCTATTTTTCCTTTTCTGTTCCTCGAGGTGGGCTGTCGATCGAGATAGCCGACCTAGTTCGTGAGACTTCTCTACTGTCTCTCGTGGGGAAGGCCTCGAATGGGGCCGTCCACTCGAGTGTCTTTTTCTATTCTGTGCGCTTTTTTTCTCGCCAGTAGTAGCACACTGAGCCAACCGAGTTTTTCCGGCAGGAATGCCGAGATAAAATATTGCTACTGATGAAGAGCGTTATTTGAATTTTTCTTTTCAGTTTAGCTTCACTCTAGAATCGCCTCGCTGCGTCTAGGTTGATAAAACGCTGAATCTAATTATAACTGGAAAAAGCTTAACAAAGTTGATTTTTTCCTTTCTTCATGCAAACAAATCTGAAAAGTACCGGCATCTCAGTCAAATGTGAGCTACCCATTATTTGTGTGAAAACCAGTCATCTAATGCCGGGGATAGACTAGACATTTACACGCACAACTTGATGCAAGGATGCATGCGGGACTCCTCGACGTCATTTATGCCTCGATATCTATGCTACCGAATTTAAATATGTACCGAACACAGTTCATTTATAGAAGATAAATGTGTCAGGCCTGAGTGTATGCGCTCCGCCCTTGAAATCTTCGAAATTGTGACGTCAAAATTCTGGAAATTTAAGGGCGTAGCGATTACACTCAAACCTGACACGACCATCTTCTATATATGAACTGTGGTATGGAAACGGCCCGAGAACTGCTCATCCGAGCATTTAGTTGGCCGTAGAAATGCATACGTGGTCCCGGCATAATAGACCTATTAATAAAGGTGAGATTCACTCCTAACAGTACCGTAGATAATCACCCCACTAATGAGAACACAATAGTTTAGCATCTCGAACAACATTCCTTTAGTCCCTACTTTGCTTCCATTTTTCATCATACAGTCGGTTTTTTATTCCTTTTCTCCCTTGATTGTGCTTCTTCCATTGTAATGGTCACGAAGTAGTTTCGTCTCATTGCCTTACTCGTCCCACCATTTCCTGACTTTCGCTTCACAGTTTCCTGACTTTCGCTTCACAGTTTCCTGACCTTCGTCATACCATTTCCTGACCTTCGTCATACCATTTCCTGACTTTCGTCCTACCATTTCCTGAATTTCGTCTCGTTTCCTAACTCTAGTTCGACCGTTTCCTAACTCTCGTTCGACCGTTTCCTGACTTTCGTCTGACTGTTAGGACTGAAAGCAGGCTGACAAAGGACTGAAAGCAGCGACTGTTTCCTGACTTTCGTCCGACTGTTTCCTGACTTTCGTCCGACTGTTTCCTGACTTTCGTCCGACTGTTTCCTAACTCTCGTTCGACCGTTTCCTGACTTTCGTCTGACTGTTTCCTGACTTTCGTCTGACTCTTTCCTGACTTTCGTCTGACTGTTTCCTGACTTTCGTCTGACTGTTTCCTGACTTTCGTCCGACTGTTTCCTGACTTTCGTCCGACTGTTTCCTGACTTTCGTCCGACTGTTTCCTGACTTTCGTCCGACTGTTTCCTGACTTTCGTCTGACTGTTTCCTGACTTTCGTCTGACTGTTTCCTGACTTTCGTCTGACTGTTTCCTGACTTTCGTCCGACTGTTTCCTGACTTTCGTCCGACTGTTTCCTGACTTTCGTCCGACTGTTTCCTGACTTTCGTCCGACTTTTTCCTGACTTTCGTCCGACTGTTTCCTGACTTTCGTCCGACTGTTTCCTGACTTTCGTCCGACTGTTTCCTGACTTTCGTCCGACTGTTTCCTGACTTTCGTCCGACTGTTTCCTGACTTTCGTCCGACTGTTTC
>LQNS02277099.1:834517-852554 GCA_001587735.2 Parhyale hawaiensis | reverse complement strand
CAACAGTTGTGAGCGGCCATATAATTGCTCTATAGAGCTGCTGCGCCGCACGCAACTCCATCGATCAGTTATCTTTGTTTTTACTAATCTTGTTCTTTCTGAGTTCGGTCTGCATGCTGGCAGCTCCTTTGAAGCAGGCACAGGCTAGGCTTCTCTGCATTGCCCCGGCACCGATGTATCTCGGATACATGCAGCGTGTGCGGTATTTTTTATTTTTATTTGTTTTTCAGTAAAACGCTATTCACGGACTGCCCTTGCTTCGGCCTCTCTTATTCTTATGCCGGTGCCACACGCTGCTATCGTGTATTCAACTTAAATTAGCCTTTTGTTCCGCTTAAATATCTCCATGGGTATCTTCGATGCCGCCTTCAACTGCGTAATCGGGGCCACGTGCCAGCTGAACGTCCGCTCGTTAAGTTGAGCGTAGGATTCTACAGTGTGGCCTCGGCATAACCAATACAAGAATGTGCCCTTTCGGCTGAAAACCACAGCAATAGATGCTTTAACATGTCGTACACAACACTATTTTCCTTTCTATATTGGAAATTTATGCATCTGTCTTCTTTTTCTCAAGATCTACTTACGCCATTTTTGCGCTGTGTATTTTCATGTAGATTTTAGAGCATGCCATTCATTGCTTCAGTTGGTATTGTGGCCGAATTCCTTCCGTTAATGTTTACATAAAACTTGCTGTATGTCAACTGGTATATAAATAAAGGGAGTACCCGGAGCCGCACGATCCTGACGAGTGAATTCGTATACATCAAACTTTCGGGCTTATGCTGCAGTACCTTCAATTTTCTGCTCAGTAGTCATTTCAATTACATGGTAGACGGATAACTATAATAAAAGGTGGATCGTTTACTATTTTGTGAGCATAAATACCGTGCACGTCTCGATTTATAAATTTATTTTCATTCAGTTCTAAATAATCATTTTAAACGCGAGCGCAGGTAACTTCGGAAGCTTGAACCCACTCGCTCTCTCTCCAGCTAGATCGACAATTTCATCTCAGATACCTATATTATGTGGGGCTTCCAAGGTCTGGGGTGAGCGTTAAAACCAGAAAATTAAAATAACCCCATAGGAAACTAGAACGCCTCTGTGGCGTAAGACCATCACCCGCAGTGGGAGCAATTTTATTGTTATTTTTTATGGCCAGTTAATTCTAGTTTTCTGGCATGGGTCACATCGTCAAGATTGTACCCTCCCCTGGGAAACCCACATGCACTGGTTCGTGCTGCAATATAGGCCAACTGGCCGCAGAGGAGTGAGTAGAGCCACAGCCTACCACGGGTCGCTAAGAACTATGGCGCAAAAATCGAAGGTTCAACGACCCGAGCCCCCACCCTCCCATTTCTGGTCAGGCAGGCGCCCCCAAGCAGCTTCCGCATACCAAACAATTGCCGACTCAGCGTGCCGGACGCGACAAAGATCACACGACAGGATTTTCGCTTGAACTCGGCACCTCGAGCACATGATTCAGGCACGCATGACATGCTGCTGCTGTGGGTAGGGAGCAAATTTCAATACCGTCATTTTTTATGGCCAGCAATCCCATTTTTAATTCATTTTTTCATGGGTGATCTTGAGGACAGCCCACCAGACTCGCTGCAAAAAATAAAGAAGATAGCTCAACTCCTACCTGTTATTAATTGGGTGAAGTACAAATTTCATTGCAGTCATTTTTTTTGGCCAGCTATTCCCAGTTTTTGGCATGAGTCACATCGAGGGCAACCCACCAAACTCCCTGCAAAAATATGAACATTGCTCAACTCCTTCGACCACTTATTGGGTGGACAGACAAATGTATTTAAATCTTCAACGAAAACATTATCACTTCTCTCACTTTGTTCGCGAGTGATAATAATCGCAGGGAGTAAATCAGTCGAGTATGAATGCTAGGTTCTTCCTCCCTCCTTGGATATCAGTCGCCATTGAGAAGCATTTCCTTTTTCTTTGAAAAAAAGACGAGAAGTGCTAGTGGTATAAATTTGGCCTCCATTTTGCTGCAGCCAAACCTTGTTCAGTTCCATTTCTTTGAGAGCTGGAAAAATTCTGGAGCAATGTCGAATTACTGTCTGCATTTACGGCAACAGCCCTACAGTTTTTTGACAAAGACGCAAAATACGAAAGGCCAGGGGTCCATACGAGGCCTGATGAATCTTACTCTTGAATTTGCGCACCATGCCCTAACGCCATCGGATTGAAGGCGCCTCTCATTGAGTTCTCTGAGATTTGATTCACACTGTACTACTGTAAATACTCGTAGCTATAATTTCTGGGTCTCCTGTGCAGTTCTCACCCTAAAGTTTCACCTGTACAGCTGTCACTCCAATAAATCCCACCTGTACAATTGTCACCCCAGTATATTCACCTGTAGAATTATTGTGTTAGATTGCTTTAGGTTAGTTCGATTAATCCCCAGGGGCAAACCCGAGTACCTTTTTCGCATGAGACGTTGCATCTGGCCGCAGTTCCTGCTGACAAGGTTAGTTTTGTAAAGTTAGGTTGGTTCTCCATTTCCGTTTCTGTTCCGCGAGGTGGGTTGTCGATCGAGATAGCGCATCTAGTCCGCGGGACTTCTCTCATCTCTCTCGTGTGGAAGGCCGTGAAAGAGGCCGACCACTCGAGTGTCTCCTACTATGCTTTGCGTCTTGTTTCCTGCCCGTAGTAGCGCACGTAGGCCACGCGACAAATTATGTGGTATTTAAATACTACACACTCATCTCTGTTGGAACGCCTGAACTGCGGCTACGGAGGTTAAACTAACTACTTAGATTAAACCCTCTGTACAACTGTCACCCCAGTTTTTCCCACGTGTACAATTGTTGCCCCATTTTCTTCTGGGTTGACAATTCTACAGGTGATCCAAATTTCTCATCCCGTTGCCCCGACATGAGACAGAGCGGCCCTCAAAAAATGCACCTTTACGGCAAAAACGCCGTCGCCCATCGAGCACAGCTCCTCTAAGGCCAATCTCTTCCCCTGTTGTTATCATCGCAGACAATACCACACTATTTTAATATTTGTATTTGCTCCATGCCTTTTTGACGGCAACCCTTCGCTGTACCGTGGTTTTGGTATATAAATCCCTGCCTTACACTTTAGTCCAGTGCGACGTGCGGTTCTGCGGTAGTAATGCAGGACCGTAGTGTAGTGGGTAGTAACGCATTCAGACTATAACTTGCTTTGTGCTTCTGCAACTTCTTAGCTGTTTTCTGCAGTGACGTCTGTCGACAGGAATGCTCGTATCGGTTTTGCTTTCTTGCCGTAGGGACGTCCCTTCCAAGTGCTCTATGTTCATAAAAATTAACGTTAATTAGTGTTCTTTGCATTTATGGAATTCCTTATGGGAGAAACTACTGCTCCTGACTCTTTAATCTATGTATCAATTTACTTCGGCGACCTACAACCGTCTATGGGGCAGCGGGCATGTGTGCAGTCCCGGGAAGCAGTACAAACCAGCGTAGCGATGTCGTGCCTTGCCCACATCAGAACTGATTGCCCAGCAAACAGTTCTGATCTAACTCCCAATGTCGTCTCTAACAACAGCAAAGCTCGTCCCAACCTTGCTGAACATTTGTTGCGACCCTTGCAAAGCTCTATTGCCTGCTGACATGCAGTCCTATTGTGTGCTGTTGATGCTTCTGTAGCGCTACCGAGCATGTATGTGCTACGGCCAGTAATATTGGTAGTGAGTTAGAAGACCTACTAATTATATTAGTACGTGTAGGAACAGTTCTATTACTGGTGATACTAATTCGGATGTTGAGGATGGTAAAAATGTTGATGCTAATAATAGCCACAATAATGACGATGATGAAAATATTATCAATCTTTTAAGAATTGAGGTTAGTTGATGACCTTCTATATAGTACTGAAAAGATTATTAGCGGACCTGCGATTCCGTGTCTTCTGGTTTTGTTTTCGGTTTCTTATGACGGAAGCCGCCGTCGCGCTTGTCGCTGAGGAACCTGTTATGTTGCACTGAAGTCGAGTACTCTAGTATGTGTTTACACTAGGAACTGTTTCAAGAGGTCTTTGGTACACGACCTGGTTATAGGTATCTATGTTATCTGACTGCGTTTTAGGTATCTACAGTACCCGACCTGGTTGTAGGTATCGATATCAGACCTGGTTATAGTCCAATAACTAATTAAAGGTAACGCTCAAGAGAAAAGTTTAATTTCGGAAACGTATCATACTGTATGTGGGTTTATAAAAACGCAACTTAACGTTGACACCAACATGTACTTTAGCTTTAGGTAGGCTTTCCGACCGTCTTTCTTTCTTTAGCCCTTAAATTGCATTTTACTTCTACTTGCGGTGCCTCGTTCTTTTAGTCTTCTTTCCAGACTTGCTGTTCTCATGTAATCCTGCGTGGGAACACCTCCGTGCTTGGGTATCACCTTTATGTAAACATGTTCTAGCGTCTTTTCCTTGTTGAAGCATCAATTCGTAAGGAGAGACAAACTACTCCCTAATTCATTCCTGTATAAAATAGACTTATCTTAGAGCGTCGCCAAAGTAAACAATTGCCCGCTGTAGTGTCTCACGTTAAAAGTAAACCTTGAAAATATAAGCTGTTCGATCCTGAAGTGTTTCCTCGTCGGGAGGCTTTAAAAATGTCCTATATCCAATTTTGATTTAAATTTTCCGAGTTCCCGATAACCAGGTAGGTTGGTGACGAGATTAATAACCAACGGTTAGGTACTACTCCCCATTAACTTGATGAACTTTTTTGGGGGGGTTTTAGCTTATGTGGCAGCCAAAAATTCTTTAAGGGTAATCGTGTAAACTGATGACGATTTATCGTGTAATAGACAACTTGATTTGTATTTTCTCGAGATGAAAATGAAAATAATGTGTCTACCGTCGCCTCGTACTTCGGACGTCTTTTTTAGCGCACTGAAGTTTGTTTGTACCTGCTAAAACTTTTGTTATTTTTTCTTTTGTTTAATATAGTATATACCTACCTGAACCCTATTCACACCCGCCCGTTATTTTGCTACCAGCCTTTGTGGCGAGTCCCCCACATGCAGTCTGTCACTGATCGAGCTAATCTGTGAGTCCCCATAATATTGTGTGTAATAACTTGTATATATGCGGTCATACATTGTCGATAGTCAACAGATCTTAGTAGTACAAGCGATGACTTATGCTTGCTTCAATGGGTGCACGTTCGTACGTTTCTAATCTTTTCATTGGTGGCATGGCTATGTTTTACCCGTTTTGTCATTCGATTTGCTTCTCTTTTACACGCTGCGTTAATGGATTAGAAAGTCATGAGAATCATCAGAAAATTCAAGAAACGGATTGCCAAGGTAAGTAAGAGTTGGTGTTGTTCTTGCTTTAACAATACTATTAATAACTTTCGTTGAGCTCTACTGCTCTGTCCTCAGGAAGTGTCACCTCGACCTCTGCAAGACATAGCCTACTGTGTCAACAATTATTTGTGCATGTGAACATTGCGAGGAGATCAACAATCATTACCTGTTCTGAGGAGGTTTTCTATTTGTTCCAGTTTGCTATTCAGTCTCATTCTATCTGTCTGTTAGATGACGGCGTTGAATTTTCTCCACCGCGGCAATTCGTCTGGAGAATAGGGTGTTCTAGTTTTTTCCTATGTTATTATTGAAGAGCTAATCCATGGAAAGAATGCGGCTGTGCCCTAGCCTCGTTCATCAAAAATGAGTTCGTTGAATTTGCCCCCTACCGCGGGTGATGGTCTTACGCCACTGAGGCCCCCGTTCAATTCTATTTTGGTGTTGCATGGGAAGAAATTCCGTATTGCAGACATTCTGATTTTTTTGCGTTATTGCGTCGTTTGGTGGAGCTCTAGCATGCAAGTGTGAACTTTTAAAGGTCACCAATTATTTGCACATTATTAACGTTCGTAAACATTTAGAGGAGGCTTTAAAACAGTCAAAGGTGTAACCATCGTTGTTGTTTGAAATTTTGGTCCAGACAGAATAAAAGAGAATTACTGGTGACAAAGCAAAGCTACCTTGTTGCTTTTGTGACGTTTGATTAGCCCTTTTAACTGTGAAAGTAAACAACATGTTCCTCCCAATTTGCTGAGCAGCAACGGTTCTTTAAAAATCCCAACCCTAACTTATCAGACCGCGTGCTTGGACTTCATCTTCATCACATGACTTAATTGGCTTTCCGCCCTCAGCGTGACCGCGGGGATGTATAGTTTTGAGCGTGTTTGGCTTTGTCTGTCCGTTCAAATTTGGTGGTTCACTTGTTGCGAAGTTCCAATGTGTTAACGACGTCGCTTCTAGTTATTCGCTGTCTGCATTCCTCAGTGCCATTGAACTTCTCCGTTGACTCTGATGGAGGACTCCCTCAACTGCCTTACTTGACCTTTTAAAATTCTTTTCTTCTGCAAGTGCATACGATTGTTCTACTGACCTACCCTGCCATAGTCTCTTCGTGCTATCCAAGTTAATATTTACGATATTTTCTTTGGTGCAGTTGGTTACTTATAATCGCCGTGTAGGCACGGCAGTTGGGACATATATAAATTTTTCAGTAGTTATATACCTGTTGCGAAAGTTCCTAAATAATTTCGTACACATCGATAATTATAGAGTCAGTGATACCTAGTTAAGATCAGCAGTGTATACCTCTCTATTATAAATTTTCCGTCAATATATGCTGCGCGTGTATCGCCTCTTCTATAATCACACGGCACCGCTACATGTTAGCCACTTATTCTCTCGCTCGTCCGCTTGACCTTCTTTTATCAAACATTTCTCACATGTCGGCCTTCGCCGACGCGCCGCGTTTATCATTTCTGCAGCTCTTGGTCATCAAGGCTCAGAATGCCTTGTTTTTGCTCCGCCCGCTTGTCCATTATTGACAACTTTTTTCTCTCACTTTTCCCAAGTTACGTGTCGGTCGTCACTTTGGGTCTTTTTTTTTTCTCACTGAAGCGGGTGGAAGTAACGCCTGTTCATATCAACGTAAAAGTGGGTTCATACGTCAGTCAAATAAACGCGTTCTTTCATCTCCTCGTTCGAGTACGTGACTGTGTCTGTCCGAGTATAGTGGAAAAGTACATAGTCTTCGGAATTGTAATTCCCCCTCAGGAGGCATAGGATGGGCCATAGGGTAGGTTCGCCCGTTCTATGTTATGGGGAGTGGCGCCCCCACGGGGTTTGCGAAGGTTACCTTAGCCGTTAGCTATAGGTCTTCGGGACCTCTGTCTTTCGTGCCCACTTTACTTTCTTCCCAATTTCATACTCCGACTTGCAATACTTTATTTTGTGCTTCCTCTTCTTTCCCGACTTGCTGTTCCCATGCGCGTTGATCCTGTGTGAGAACACCTTCGTGCATTGGTTCCCCGTTTCTGTCGGCATACATCATGTCCCTTGCTCTTTCTTCTGTGATATCGTTCTGCTCGGAAACGAAGGCTTAAACGTCCTGACTATAACCAATTAAACTATAATTCATTCCCAACCTGAAGACATATACCAAGATTTACTAGTGACGCTTGTTAAGTATCTTTTTTTTTTGTCGTCACAGTTGTGGTATCGAGGGCTCAACCAAACCTTTGGACTTACAATCAGTTGAGAGAACTACTGCATTTGACTGCCGTGTAAACCCAGCTCAATTCCTTCTTACAGAGGCAGCGCTACATGTTACAATAAATCTTTTAACACAATGGGAGAAAACATCATTGAAGCGAAACAGTATAATGAGAGTGAGATTGGGAAAGTTAATAAACAAGAGAAGCTAACAATAAAATTCGTTTTCGTCATTTTCGAAGGCGGAGTACTCCAGCTCTTGCAATATGAGAGAAGACTTGGTTCCATGGGTGGAGCTTCCGTTGTGGCGTCATTGCACATACAGCCACTTCCTTTTTTGTGATATTAAGTCTTTCTTAGGTGCTTAATGACGTCACCAGCGAAAGCCAATAGTGCCTCATGAGTTTACGGAGACTGAAAATAATAGAAATTTAAATAATTACGGAAACCTTCGTAAAAGTTGCAATTAACAATGTTATTCTTACGTAAAATTAAAGTTTCAGTTCTTGGACCTTGATGCTCTTCGGGGAGACCCAGATAATATTAAAAAAATATATTCTATAATTACGTCTTGCGTCAGAACAGGCATTGCCTCAAAATTGTAAGTTTTTGTACGTAAAATCTGCTCGCTGCCGCTAACATCTATGATAGATCGGCATCTCGTTTTCGATCATCACAGAAAACGAAGCGTTTGAGAGAACTGCTGGTGAAGCTGCGCTATTTTTCGACACAGAATCGACAGTCGCGGTTGAGGCGTGTTCGTGTGTGGTTGTGTTGTGCTTGGTTCTTTCTGTGATCTTCGAGTCTAGTCGGCTATATTTCAATTATCGAATCACTTTAGTTGTTTCCAATCAAACCACGATGGTTCAGCAGGTTGGTATTGTGTAAGCAGTTCTGACATTTGTCCGAGCATCATTCACTTAGCGGAAACTGAACATGTTCCCAGGCAGCAGGAAATTCATTGTGTTTTGAACAAGTTTTTTTGGATGTTAACTTGGTTTTGGTTGGGTGGGTGGTTGGTTGGGTAACCTTGCGCTTGGTACGGATACTACATACCGGAACTGAAGTGCATTTTGCAATTAGGTGATTGTAATACGATGGGTGATACATACCTGGTAGGCTGGTGATTGTAATACGATGAGTGATGCACACCTGGTGATTGTAATATGATGGGTGATACACACCTACCTGGTGATTGTAAGACGATGGGTGAAACACACCTCCTGATAGTCGAATAAGTTTGGGGTTCCCTATCTCTTAGCACCGAAAATTTATAAATAGACTTTTGCGTTACTTCTCGCTACATTATATACATTTGCTGATAAAGTATTTGATATGCTGGCAGATATACTTTAGATGTTGCTTTCTTTAACTACATTACGTTATCAATGCAAGTTTCCTTTACTAAGTCATTTTAATCCAAGTTGTCCTCGCCGAAGGTTACCTATAATAATTTTGCGACTTTTTAGTGCGGCTGATTCTATTTCTTTTCAAGACCATTGACGACATGTTAATTTATTTTATATGATAAACTAACGCAGGTTATCTGGGTTTTGTGTTATTTACATTTCCTCGAGTCACTTACACACTGCTTTACTCTCTCATCGTATTCCAAATTTTTAAAATGTAAGAAAGTATTCGCACATCTCTGTTCGGGCGACTTATTCCGGAGCCACACTCATCGTTCGCACGCACCACTATACTTATAAATGCGAGGACTTGCCATCCCGATATGTGCAAATTTAAAGTCGGTGGCATAGATACGGTAGCAAGAACAACGCGCGAGCTCCCCATCCTCGCATCAAGTTGTGCGTGCGAATGCACAGTGTGGCTCGGCATTATTGGCGCGCACATCAGCTGTGCAGCAACTTCAGGTTCCTGCAGGTCAAGTTACAAAAGCACAGCTTTTATTTATGTCGATTAAATACCAGTATTGTTAGATGAGCTTTTTTGGGGGGGGAGGGGGGGACGTGCTCAGTGTTTGGATGAGAATCGAAACACGAAAAGCGATTTCCTAAAGGTTATATTAACCCTTTCGGTACGAAAACTCTGCTCTTGCAGTGAGATTGGTTCTCACAGAAGCTCATAGAAGACACTATCATGGTAGGTAGTCACTTGAGTTCACCTAAGTACAGGTTAGTTCAGTCGTAGATAAAATACTAGCACTGACTTCAGACAGGTTCTTAAATATGTCGTTCAAATTTCCAGAGCGAGAAACAACGCACAGGGTTTAATAATCAAAACTTTAATTGATGCGGCATCTGGAGATGGCATCAGGATCGAAAGTGTTAAACTAACAAGCTGGCGATGGCATCAGGACCGAAAAGGTTAACTAACAAGTTCGAGATGGCATCAGAACCGAAAGGGTTAACTAACGGGATAGACGGGTGATCACCTATTAATTGGCAACATTTCCAGTCTGGGGATGAATGAAAGCCTCAGTTATTCTTATTAAGTATCAGGGTCTACGAAGAAGCCTTTGTGGCGATATTGCCATTGTGTCGAAGAGACGAAAGTCTGGGTATTTTTCGGCTTATTTACAACCTGGGTAGAAGGATCACATGCTCTTAGTGCAATTCCAGTATATTGATGCGACAAAAACTGATTAAATTCTTCAAGTTAGCTGTTGACTATCGGACGAGATGAAGAGCTCCTATTTTATAAGCGCATTTAATAATAATAATAATTGTCTGCTGTGCCGCCATGGCTTGACGATGGAGCGGCTAGCAGAGTGGTGTGGTAGCTGCGTCATCTGGCATCGTCTTTATACCAATAAAAAATACTAGTAAATTAATGACAAACTCTGTAGTATTGCAGCAAGAGATGCATTGGTATGCCTACCTGTACATATAAATAGACATCATGGAACCGTTACGATGCCGTTCGGGCCAGTATTCCCGTTCGTTTTTTCCATCGTGTGTGGATGTTTGGAATGGTATTGATGGCTTTGTCTTTGCTGGTGCTGGTATTGGCAGCTTTAAACGATCTGTGCACAGAGCTATTCTGTGAACTCGGATCTTCTTTTTTTTATTCTTTTGTTTTCTCCACCCGCTGGGCTGGTTGAGTGGGGGTTTGTTAACCTCATGGAGTTTCTCCGTTCCTACGTCGCCAGCCTGGTGTGATATAATAATAATAATAATAATCATTAGTTATTCGTTACTGTATTTACGCCGTGATTATCCTTTCCTTCATTCAGTTGCATGTATGAATCGTTGCAAATCGTGTTGCTTGCACGCGGTATGTGAAATTAAATCAAAGAGTAAACCTCGGGCTACTGCCTCGGGCTACAGTTTGGCCACTGCAGTCTCGAATTCCTCGGTTCGATCCCTATAGCTCAATTTCTTGTATGAGCACTAAATATGTAAAATTTACGAATGTTTATTTTCATGGCTAGGCTATGTGACTGATATATCTTACCGGTTTTACGTTATTAAATGTTTTGGGCCAAGCTGCCAAACATCGTATCCAATATCCTTTACAAGACGAATAATGTTTTTGCCTTGAAATTATCGGACCATGTGTATCTTGCCTTGAAGATGACACCCTTTGCTAGTGGAAACCTTGGCCCCATAATATTAAAAAATCGTAGGACGTTATTGTAAAAAACTCTAAAAAAACGAAACCCGGATGGTTAATAGAAAATAGGTGCTTTGTACATTATGCGCATATTAGGTATCTATATTTAATATTTATACCCACGTATGTATCAATATCGTTATACAGTGTGTGTCACTCCTATCAGTAAACGGCTATCGTCTGCTTACAACCACCTCCGGCTGACACTATCGGCTCTTGTGTAAATTAATGTTGGACCAACAGCTATTATCTACCTTAAAGCTCACCTTACGCTAATCTTAATTGTTTGTACGATGGCGGCGTTTAGATTGCCGTGAGTTTTTCATCATATTTCCTGACTGTTGGATCAGATAGCTGGCAGTAGCCGGAACATCGGGCCTATCCCCAAAAACCGCCGGGATTCACGCTCCGGCCCTCTTTAAACTATTGCCGGATTATTATTATCATTGCTGGCTGTACTGTCTAGTAAAAATGTTATTACTAGTTTAAATTGTTATGAGTCACTTTGATGTTTCGTTTTGCATTTTTTGTCAAGTTTCAAATTAGTTCATTGCATTGCGTTTAAAATGCCGTCGTTTATTTTGCGTTGACAGCATGTTGAGCTTGAGTCCGCATCGCTTTCGTCTCCCTTTGTTATGGGGAGTTGTATCTCCAACGGTACTACATACCTTACCATAGTTTTTTATAAGCCCCCATCAAGACATAATTTTTTTTCTTTGCCGATCCTACTTTTTTTCATTCAATTGCTAATGATGAGCCTCAGAATCAGAGTGTAAATTCGGACATTTTAATGGCCAGGAATCGGAGTCGGTGAAGGAGGCCTATTTTGTTAAGAATTAGTCTGATTCTGCAGGAGTAGAAGGTTTTTGGGAGTTCAGGGAGTCGGACTAGGTCCATCCGACACGGAGCAACCATCCTCGAAATAGCACATTGAGCAAGTTTGGTTTTCCATTACCTTGCATACCTCAGAAGAACACTTGAGTGCATGGCTTCCCCTTCGTTTTCTACTCTGCGCATCCCTTTCTATTCTTCCGTAACAGCAAAGAATGGCTGGTCTGAGGTACGGTACCTTATGAAGGATCAGTTGCACTCACGTCCGAAGTAGCCTCCCATGGTCGCGTCCGACCTTCTGTCGCTCCCCACCATTCTCCTGCCCGGACCACATTCCTGTCCCGCGCGCTGTGTCCTTCCTGTCGTGTCCTGTCCTGCATCACCTGCTGTTTCCCTTCCACTAGTTTGCTCGGGCCTTTGCGCTGGTGACGTCACAGTTTCCATGGGCCAACTTATTTCGCTTATCCCTTCACTGGGCGACCGGCTGAACATACTCGCGTGGGAATTACATTATGGAGTAAAGATTTTATTGCTTTAAGGACTAAGGTCCTTCCTAAAGGTCGTGTCAAGTACTAATGCTATTCCTACGAGAAACACATCATTATTGGTCCTTATATTATGCAATGGTTACGTGCCCTGAAAAAAAAATAACCCTGTCCTAGCCAGGATGCGCCTCTCAAAGAGAATTTGATGAGCCACAGGGTTAGGTTCGCCCATTCTATGGTATGGGAAGTGGCGCCTCCAGGGATAGGTACTCATAGATTACTTTAGTCTTAGCTAAGCCTTCGGGACATCTACTTTTCGTACCCACTTTGCTTCCTTCCGTTTTTATACTTCTGCTGATGATAGTTTGTTCATATCTTTCTCCTTTTTCTCCTCTTTCTCGACTTGCTGTGCCTATGAGCACTGATCCTGTGTATAAACACCCATGTGTATGGGTTCCACGTTTCGATGAACAAACTTTGTATCCCTTCCTCCTTTCATCTTTTCAACTGTTTTAATTCTTCCTAGGGAAGCTCATTCTCATTTCGGTAATATAATAATAATGATGATGAAACGCGTACTTGGAGCTCGACTCTTTCGTCCAGCCCGTCTCTCCCTAGGGTTACCAGCAGATGTCGTAAGACAGCTTACAACATTGACTGACATTTCGCGTATAATGGTAGCGTAAGATTGTGGCAGCGTGTAGTACTCTGCAGCAACGTCGGAACTTTCCCTCCTGTAAAAACCTACGTGCGAGCTCCTCTGCACGTGACAGAGATCTCGTAGGCTTAGTTTTTACTCAAGTGGCCTGCAGAGACTTGATATGACCGAAGGCCTCGGTTGTGGACGTGACAGCAGCCGTAAGAGTTTTATTTTCGTTACTGTAATTTGAAAGTGACTCCTATTACGGTCAGAATTTGGAAATTTTATAAGCTTTATGTCATTGGAGATTTTAGAAATGATAAACTTTTTAAGTACACATATTTGCCTTTCTACTTTGAAGATCCGTCGCAATATAACAGTTGTTTGTCTTTGTTGACGGTATCAAGTATACAGCTTTCATGAGTGCTGTATGCCGGCATCCATATTTTCTAACTTTGCTGGAGACCCTGGGCGTTGACAGCAGTCAGAAACTAGGCTGACACTAGGATAATCTGAGAAAGATTCACAGCTTTAGCTAACTGTATGATCTAGCGTTTTTCTTTTGTATACTGTGCTGGACACCCAGTGCTGTGACCGCACATAGAAACTACGCAGAAATCTGAGAGAAATTCATTACGTTAGCAGCTGGATGACCGATGCAGCATCTTGCTTACTTTACTGCCTGGAGTTCCATTAGCAGCGGTTAGTTGGCTCATTTGGTGCCGCGCTCTGAATGCTTTCTAGCGCACAACCGTCGTTTGTTGGGGCATAAAAGGCGAAGCTTCTTTCCCACGTCAATGCACTTTTCTTCAGCTGGTACGCACAATCCACTGCCTGAAAGCGCAAGTAATGCTATGGTGTCGTCTTATTACATTACAGAGTCTCCCATTCTATGATGTGAGGGGGGGGGGGGCGCTTGCCTATGCGCCGTGATTCTCTGTAGGAATCCCCTAAGTGTATGCATCCCGCGTGTTTGCCCCTTCCTTAGATTATGATGTCTGAAGCAGCTTGAAGCTGCACCCAACAAAGTAATTTTACACACTACGTACCAGTTTGTAATTAAGTTAGCGTTGCAATAGAAGTTACTTTAATCTTAATTATTCCTTTCGACATGCCGTTTTAGCGCCCGATTTGCTACCTTCCATTTTCATGCATACTTTTGCATATAGTCTTTCTTCTGCACCTCTCCGCCTTCTTACTTAATGCTCCCATGCGCTCGCAACTTCGCTGCATGGGTTCGTTTTTTTTATGTGATTTGCTTTATGTTCTTCATTTTCTGCAGTACTGGGCGTCATCAGCATGTAATTGAGCGTGTAAATAAGGGTTAACTGCTCCTTCTCGCCCTCCCCCCCCCCCTCCCCTCCAACTTGCCCGATATCGTTGTATGGCCTCTTTTATTCAGTAACCATGCTCCCATCAAGAGGCACTTTTGACGTTTTCAAAGCTTGGAATCCAAATTTGGCAAAACCACCGTGTATTTGTTTTGGAGCTAATCTGATAGGTACGCAAAGCGACCAAGCAAGCAGTCACGCAAGCAACAAACTGTTTGTTATTATGTAGTGGGATTTAAGCACTGAAGTGAGCTACCCTTGGATTGGGGGCCATTTTCTATACGTGCGCGACGGTTCTCCAGTTTTTCTGCTCCGTCGACGTCGTGATCAACGCTCGCCCTTATTCACCGTGTCCGTTATTCTGCTGCGTGCCCCACTTTGTTGATCTGTATCTCCGTTACTTGATAAATGCAGATACGTTAACAAATACTTTGCCTGTGGACCTGCGTAATTATTTGATGTCGTCCATTTGTTGCTCTTTCCCTTCGGCAGTTACCAATGTAGGGGAGATGGAAGAGTCGCTAAGATGTAGGTTTGTAGTAATCGTAGAATTAACTTTTTGGGAATGTGGTTCATTAGTCTCTAGATTATCATTATGATAGAAAGTACCCATCAGGGGGGCTTAGGATGGGGGGCCATAGCGTTACGTTAGTTAGGTGCTCCACCTCAAGGATTCCCATTCGTTTATTCTGCCTTAGGTAGGACTTCGGGACGTCTGACTCTTGTTTGTAGTCAGGTAACTTCCTTCCATTTTACTGTAATTCTCTGACTGATGTGCCCGACTTCTTCCCATGCGCGTTGATCGTGTGTGTGAACACGCTCCTGCAGTGGGTTCCGCGTTTCTATTGATATACTTTACGTCCCTTTCTCTTCCTCTCTTGGGCTCGGCACACCTTTGCTGTGGGTGGCAGGCGTAAGCTTACTTTATTTTGTGTAAATATAATGCATGAATAAGCTTTCACCGATTTTAATTATGCTGAAAAATCTATAGACGAGAAAGCTCTTGCTAAAACAAAAGGATGATGAAAACGCTCCCGAGAAAGCAAAATTGTTTTTTCAACTAGTTTTTATTGAGTATGTGTATCAACGATCCTAACTTTGATATTTTTTTGCTACAACCCCTCACTCAAACCCAAAAATTTTAGATGACTATTTTAATAGATATTGATGTACTAAACACGAATTTATAGGTCACAGCCATCGGAAAAGTGTAGTCTTTTAAATATCAATATATTAAACTTAACATATCAGCACTTTAGCACAGTTAGGAATTAGGAATGGTTTAATTGAACGATTATTTTTTATATGAGGGGATTTTCTCATATAATTTGCACTGAAAACACTAAATTTTTACAGAAATAAAACTTTTTTTTTTTGGTACGGGATTATTAAAGCAAAAGTCTCAACACAATACCTACACAAAATGAAACACTTGCGCGATCGAATCAAAGGCACATCGCCGTGCGTCGCTTGAGTCTGCTTGACTGCGCAGTGTTCGCTGTTTACGTCACAGACGAAATAATGCACAGACGCACAACTCCACAGATGAAAGGAAGCACTATTGACGCTGTATGAACGATCAATCTAGGATGTTATATCCAATGATGCATTACTTTTTAAGGTTAGGGGGCTAGGACTGGTTCAGCTAATGATATCACAGTTTGGGTAGACATTTTACAGCCGAAGAAGTGGCGTGCATAAGTGACTACCGATATAGGTACTGATTTAATGCTAAGTTTAATACATCAATATTGTTAACACTGCGCTTTTCCGACGGCGGCGACCTATAAATTCGTGTTCAGCGTATCAATATCTTTAGATTAATGGTCTAAAATATCTGTGCTCCAGTGGGAGTAGTGTTAATAATTTACCCTTAATTTAGTTATAAAGATGTAATGAACCAAAGGATAGGAATAAAAATGAAAATCTCTATTATAGAAAGTTTATTAAAGAAGACGTGTACAATAGATGAAACTCGACGTAAATTGCAGAATAATAATCGTATAACCTGTCTCATAATTAATGACCGTGCTTTCTTGGTAATACAAGATATCTCCAACGATCACTTCATTTCCAAAGTACATGTCTTTTAATGACGTAATTTGTCGAGCCCTATTTCCATCTAGCGGTGCTTTTTGCACTGCGGTTTCCCATTCGTTCCCATTTTCTTTACGTGTCAGAAAATCCTTCTCACGTCCGTAGCCGGTGACCTCGATGCTGCGTCAGAAGTTATCTTGCGCTTGTGCAAGTCTTTTAACGTCCCACGATTGCTTCTTCACTCGAGCACTTTCCGCTCTTTATTTAGTGTTTGTGCCGCATTATTTATTATGTGCCGCCGTCGCAACACTTTCACCCTCCCGTCTCGCTCGTTGCCTTAGTGACCGTTACTTTTTGTAATCAATTCAAGGCGGATTCGCTCCAGTAGCAATTAATCAGTCGCTTGACCTGGTAAAGATTCGCCCACCGTATGCTATGGGGAGTAGCGCTTCAGCTTACCTCCTTCTTGATGGACCTTCGGAACAACTTTCCTTCGTGCCCGTCGTACTCCCGTCTACTTTTATATTGATGATGCTTTCTCGTGTTCTTCCTCTTTTTCCCCGACTCGCTGTTCCCATGCGCGTTGACCCTGTGCGCCCAGGGTCCACATTCTGTCGATTGACTTTGTCCCTTCGTGTTTCTCTTTAGAGTTTCAGATGTGATGTCTATGGATTCTTTAACTAATCATTATCAAAATAACATGTTGACTTGACAAGAAAAGCTTGAATAACTGGTTGCTACAGCGATTCTTTGTAGTTGGACACTCCTTGGTACTTTTTCTCTTTTTGGATGTTTTTCAGTGCGTCACGTTCCAGATGATATTGTCCAGTCTCTTGTAGGGAAGTGAAAGCGAGGGCTGTGTTGGCGACAATGGGTAGTGCATGTCTTGCCCACCTCCGCAAACAGTGCCTGTTTGGCGTCGAGTTCCTCTCGGACTACTGTCGCTTTAGGATGTGCTATGGAGACTAGGACTCGAGATGCAATTTTATTGGTATTTTGCAGACTTTTCTGAATTATTCTTCATTGTTGCGCCATGCAACGCCTTTGTTTTGTCGAATTTATTGACAGTGCTGTTGTGAGATGCAGCCCCCAGGTATCTAGGTAAGTAACCTACCTGGGACGCTAGGCTTTCGGGACGCCTGTCTTGCCTTCTTTGTTTCTTTCTGTTCGTATGCTCCTACTGATGTTTGTTTTTTTCTGTTCTTCCTCTACTGTTCTGACGTACTTTTCCCATGCGCGTTGATACTGTGGAGGAACACCCTCGAGCGTAGAGTCTCTGTTTCTATCGACATAGGTATCTTATATCCTTTCTTCCTCTGCTCGATCGTCTTTTTTGTGAAAACCCCGGCTTAAACTATTCAATATAATAATGTCTACCCAGTGACCTCACCTACTTTAAATAAAGCAGAAACTTGCCAGCTTATTTTTATGTCGATCAACCACTGCCACTAAGCGTCGTTAATTATAACAGGTGGTGCAGTAATTAGCTAGTGGTAGAACCAGTGACCGTAACTTTGAGTAACGGCCTCTCGGCTGCCTCACTTCCAACCTCGGCATACACGGCTCTTCCTCCAGCATCTGTCGCTCGATATCTGCACT
>LQNS02277099.1:818676-833155 GCA_001587735.2 Parhyale hawaiensis | reverse complement strand
GGTGCAGTAATTAGCTAGTGGTAGAACCAGTGACCGTAACTTTGAGTAACGGCCTCTCGGCTGCCTCACTTCCAACCTCGGCATACACGGCTCTTCCTCCAGCATCTGTCGCTCGATATCTGCACTTGCTGCTGCTGCTCTTCTTCTTGTTCTACTTTTGTTGGTGGATCTCTGGCTCCAGTGTCGAGGTCTCTGCCCTTTGGTGTATGTGATAGATATCCGGCTGCAGTGCTGAGATCTCTGCCCTCTGGTGTATGTGACAGATCTCTGGCTGCAGTGTCGAGGTCTCTGCCTCCTGGTGTATGTGACAGATCTCCGGCTGCAGTGTCGAGGTCTCTGCCCTCTAGTGTATGTGACAGATCTCTGGCGGCAGTGTCGAGGTCTCTGCCTCCTGGTGTATGTGACAGATCTCCGGCTGCAGTGTCGAAGTCTCTGCCCTCTGGTGTATGTGACAGATCTCTGGCGGCAGTGTCGAGGTCTCTGCCTCTTGGTATATGTGGCAGATCTCCGGCTGCAGTGTCGAGGTCTCTGCCCTCTGGTGTATGTGACAGATCTCTGGCGGCAGTGTCGAGGTCTCTGCCTCCTGGTGTATGTGACAGATCTCTGGCGGCAGTGTCGAGGTCTCTGCCTCCTGGTGTATGTGACAGATCTCCGGCTGCAGTGTCGAGGTCTCTGCCTCCTGGTGTATGTGACAGATCTCCGGCTGCAGTGTCGAGGTCTCTGCCTCCTGGTGTATGTGACAGATCTCTGGCTGAAGTGTCGAGGTCTCTGCCCCCTGGTGTATGTGGCAGATCTTAGGTTATTGTGCCGAAGTCTCTGTCCTCAAGCTTCTCCGGCTGGTCTCAGTCAGACCGTACTGTGCCTCAGCCTCCGGAAGCCGGTGCCACCCGTCAGCCAACAGAACAAGTTTACGAGTTCTGACCGCTGAACTGAATTCTAAAACCTTGTCGACTCTCGCTGTTGCATAAAATTTCAGGATGGAGTGCGTAAGGGGGATTTTTCCGCGCGATTCACTGGCCAAATGTGCGAAATTTTGTTAAGCCGCTCGTAACTTCCTCTACTGGCATCTGGGTCGTTCACTTCGCTCAACATAGTCTCGACAGGTGCATATTTTTGAGGTGTTTTATCGAAGACTCTGAGTTAATGTTAATTGTGAAGGGAGTGGGTTATATATTCGTTATTGTTATGCTGTTATCCTGAAGCCATGGCTACGTTGGCATTTTGGTCGTAGGCCGATGTCTTCCGACTGTCGGACCAGTCTCACGTGCGAAAATGGGAGGCAAGAGTTTGAAGATACTACTTCGGTCGCTTGCGAGAGCTTTTTTTCCAACTTTTGGCTAGCTAGTGGACCAGCCTTAATGTGGCGCTAGCAGTAAACTTAAAGTCGACAATCCACGGCGGCACTTGTGTCAGAAGCTGGGTGCACCATCCCGTGCGTCCCCGGCCGTTTTATTACGCTTTCATGAATTAGTTTACTCCTCTCTTAGGAGTAACACTATATAAAGTGCAACATGTAACTATGTGAAAGAATTAGGTCAGTTTTGTGTAGCTGATGTAAATTTGATAGTATGCTAGCAGCTTGGAGGGCATTTGCTTGGTGTTGCTTGCTCGTGCAACGGTGGGTGCTTCTCACGTCGGTAATTTCTAGCACTTCTCAGGATTTTGGCCCTGGCGATTGGTGGAAAGATATCGAGTGGCCACTCTTAGATAGCTAGTTACTGCCATCGTTCTCAGCTGGGGGAGTTCAGTGTTCCGGAAAATGTGTTTGGACCACATATTAGCAGACAATAACTGTCAGCTTCCGAACTTACTTATGCGTGTAATTTAGAATGTGCCGCATCACGTAGCCTTGAAAGGCGTGGGGGGGGGCACCCTAAACACCGAAATCGGGTCACCCTAAACACCGAAATCCACCGACTCTGAAACAAAAGGGAAACTGCCTAGCAAAAGGAGATGATAAGCTATAATCCAAATAAATAATACCCCCCACCCCAACACATTCACACCTCTGAGGGCGATGACACGCGCTAGCCAAAAGCTGAGGAAACTCTCGCAAACGCGCAAAATTCTTTGCGCAAAAAAGCACCTCTCTTTTGAGACGTGAGAATGGTTCGTTGGTCAAACAACTCCGAGCTTTGTTCATTCAAGAGATGTTGTCATGGCTGCGGACTGAACACCATGATAAAAATACTTTTGACACAAGCAGAATAATATAATAGATGCTATTAAATGCCTTCAAAACTAATGCTAAATACAAGTATATGATAGAATATCTTGAAAATAATAAACCATTGCGCCTCCGAAAGCGAACTGAACGCCCTACCTTCCGATAGATGTCTATCTCTGGACTCTGGTGGCCAGGAAGCACAGAGTGTAATCTAAACTCAATACGATGTAAATAAATTGCACTGAATAAAAGATGGAGAATATGCGCTGAAAATGTTAACCGCTATCTATGGCAGTAGCTCTTTGCTTCCACCCTGGTGGCGGTTTGTTGACAGAATTTCGCGCTTTTGGCAAAAGTGCTGCATGCTCCATTCTAAAATTTTGCGCAAAAGCGAGAGTGTGCATTTCTTTAGACGTCGATTTCTCAAGCAAAACTCGGATACTCGTTCTTTTGGATAGCGTGTGGCGTCGACATTAGAGGTGTGCTCACACCTGTTAGCTGGAAGTGATATGCTAAGGTTTTAATTGAAGTTTTACCCTGGACGTTTCGAGCGGGGCCCAGTTCGAGCGAGCACCCAAACGAGCGGGAGTTATGCCAGCGTGGTGAACAAGAGTTTTTTGAATCGTCGATGGTTGTTGGCAGCGAATATATAGTATATATGTGTATTTTTTTTAACTGAGGCACTATAGATCGATGTTATAATCGCCTAAAAACACTTCAGAGTGTACATATTAACTTCTAAGTTTCACCTCATTCAATAAGAGTGCATTCTATCTACATTTTTGAACATTTATTCATCGTTTCTAATTTTTTTCTCCAATTACGTTTACATACGACGTAAATTCGGTTACTTGCAGCCTTGGTTAAGATACGTGATGACACATGTGGTTAAAAGCGTCACATGCGCGGCCATGAGAAAAAAATTGAATGAAAATATCATCTACAGAGACCACATCAAAAAATTTAGAAGTCGGTTATAAGCTCGGTTACTTTATGAGATAAGGTAACGCAATAGACAGCTACTAGTTACTCAACTCTGTAGCTAGTAGTATGTAATGTGCACCAAATTTCCAATAGATAGCTACTAAATACTGTACTCAATTCTGTAGCTAGTATGTAATGCGCACCAAATTTCCAATAGATAGCTACTAAATACTGTACTCAATTCTGTAGCTAGTATGTAATGCGCACCAAATTTCGTGCCAATTCCGTTAATAAATGAGGATATCACCCTTTATACTGACGCCTCTGCTATCTGCAGACTGTTACTAATAACTTGAGTTTAGAAAATACCTAGTTAGATCTACATTTATAAAAGTTTTAATTTTGTGTCATTAGTAGTGTTGTCGTCACAGCTGTAGAGTGAGATGCTATTAGCCTAATCACATGTTTAATTAAGTTTGCTTTCTTATTTCATTTTTTACCAAATCAAGCAACTTGAACTTGTTCCCCACTCTTGGAAAAATTTGGTCCGTTAGCTGAAAGAATCATTTACCGACCTATATGTATATTATACTGAGTTATCTCCAAGCCTAAAGTTATTTTGCCATTATTTTCTGAAGAATTGCATAGCTTATATAGTGAATTATCACTCCACCATTCACTGCACTAGATTTTGTAGCTACTTGATTTTTGCAATTGCCTTAGTTTGTGATTTTTCACTGTGTATTCAAAATTTTAAGCATTAGGAAAGCAGGAAAACTCTTGTCTTATACGCAGGGTTGGCAAAATCCATGTTTTTTTTTTTTTTGGTGTTTAAACCAAAAGCCATGGTTTTTTGGTTTATTTGATTTTTTGAATATTTTGTTTTTTCTACTTCTAGGAATTTTATCCAACATTTAAAAAGTTTTCTGATTTTTAAACATGTAGTTAGCTAATCATCAATAATCTTAGTCGCTTCATTTCAACTTCCTATTGTAGAAGAATGACTGTATTTGCTTTAGCTGCATTTAATATCCAAACTGCAGAGAAGCTATGATTTTTCATTATTTCAATGAAAAATCCTTTGAAAAATTAAAAACCACTTGCAAATTACAAATACAACTTGACAGAATTAGTTTGCTACCAGCTAATTAAAAATAGAGTAATGAACTGGAGAAAGAGAAGTGGCTAAATGGCTACATCCTTCTCATGACCTCACTAGCACTAGCTATCTAATAGAAACTTTAACTACTACCTACTTCTAATTTGCTGTAGCTACAGGCATACCAGAATATAATTAGCAATGCATTTCTGACATATGACACAAAATTCAGTAGGTTATAGGTTTTTAATAAACATTAGCGATAGCTGACCCTAACAGTCAAACAGATTCTTGAATAGAAACTCAATAACTCATCCTTTTAGTTGTATAACTAAAATTTAATAATTTACAGAAGTAAACTTTATACCGTATTGCAATATTTATGAATTAAAACCAAACAAATCGAATAAAAACCAAATAAACCAAAAAACAATGGTTTTATTGGTTTATTTTACCCATGGTTTTTCATTTGGTTTGAACCATTTCGTTTAAACCAGCCAACCCTGTTTATAAGTGTTATCTTTAGCACAGTGGAGAACTATGAAGAATTAGTGTATACTTTCACATTAGGAAACTATAAAAATAAATAAAAAAATCAATCCAGAAAAATTGATATTTTTTTTTAATGACCAACCCTATCAGCAATAGGCCTTGTTTAGCGTGGGAATGTGAAAAATAATATAATTTAGGTGGAATTCAGTAGATCTCGGTCGATTTCGGTGTTAAGGATGACTGGGAGGGAGAGGGCGAAGTCTCGCATGTTGAAGGCAGTGTATGGGGTAGGCCCTCAATACTTCCCCTTCTTTTTCGGGAGGTGGGCTGCCGATCGAGGTGGCCGACCTATTCCCGCTAGACTTCTGCCTTCTTGTATTTCGTTTCCTTCCCTTGTGTGGCGTAGCTGAGCGAGCCAAAGCGTTCAGCCGTGCCCGGGGGCTAGAGATGCTCAACTTGCGCCTTTTTCCTGTCAATAGCGCACTGACCACTCTTGAGACTTACCGGCAGACAAGCCGAGATAAAAATTATTTCCGATTTAAAATACGCTCTAGTGGCGTATGAGCCTGTGTTAAAATACAGGAATAGTTCAGCGCCGTATAAACATTGTGTCCCTGATGCGCTAGTAAAACTTCTACTACTACTACAGTTCGCAACAGATAACGGTAGGCGGTCAGTCGACGTTTCTGGATTTTCTCTTTCAAAACTTTCGATACTCTGTCTTTCGGGAGTTTTAGGAATCGCTGTGGAAGTCTACCGTACTATTTGTCGCGTCTAAGGCAGGTAGCTGAATGTTAGAGCTTCAGCCTCACTCATGGTCGGTTGAGCCTCTGCCAGATAGGTGGAATTCGCGGTGCTTGCCTTAAGCCCCTATTACACGGGTGAATGTCTGCCGGACAGCGGGCAAAATGGTCTGCCCGCCGAGCAATGTTCGCCCGTGTAATAGGGGCTTTAGTCCCGGGGTCGGCAAAACTTTTTGACTCGAAAGCCACATGGATTTGTAAATATTACGGACAGTCCGGGGCAGCGTCCTCTGTCAGTAACCGGGCTACCAGTCATTGTTGCAGATGTTGTCAAGCAAGGCTCTTTGGAATATAAAATAGTATTTTAGCTGCAGATATGAAAGTTTAGGATACTTCTTATAATAAGTGCTTGCATTTGACTAATAAATCGAAGAACCCAAAATCTTCGGCGAGTCGGATGAAAAAAGTAACGGACCGGATATGGCCCGCGGGCCGCAATTTGCCAACCCCCTGCCTTGGTCAGGATTTCCGGTATTGAGACGCTACTGCGGGGCTGGTGACCCAAACCAGAAAGGAGGTGGTCGGGCACAATTGCTGCATGAACCTTTCATTGTTGATGATATACCGGTAGCTCCGTCAGTCTGTCATCAACTGCAGCCGTGTACTCGCTGGGAGCCAGTGCACTAACCAACGACTGGTGAGCCAGTGCAGCACAAACCAGTGCACGCGGGATTTCCTACTTGGAGTAGACGCTCGAATTGAATTTGCCTTTAAGGAGGCCTAAACTTACGTCTGATCAAATGCCTATACCTAATCTGATTGGAGTAACTCACAATAGGAGCCTGTAAGGCTGTAACAAGGAATTGCCACTATTCTTTCCAAGTCGGTCGCATTCTGTTGTTTGGCGGTGTCGCGCCTCCCAAGTTACCTTAGCCTTGGCTTGGCCTTTAGTCCTTCGGTCTTCCCGTTCCCACTTTGCATTTTTATCTGCTTTTATACTGTATTTCATGTTATTTTGTTGTTTCTGTTTCCTGACTGGCTAAACCCGTGCCCTATGATCTTTCGTGCATGAGCTCCCCTTTTTGTCTTCAATTATTGCATCAGTTCATTGTCCTCTCTGGAACTCTGTGCAGTGAATAAGAAATTTGAACAAACCGCAAATACGATATTTTTTAGACGAGTGAACTACGTATCATTTTCTCCCAGATTAATGATGCTGGCACTATTTTCAGATCTGCACTTTTTTAAGCTGCGTGTTTTGGACACTCCGCCACTGGAACTTATGAGTTATAAACGCAGAAAGTTACCTGCACATGTGCTAAATAGCGGGCAGTAGGCTATGCGTTCATGGGTTAAGCGTTACTGAATGGCACCAGAAATAACCCTCTTGATCTACAAGAAACAATATGTTTCAAGTTGAATATTCTACGTGATATATAAAAACGATCTTCCTATTTGTAGTCAACGTTAAAATAATTTTCCGGTAAAGGTGAGAAAGTCGCTGTAACACGACACTTCTTGCCGAGTTTCTGCAATGACTTCCAGCTCGATAACATACGTACGATGCCTCAACCCACCCTGCAGTACTGCGCTGCAAATATGGCTAATAATGGAGTTACGCAAAGTGCAGTGACCGCAGGCAGGCCTTCCATGCGCACTCCCTTGACCTCCAAATGACAAAGGCCTCCGCCCTGTCGCTGCACATGATAACCTTCACTGCAAATTGCTCTATTATTGTATGCACTTCAGGGATCGGTGCTTCCAGGACGTATTTCATTACCCTTTCTTCGTCCTCGAGGTTCTCATTTGCTGAAAATGTCCAATATTATCCGAATTTTGTGTTTATGATACCCCTGTGCTCTTTGTGAATGCACTTTCAATATTATCGTTGATGTTAGTGGTCATGTGGTAATGGTATCTAAAATATATTGTCTGTACGTACCTACCAGGAACCGGTCCAGGTGTCCAGCAACTGCCGAGCATGTGGCAAGCAGGTGTTCCAGATGGAGAAGATCGTCGCCGAGAAGGCTTCCTGGCACAAGAACTGTTTCCGGTGCAACGAGTGCAGCAAGAACCTCACGTGAGTTTCGTGATGCCATCTCGTGTTCTTATGATTAGCCCTTATAGGCTAAGGAGGCCATCCATCGTAGTAGATATAATGAAGTTTCTGCTGTTCATTGCAGACAGAAAATATTGTAGTTTCTAATTTTCTTTCATTCTTGACAGAATTGTACGGTTTCTTCTGCCATTCTTTACAAACTTGAGACCCAGAAGTCTTTTACTTTCTGCTGCCTGGAGACGCTATAGCTTGCCTCCTTGGAAGCTGGATACGTTGATTCTTTAATTCTCTGCCACTCTGGCAGACTTGTAGTAGCTGAAGTTCAACTCTTTCCACTCCGTGCAAACTGGATACTTTGATTCTCTAATCGTTTTGCCACTCTCTGCAGACTGGAGACGTACCAGAGCCACGAAGGTGTCTTGTACTGCAAGCCTCACTTCAAGGAACTCTTCAGGCCCAAGGCAGTAGTGGAGGACCCTGCAGAGGCTCGAAAGGAGCGATGTGAGTTTCATGTAGCTAAATTATGTAACGCTACTTCTTAAATACTTTCCTTGTAAAATAGGGAATGTTTTCATATTTTTAGCCGGCTCCGATTCTAGCGCGCCTTCTTGATACCTGATGCGCCCTAGTTTTTATATTCGCTGTGAAGATTTGAAATCCGAAATTTCTCTGTGAAGGATAGTCTTCAAATTACAGCTACCCCCTGCGCAGAATACAAAGGTAATCGCTTGTAGAAGCTATTTGGGCTTTCTTAAGATGATTGGTGCTCCTTCGTCTCTATATTCGCTAATGGAACTGCAATTTGCATTTTCCTTGTGTCGGGCGGTCTTTAAACTATTAGTGCTTCATAGTCTTGATGTTGCTCTGTAGACAGAAACAGCTTTCAGGCCTATAATTTTCCCTATGTTGGGCCTCTTTAATTAAGTTCTTACATCTCCCGAGTCTCTTATAGTTGCTCTTAAGATCAGAAGCGCTACGTATTCTACAAATATTATCTGATAACCTGTAACAAGAACTGCTATTAATTATAAGTCTCAAAAAGTATTTGCATCGCTTACTACGTAATTGGCTGTTCTTTTTTTTTTCCTCTCTTCATCAGAGCGAGCCTTTCGCGTACAGCGACTTTGCTCTTATGCCGCTAGGATTTTACTCTTATTGTGTTGCTATGGGAGAAAGAATCTTCATGGCGACATAGTACAGCCTGAATAAACTAAGGTTAAGCTTGGAATGTAGGTAATAATGATAATACTACTCATGCTCAAAATAGCACTGGTTGATGAGTTATAACGATGCTTTGTTTAACATCATTCCCAGTGCTGCGCAAACCAAAAATGATCGTCTTGGAATCGAAACCGGAAGAACTTCCGGAGGACGTTGTACGCGGTGAGAGTTTTTCTACCAATTTTGCGTGTCCACTAAATGTGTGCAGTACCTCTAGGTTTGAGCAACCAGTTTTCATTTTAAGTAATCGTTTGTTGCTTTAACGTGCCCATTAATTTTGCAGTATAACAAAATAACTGTTTTGATTTTGTGTAGTGATCAATTGGTAATTTAAGTAGCCGACTGATTTTTGCTTTTAAGTAGGTAGCTCAGTCTTGCGTTTTAAGCAAATTGGTTGATGTTTTAAGTAATTTTGTCGCGTGATAAGCTGTTGTTTTGTAATTTATATTTTAGCTTGTCAGTTAGATTTTCTCTTTTCAAGCAAATGCTAATTGTTACTTTGACGCACCAACATCCTTTGCTCTGCTGCCAGTCGGTTTGTCTTTTGCAATGCCGATGAATTTTACGTTGCCATAAACTAATTGATATTTTGACCGGAAAATTGATTTTTACAGCAAGCCATTTCGATTTTTTATGCCTCCAATGAAGAGTCAGTTTCAAAGCTTTCATTCTGTTAGAAAAAGCCTCTATTTTTCTTACAAAACTTTGGTCTGGCTGCTGCATATTCACAACAGTCCTGCGCTTGAAAAGTTAGGTATCCTTTCTGTAAGCGAGCTGTCAACAAATGTGTTGCTTTGTCATGTGACTCGCTGATGGTCGCCGCGGAGTAAGGGCTCTTTTCCTAAGCAAAAGGTCCCGGGTTCGAGTCCTGCCAGCTTCACCGGTACGTTACAGAACGGGCCTCCCGTGAATATAATATCTCAGCCAAGTCCGAGCTCCTGGAGGTAGCGGGGCACCACTCTAGCCTGCTCTCCTGAGAGGAGCGGGAGCTCGTGACTCAGGAATAAATTTATTCCTTACTCTCATTTACGGAAATTAAATGTCTTATTTACGGAAATTAAATGTCTTATTTATAGAAATAAAAAGTCTCGTTAACGGAGTTTGAAAGTTTCATTTACGGAATTAAAAGTCTCATATAGGGAATTTAAATGTTACGAGCTTGCTAGAATTGAGAGTTCTTTGAAGCTGATTCTTAATTTTGTATCCTAACCCGTCGATTGCTATATCTTCTTATTTCTTGTGCCCCTTCTTTTGTGTTTTAAAAATTTATATACTCGCTTTTTCTAAAATTATTTACTGTGAATTGAATCATCTAACCTTTTCATTCCAGATTCAATTTTACCTATTTCGTTGGAATAATACTTTTAAACGTTGCATATAGAAGATACTCAACGAGAGAAAACTGTATTCTGTGCCAATATATATCCAGCATTCCGGAGTGTCGAACAGGTCGATATTGTGGTATACAATATTTCGCTATTTTTGATGCTATTTTTATAGTAAATTGTGCATACCAGTGACAACAGTAACTGTTTCTGCCTCAACAGGTTAATTTTGTTCCTGTATATGAGATTTTTTTTTTGTTTGTGTAGTAATACGTGCATGCTTGCCCTAGTAATACTTTTGATGCTCATAACAATGACGTTTGTTGATATTTTTTTTTCTTATTGCTGACAATTTCTATCAGCGTTTTCCCTCCCATCATTTACACTACTTTAATATTATCTTAAACCACCTAATGGCGGTACGATATGTAAGATGTTTTTCCATTTTCAATTCACCCACCTCGATCGAAACATTCCAGTCAGGTTAGCTTTAACTTCTCTGCAACTTAAGTCATGAGTGTTTCTGTCGCCGCTGGTAATCGAGTTCCTGACGATCGAAAACTTCATTCAAAGTGGCGAATCGAACGACAAGCAAACACTAATTGGATTTGGTTATCTCAGGGACAGTGGTCGAGGTGAAGACATCGTCGTTCTTTATTTGACAGGTCCGAACTTTGTACGTATTTCATCCCGCGTGTGACAGTATTGGGCGGTATGCAATATAACATATTGTCCCAGTCCAGTGAGAGGTACCTGCGTTTGCTGTGAACTTTTCCTTCTTGCAGTTCTACGCAGTATTCATCTGTATGCCCTTAGCACACATTCATAGCCTACCTATTGGGGTTTCCTTAGCGTATAGCCTAGCTATAATTACAATAAATCTAGCGCATACCCATATATTAAAGGCACTCGCTTACAAAGGGGTTTTCGTATCATTCTTGTCGTAAACCCTGCATATATGTATTTGTATACTCCTTTACTTGCTTTTCGGCAATTCATGTGATATTCCCAGCACAAACACGTGTGCTCAGAGCACACGAGTCGCACGCCCGATGCAGCTGGGTGCCCCGCGCACATCTCGGTCTCGTGAAGTCATTCCCGCAATTGCCGCCAATTCTCTGCAGTACGATGACCTTACACAGGCTGCCCTGCCTGCTTCAGATCTCTCTAACGTCACGGCTGGCCTGTCTTGGTGTCGTCAGGGGACGTAGCATGAATCAGAAAGAATGGGTATTTATTTACTTTTCCTATTCTTTTGATCTATTTAGTGTGTTCGAGTAAGAAGGAAGTCGGTCTCCGTTGAACTGCTTACGATCTCACATACAGCAGCTGCTCTTCAATATGGGATGAAGTTGCGAAAAAAAAATGTTTGTGGAGCTGGAAGATTCGAGTCCTTTGGGTCTTGACTACGCCTGACCTGGTGATACAAATATTGCTCCAAATTTCTTCGTACCATTGCCGCGTAATTGTCTAGTGCCACAACAGGACATTGACATCGAATGTTGAATGAGTGATAAGGGATATTCTTCCCTGTTCTCCTGATGGACGAGGACGCCACTTGCAGTTTTCTTCTAAAACTCCCATTTCGGCTACGGCGGGAACACCCTCACTATAATGATCCTCATAATGTCCTCGTAACTGTGTCCTTATCTCCTCAGCCACAAGCAAGCCCGACTACGGGCTGGATGAGCTGGCGACGCTGAACGTGAAGCAGCGCTTCTCCATGTTCGAGAACGCCAACCAGGAGGAGGAGATCAAGCTGGAGCCTGTCGCCGTGCGGCGCTCCCAGTCTATGATCAGCAGGGCTGCCAGGTACTCTTCATTCTTTACTCTTTTAAGTAAGGCTGCAAAAGTTTCCTGTACCTGACTCCAACGCATTCGATTTCCAAGGGTTTGGGTTTATTTTAGTAAGACATTAATCAAAAGGATGTGCACAGCCATTCACGTTTACTGCCCCTTCCCATGTTTCCAACAAGTGAGTACTCAAAACGCACTGAGAATATAATAGTAAATTCTCAAAACTTGGATTCCTCTCTTTGGATCACATTGTACTTTATGGGTAGGGAGGCCTAAACTAGGAATATAATATTAATCTCAAAACTTTGAGCTCCATTTAATTTTAGATAAAAATATTATACAGCTTATGTGAGCACGCGGTGCTACTATCAGCCGTTCTGTGCTCCTATACGTGGTCTATGCTCATTGTTGCAAGGCAAACTTCAACCTCATGGACATTGCCTATTGCAATGTCGTTTATCACAATCAGGACACCTGGAATATTGGGCATATCTTAACGAGAATTTCTTTAAAAACAGTGGTTGTAGAGTAGAAAGTACCTATTTACTTGAATATTGTATAAGTTAAAGCCAGTGCAGAATATGGTATCGTGTCCGTTATACTGGCAACCAGCATGTAGGTCTATTGTAAATATTCACCTGAAAGCTTGATAATGAACCCTGTGTTTTATAGGAAATAATGTGTGTTTCTCGAAAGAACAGCGCTATTTCAAATGTTGCACATAATCCACAATGTGAGAGAGGGGATTAAATAACAGGAGTGCGCATCTACCTGTTTTGTGGGAGTCCCGGTCTGTCCGTCTTGGCTGTGCACTCAGTGGCTGACGAGCGTTTTATTGGCGGGTAAACGTCCGTAAGCCATTAGACGTGGAGGTGTCGATATCTGTAGCTACTTGGTTCGCCCATCTTACTGTATGTTATGGGGAGCAGCGCCCCCGGTGGGGACCATGTAGGTTACCTCAGCTATTAGCTAGGCCTTCGGGACGTCTGTCTTTCGTGCCCAATTTGCTTCCTTCCCGTCTGATACTCCTACTGATCTGTCTTCCTCATCTTTCCCGACTTGCGGTTCCCATGCGCGTTGATCCTGTGTTGGAACACCCTGATGCATGGGTTCCACGTGTCTATCAACACACTACGTGTCCATTCTTTCTTCGTTTATGATCGCGCCTTTATTTTGGAAACGGAGACTCAAACTTCTGAATATAATAATAATAATAATAATAATAATCTGTAGCTACTGCCAGGATACCTATATATATGGTGATACAAGTACGTATGTAGCTACCAGGGATTTCATCCTTTGCATCTTTCTGTCGTGGATGGAATACCTCGGTGATCCGCGTGGTAACCAGGCATGATGAATAACTAACAGTGGACTACATATATGTTTCTCGAGAGATTGAACACGAATTTTTGGGGTCTTCTGACTGGTATTTTGAAAGACACGTTGGTCGTGGACCATCTTAGTTGCGCTAGTTTCAGGCGTCTTCGGGTCGCTTTTTCATTTAAGCCTAATTTGTTTCTTTCATCTCTCTACTCCTGCTGACGGTCGTTTTCTGCCCCTCATTAGGTATTGGATGGGTATACGCAATGGAGTTCGGTTAGATGCGTTCGTCCATCCTATGTTATGGCGAGTCTCGACGCTTTGAACCGAGAGGTTACACCGTAGTTGTAACTAGGCTTTCAGAGCATTTCCTTTTCGTGCCCACTTTGCTTTACTTCCTTCCTTTTATTTCCTGTTACAGTAGAACGCCAAAAATTATGACTACGTAGTAGGCTTAATTTCTAGAGTTGTCTTAATTTTCGGTACCGAGTGTTTGCACTAGTTTCACATCAAATACTACGTGAAATCTAAATCTGGGTCTAAATCAAATCTAAATCTGGGTGATGGTTCGATGGTCGATGTGCGACAGCACAAACCAGTGCGTTTAACTTCTCCATATGAGGTGTGCGGTCAAGCTGACTTTACTTCTACTCGACAGGTTCCTGGCCGAAAACGGCAGCAAGGACTACGGGGTCGACAGCTCCGAGTTGGGTGATTATGAAGACGACGATGAGGATGAAGAGGAGTATGTGGGTGAGGAAGAGGATGAAGAGGAAGACGATGAGGAAGAGGAAGAAGAAGAGGTCGAGGAGGAAGGAGTAGATGAAGACGGTGAACCCATTATCATCAAAACCACAATCAAGAAAAAGAAGACAACTAAACGGGTAAGTCTTTATGGCTGTATCTCAATTGTCCTACATTTCTCGGCATGTTGCCTTTGGGCTCCTCAAGGAGAGTAGGATGCGCTATAGGATAGTTAAGCTCGCTCAATCTATGTTATGGGGAGCAGCGACCCCAGGGGGGAGGGGAGACCGTATACTTTACCTAAGTAGCTAGACCTTTGCTTTCTCAATTTTCATATTCCTATTAGGTAATCTCATGTTCTTCCTCCACTTGCTATTCCCTTGCAACGTTCATCCAGTGTGGGCTACTCGTTCCTGTCGGTACACTCCATGCCACTTATTTCTTCCTCCGCAGTAAATTGGATTTATGTTAAGAACTTCCTTCGATTCTCAGGGCATCACCAGCGAGATGAAGGACGCCATGGAGAAGCGCAACAGACGCGACAAGATGAGCAAGATGAGGAAAGAAGAACTGGGACGCTTCCGA
>LQNS02277099.1:767897-818599 GCA_001587735.2 Parhyale hawaiensis | reverse complement strand
CTCCGCAGTAAATTGGATTTATGTTAAGAACTTCCTTCGATTCTCAGGGCATCACCAGCGAGATGAAGGACGCCATGGAGAAGCGCAACAGACGCGACAAGATGAGCAAGATGAGGAAAGAAGAACTGGGACGCTTCCGACAGATGCTGTGTGCCGTGAGTGCTGCAAACTGCCGGGTTTTTGTAGTGTTAGCTTTCGATATTGTATTTTCTGGTGTTATCTCGCGTTTTCTATTTTCTTTCATTTTACCGTAACTAATTTTGCTGTAGGTAGGTGCTTGTATTGTCGATGTCGCGTGTAACCTTACATACCGTAATGAAATAAAGGTTCGCCCATCCTATGTTATGGGGAGTAGCGCCCCCAGGGGTTTTGTGTAGGTTAACTTAGCCATTAGCTAGGCCTTCGAGACTGCTGTCTTCGTGCCCACTTTGCTTCCTTCCCATCTTTTACTCGTACTGATCTTTCTTCAATCTGTTCTTACTCTTTTTCCCGACTTGCTGTTCCCATGCGCGTTGTAGGACACACCCTTGTGGGAGCACGTACCCAAAGTGCATAGATAGCAGTGTGATACACAGGGAACGAAGAAGGAGACAATCTAGCGGCTTGCTGTGGAGACGGAGACTTAAACTACTCAATAACCGACGATCGCCGTTGCTGTGGAGACGGAGACTTAAACTACTCAATATAATAATAATGAAATAAATAGAGCAAAATCCTTTTCAATTTTTGTTTCGTGCTCGTGTCACAGAAACAAATTTTTGTTACAGAAAATGGTACTGCTTTTAGAGCTTAGATCGCTAATACCTTGTGACGCAGGAAAAACTGGTCGAGAATAAACGCTCACAACGCCAAAAAAATTTACGTATTGACGTAGAATAGTAAAATTGAGCCACGTGATTGTATATGTTCTCTATTTTAATTTGGCATCATAGATGGCGAGATTTTTGCTGGATCGTGATAGATTATTGCTTTACATCAAACTGGGTTTTCAAGTTAACTTTTTGTGAGCAAAAGGTCTTCATTGCTCACATTGGACAGTAGGGAGACCATACCAAACTCTTGTTATTAACCAAATAAATCGTAATGACGTATGCATTTGTGTGGTTTTATGCTCCACCTTGCCACGTCAGTTTTTGGGTTACATACGTTAACTTTCTACCTGTTTTTTCTATATCACCCTTCACATGGTAACGTTAATTTTGAGCGTTCCTGCCATTGAGATAGTTGACTGTTGATCGGCTTACGTGCTGACTTACCCAGGAAGCAAAGAGCGTGACGGGAGGATGCGCAAAAAACTAGCATCGAAAAGTGACGTCATCAATGACGTCACATCGGCGGCCGGTTCAGCTGAGCAGCCTACGAATATTTTAATTAATTTTGCCAGAAAAATCGTCATCAAGTACCAATTTTATCCTTTGAGCACATCAATAAATAAAGACAACGTATGCTGATTGAACAATAAACAATTATCAATAGAAGATTGCAGTGGAGGCTGGTGGATACTTTCACAGCACAAATGGCAAGATCTGGGCCGGTATAGCGCCCTGATTTATCTTCTTCTTTGAAGTGAAGCCTTAGTTACACTTCATACTCACTACTCAGTTCACAGTGCTCTTTGTAAAACATATTTAAACAAATCACCGTATTTTTTTCAACTAATTCATTCAGTCTCTCGCTCCTGACTGGCCAGCTACTTGAGCTGCATCCATACACAGAACACGGTAAAATGGTTGTCAAGTACAGAAAGTTTGAGTGGTAACTGTTCCTGTGGCTTCACTCACGTCAAAAAGAACTTAACACTGTTTATATTTTTGGTTAGGATTAAAAGCCCAATCTAAGAACGCCTGAGATCCGACCCTCAAATACTTTGACTCGTTGGTGTGACGTCATTCGTTGACATGCGGCCTCGTCTGTTTAATTTTAGTCCCATTGAGTCCTCCCGGTACACTCTTTGCTTCCTGGTCCTACCGATCTATGATTTCGTTTGCTCGTTCTTGCTGCTCTTATCCCTATTTAAACCAGGCTGTGTTATTTTGCTACAGGGTTCTTTATCTTATTGGTACTACTCGTACGGGGACGAAGCCTTTCTAGTGAAGGCACGCAGCCTGGCACAGATAGTAAATTCTGCATTGTCCTCATAATCATCGGTTATTGGTTCACGTAGGGTTATTTGAAGCGGGACCGCATGGCACTTCCGGGCTGTAGGGTGTAATTGCAAGTATTATTGTAGCGTTTGACTAATCAACGATGGAAACCGTCCATGAACACGAGGCTTTCAGAAGGTTGCGGTCGTAAGTTCAATCGGTTTTACCTCATCGCTTGTGTCGTGAGTGGAAACCATCTGTGGTGACCACGTGTGTTGATTTTAAATAAAGTAATCGTGGTCGTGCGGCTAGCTTTATTTAGCGTAGGTCGTAAGTACGGTTTGTCGTACCCAACTGAGGTCGTAGTTGATTACCATCTCGTGATAGAAACATTGTTAACGCTAAGTTATTGCTGTCAGTCGTGAACTGCAGAGATCGTAAGTTCTGATCATCTGTTATGTGTGCGATATTCAGTGAATAGCGGGCTAAGTGCACTCACGGTCTCTCGTTTAAGTCTCCGCTGTTCGTCTCACACGGGTCACCAAATAGTTACCGTTATAAAAAATAGTTATTGTTCTATGATCAAAGCTTTTAGGGTAAAAATAAAATTCATAACCAACAACGAATTTCCGCGTTTGCCTCTATATGACGCTCACTGCTGAGTATGCATCTATTTTCTGTACCTGCCTCCCATAGTATAGCAGCGTTTTTTTTTATAACGGTAACTATAGTGCTGTATGGAAGAAAGAGAGAAGCCAATGCCATCTGCACCCAGGCGTTTATTTTGACTTCAATTGCAGGGCAAAAACGTGGCGCTGAAGGAGCGCTTCGAGACGGGGCAGTTCGAGAACGAAAAAGACAAGCACTCGTCTAAAGAAGAAATCAAAATCGACGAGAAGAGAGCAGCCCGCAGCCTCAAGGCCAAGTTCGAGAAGGGTCAGCCGTTTATTTTGGATGAGGATATGGAGAGCGAAGTGTCCCGGAAACACGCGGGAGAAATCGAAGAAGTGGAAGAAGTTTTCAAAGAAGCCGGTAAGTTCTTTCCGTGCAGATTTTTGTCGGTGTGCTGTTGTCATGCGAGGGTCAATCATTTTTACCGCTGTCTGGAACATCTATGGACCTTGCGCCCATAGGGTCAATATAAAAGTAATAGCTACTACAGAGGTTGTTGCATCCGACCGTAGTTCTTCTGCTGACATGGTTGCTTTGCAAAGTTAATAGGTGTTCATGTTTCCTTTCCTGCTCCGTGAGACGGGCCACAAACCTTGTATCTGCTACCGTGGAGGGGAGCACAAAAAGAGACCCCTGCCACGAGTGGCTCTTTCTTCTCTTTTCCTCTTTCTTCTCTTTTCCTCTTTCTTCTCTTTTCCTCTTTCTTCTCTTTTCCTCTTTCTTCTCTTTTCCTCTTTCGTCTCTTTTCCTCTTTCGTCTCTTTTCCTCTAAGTCTTTCGTCTCTTTTGAGATGCTTTGGGCTTCTTTTCTAGCCCGTAAATGGTAGCGCGCTGGCCAAATATTGTAACTCGAAATTCATTTTGGTGAGTTCGCCGACAAATCCTGGCACCTTTTGCCAGAAATACAGATATGAAATATATCACCTTCGGTGGGAAGCGGCTTAGAATCGCTGCGCCAGCAATTTTCTTTCCTATTGGCTAGTTCGCTTTGTTCAACAAACTTCATGTTAGGCTAGGTAATTTAGCCATAGCAAGGCCTTCGGGTAACCTCTGTGTTCGTGCCCACTGTGCTTCTTTCAATGTTCATTGTTTACTGGCTTCCTATTATTCCTCTGATTTCCCTACTTGCTGTACTCATGCGCGCTTATTCTAGTGTGAGACCACCTCCGTGCGTGGGTTCCCCGCTTCTCTTGACAACCCGCAGGTTACTACTGTAGTTCTTTTTTTTCTGAGGGCTACTTCGTCCACTGGCCCTCCATTTTTTTGCTGTGCACGTGCCTGTCTTGCACTGCCTGTAGTATAACTTGGCCGCACAGTGACGGTATTTGGGTTTGCAGAGACCGCCAACAAGGCCCGCAACCTCTTCAAACAGATCGACTCGAAGGTGAACCAGGACGGATCCTCCGTCATTTTACGGTCACAGTCTTTTGCTGCCAGTTCTCGGGAGAACAGACGATCCATGGACGTAAGTACCTAACGTAGTTTGCTTTGTTCTGCATTCTCTAGGAAAAAGAGCTATGTAAGTGTTCTAGGTCATTTCAATATTAGTTGAATTGTAAGTGCTCGCTTTATCCACTGCACTTGCAGCTCTTACTTACAGCAAGCTCTCCGTTTCTTTAACTTTCTATATGCAAACTGACATGCAGTCACCATCTAGGTAATTTAAAAATTCGAGCTTACTGACGTGTTTTTACAATTTTGAGGTTGTATTGTCTTTATGTCTCTTAACTTGGTGTTGTAGTTCTCAATAAGAAAGGAGGAACACGTATTTCTATCGTGGATCGACTCTCAGATCTCAACCGGCTCTGAGGCTTAAACTAGGAATATATTATTAATAATAATCTCAACTGGCTCTATCATTTTCACAGGACGTATGTTACTCCTGATAGGCTAGCCTCATGTTTTTTCTGTATACTTTCGAGGATAGTTGACTTGCAACTCGATACCTACTTCTCCTCTCGAGTCTCAAGATAAAATATTTGTTGTGTAAGTGGTAGCTGACGGCTATATAGTGAAAATCAGCAATTAGCTACCTGAGATATGAAATTCTTATCGCGACTGTGTCACTGAACTTAATGCTATAGATAAACGGAAGATTTCTTGACTACTCAAATTAAAATAGTAAAATGTTGTATTGGAGAATTAAGATATGGCCCGTGAGCATTTCCATCTAGCGGACTTGCTGGTCAGTTGCTGCCGAAAGGTGGAGGATGCACGCCCCTTGAGCTTCAACAACTCAAAATTGCTTTGCATTACCTTGGAACCATTCATGTACCGCGCTTGTTGGTCCAAAAACTAGCCCATCGGAGATGTAGGACATGTCGCTTCTACCTTGCATCTACCGCGCTATTTGGTCCGAATACCATCAGGGAGGTAGTATGTCTCTTACTCCTTAGTCCTTACACCTACCGTGCTAGTAGGTCTCAAAGCTGTCGGGGAGGTAGGATATGCCCCTTGTTCCTTGCACCTACCGCTCTAGTTGGTGCGAATACTGCCAGTGAGGTAGGATATGTCCCTTGATCCTTACACCTACCGCACTAGTTGGTGCGAGTTCAGTACTGCCAGGGAGGTAGGATATGTCCCTTGTTCCTTACACCTACCGCACTAGTTGGTGCGAATACTGCCAGGGAGGTAGGATATGTCCCTTGTTCCTTACACCTACCGCACTAGTTGGTGCGAATACTGCAAGGGAGGTAGGATATGTCCCTTGTTCCTTACACCTACCGCATTAGTTGGTGCGAATACTGCCAGGGAGGTAGGATATGTCCCTTGTTCCTTACACCTACCGCACTAGTTGGTCCAAAACTTTGGGACGACTATGAGCAGGCCAGTCATCTCCCAACTTCACCACCTCCATCTTCGGACATCGTCCGATGTCACGACCACCTCGAAGACGATGCGCACGCCGAGACCCAGGACCTCGCTTCCAAGTTCATGTTCTTCGCCACCTTCGAGGAGAGACAAAAGCAAGAAGCGGAAAAGAAGCGCAAAGTTTTCCGTATCACACCGCCAAGGGAAAGCGCCGAGCAGGTGTCTGAGCGGCCACCAGATTTGGTGGCAAAACCCGCAAGGCGTTGCATGGCAGTGAATTGTACAGTGTGCAAGCTTCGGGTAATTTACGTATTGGGTCTCCTTAGTGGCTCCTGCCCTTTGTTTCTTGGCCCTCATCCAGTGTGGGTGATACAGTTTTCCTCCTCCCGAGTGTCCCCATAATTTATTTTTGTGCTTCAATTTGTGTTTTTCAAAATTTGAAAAAAAAATCCCGATCCGATTGTTCATTATTTTCAAGTTTATTTCGTTCGTTTTCCTTGTGTGGCCCCATCATCTTTTCCTTTTTTGCTTGTGTATTCTAAGTTTTGCAAAGCTTCCCAATCCGATTGTTTGTTGTCTATGGTTTTTGTTTGATTTCCGTTAGCGTCTGCGTTTCATTGTTCTATGCTGGTGTTTAGCAAGTTTATTTGTAACTCAACCTCTTAATTTATCTTGCTGTTTTTTTTTTTTTTCTTTTCCTTCGCGACTGCCTTGCTTTTCTCTTACTTTTTTGCTGTAGCATCATCCATAGTTAACCGTTGTATCCGTTCTAGTTCCAGTCTTTTCTTTTTTACATCGTACTACAGTTCAATTTGTTTATGTAATTTATGTGGTTTATCCGTTTCTGCATTAGTACATCTTTATCATCACAAAGTCCGGTGTTCTTGATCATATCGTTCATTCATTTTTGGCTAAAAAGGCTTAATTTTTCATAGGAATTCTAAATTTTAGTGTGGCGTATTGCTCTTGCACTGTGGAGGCTCCACTATGGCGCAGCGTCTTTTGTGGACTAGCTTCTTTGTTCAAGACTCTCTTCTCCTTGAGGGTCCTTCCTGTAGCCAACAGCAGTTTGACGGATTGTGCAATGTGATCAGATCTTCAGCAGAACGCAGCTATTCGCTGATCACCGTCGTTCCCGAATTGCTGTTCCCATTCGCGTGTTCACGAGGGTCTCGTGCCCACAGCCTCTTCACTTTCGTTGACATGTTTAGATATCCCTTCTTCTTTTTGGGTTGCCTGCAAGTTGAAGTATAGCTAACCCTTTATATTTTTCTTACATGGCATAACCGACCAATTGAAATTTCCTTCATGAATTGAAAATCTCGCGTCCGGGTACGCTTGACGATATGGCCTGTGGTCGCCAATTTCTATTCAGTTTTTCCAGTGACCTCTTTTGTGGCAAAACTTTTTTTTTTTTTCATTCTTCTGCTGCACTGCGTCACATATATTTTTCTAATTTTAAGCTGTTAGCCGTGATCTTTTTTCATAGTAATGATCTAAAAACATACATTCTGTGATACTACGTTTCGTTTCTACGTTGTACGTTCTTTCCAGACATCTTTTCTCCTTATAGTACCTTCCTTTTTTACATTTTCACGCACGTCAAATTTTTCTAGAGTTGAAGTTTGCATTTCAGATTTTTGAAGTTGAGACCAATTTTTGCGATCGGTTTCCTAAATTGCACGATATTTGATTTTGTCGTAATATGTTTGCCCGTTTTACACTTGCGTTTCCAAATCTTGCACCCTTTGTGATGTAACCCTTGCAATATTCAACAATTTAGTTTTGTTCTTGCGGTGTCGCATTTCATGAGCAAAACGAGGCCTCCGACTGGACACTCAAATTTTAGTACCGTTAATAATATTTCATCTTAAACATTGGTAAATACTATTCTGTTGGAGGGGGTTAAGGGCGGGAAGAATGATAACCTTTTTGAAAACGAACTATTTGTATAATTTGCAACGAGGAAAGCGTGTTTACGTGTTTCAAAGTGAGATATTCACTGTTTGAAATGAGGAAAGCGCGTTTACCCGAAAAGTATGATGTTTACTTGTATAAAAACTATAAAAAACTTCGGCACTGAAAGTGTTGTTAGATTAGTGCTGGATACTATTTACTAAGTCTACCTCCTGCGCTGCCGCATGTTGACCTCGCTTTTGCTTCTGAAGCGATGCCTGATTTTCAGAATAAATGGATCAATTGCATTTAATTGTTGCAACCCCTAAAATCTAAACGAAAAGAACAGTCCAGTATTTCTTAATAGTATATAGGTACTACTTGATTCTAATTTTTGAATAGGAGTTAGAAGTGTCAATTTTGTGTAGAGTTCCTCTGCTAGGAAGCATGTTGTGACATGTTATAATTAACTTTGAATGAACTTGAAGATAACTGTAATTGTTGCTCATCTACTTCATGGTGTCCTCTCAGCTATAAATGTAACGGTATTTGAAATCTGTACATCAACTTATAATCTGCGTATAAAAATGTATTTAACTAAAATCTACTTCGTTGAGTATCTAGAAACTTCGTTCTTCATTATTATTTTTTGTGCTTTAGAATAACTTTCTCCGTATGAATTTTTCATCTCTGAATATTTTTTTTTCTATTCTGAAATTTGTTATTGGTAATTTTTGAAGATAACTATTCTGCAAAATTATTCTTTCGTTATTGTATCTATTTTCACGTATTTTCGAATGCTTTGAACAACTTGTCCCTCGAGATTATTTTATCACTGATTTAGTTGAATGCACTCGAGAATAATTGATTTATTAATTGAGTCTAAGCTTTGCACCCTGTAGACCCGCCACTCGGAACACCAAGGAGACCGTATGTACTTAACAGTGTCTGCAGTCTTGTCTAACTTTTAATGTTTGCTCAATAATTTTTACACTTAATGTAAATGGCTCATGGATTGTCTGTTTTCGTGTGGATATTAAAAAATTTTACTTGTTGACATATTGCTGTAAAATAGTTTTTCTATCGATATACGTACGGTAAGCCTATATTTCTTTTAACGATGTACAGTACCGAGAAACTCCTAACCTATTTCACTTTGCGTAGTTACCTAAGTATTGTATTAACCAACTAGTGCAATCTGAGAGCGCATACCTCCGCCAAGCCAGACAATATTAACGAAAAAATTTAAATTGATTTCATCTTTTTCCTCACCAAAATTTTGTCATTGGTGCTCCTTCACAGAAATAGCAGCTTCTGTTATTTTCTTGAAGATCCGTCCGTAACGTTTTGATTTATGTTCGGACAAATATTTGTTAAACACACTGATGGAGAAACCGATCATCACCAAAATTTTGTCGCATGCGTCTTGTAAAATGTGTAGCAATTCCCATAGATTTCCAGAAGATCCGTTCATAACTTTTGAATTCTGTTACTGAAAAAAATAAAAACAAACGTAGAGAAAACGGACAAACAGATCAACGCAAAAATTTTGTCATTTGCTCCCAGAAATAACCAACTTTAACAATTCCTGCATTTATCATGAAGATTATGCAAAAAAAATTTATGCTACAGAGAAAAAGAGGCAGACAAACACCCAACATATGACCAGTTAGACGGATCTTCAACAAAAGTTTATCAAAATGTCTCCTAACATACCAAACAATCACTGTAAATTTCGTGAAGATCCGTTCATAACGTTTTGAGTTATCTTGGTGACAGACAAACTCGACCAAAACATTAACCTCCGTAGCAGAGGTAATTAACACACAGGGTAACCCTTATTTTCTTTGGAATATCACGACTATCGATAATTTTCAAAAATATTACGATATGTGTCCAGTGATGAGTTAAGCTCTTCATCACATTTTGCACATTTTTTTAGAAAAAGCCGAAGAAACTACAGTCTCTTCCCTATACCTATAACTATTTTCTACTGTACATTGACTTAACTTGCCCTCAGGGGTATATTCTGGTGGGCGGGCCCTTTCCCTGCCACAACATGTTTGGGCCTCACAACCCCAAGGTTCCCTAGTGCCTTCTCCGCAGGGGATGTTACAACTTGTCGCAGTTCCTGCTGACGAGGTTAATTTTGTAAAGTTAGGCAGGCTCTCAATAATTCCCCTTTTGTTTCGGGAGGTGGGCTGCCGATCGAGGTGGCCCACCTATTTTCGCTTGACTGCTACCTTCTTGTATTTTGTTTCCTTCCCCTGTGCGGCGTAACTGAGCGACAGCGTTCAGCCGTGCCGGGGGGTTAGAGATGCTCAACTTCGCCTTTTTCCTGTCAGTAGCGCTCTGACCACTCTGAGACCAGAAAAACAGAGACAAAAATCAGTGATAATTTAAAACGCGTCCTAGTGGCGCACGAGCCTGTGTTAAACCACAGGAATAGTTCGGCGCGATAATCGGCAGTGTTCCACTGAAGCGCGAGTAAAAACTTCTACTACTACTACCACCCTACTACTACTGTATATTGACTTCATCAGACAGTAGCTGTTAGCTACCTATGAAGTACGGTAGTGTGGTTATTGCCGTTGTCTGCATTGTATCGCCGATTGTTCAATACCGGTATAACACCTGTGTATTCTAATTCGATATTACTTGCACTTAATTAATCCTAACCGCAAAAGTAAACTTACTCGTGCTTACATGTTGGTGTTCCTGAGTGTAGTACTTTACCTTACTAGAAGTTTTAACTTGTGTGTTTTTAATCAGCTGTCAGTGATGTTTCTAGTTTCAGGTAAAAAACAATAACACAAGTTGGAATAGTGTGTTTTTAGCCGACTGCTAATATGTAATTGTTTCTAGTTCCAGGAAAGAATAAATAATAATCGTACAAGCTTGAATAGTGTATTTTTAACGATTGTCATTGACTGCTTCTAGTTTCTTGAAAAAACTTTTCCACCTCTCACGTGTGTTATGCTTAATTAATGCATTATATAATATTTAGACCAGCCCGTTAAATGATTGAGATGTTAAGATTTTGCTTTGAAAGTCGTTCTTAAAATAACCTCGTTTCTTGTGCAAGGTAGTTGCGTGTGATTTCGTGTTGCTATGGTTTGTTAGAAATCAACAGTGTGTAAGATTTAATATTATATCTGATGAAGTTAGGTTGGACGCTTTTGTTTATTAAATTGAATTTATTGATGATTAGGTTGCTGAAATTTCTTTTATCGATTGGGCAACTTTAGAAATAGCATGTTTGGCAGGTTCTTGAACAAATCTTGATGTATGTCTACATTTTCTCTGTGTAAATAGCAGTGCTCTTTATTATTCAAATTTATTTAGACATAACTAACCATGGCTTTTCTTTTTTTCATTGGGCAGTGATATCTTGGAAAGGTCTTTACGCACCATAATTGAATTATTAGGGTTGGTTACAAATCAGTTGCTCCTTAATTTGTTACTATTTGATTATTGAACCACAAGTCCTCACTCGTTTTACAACATAAGTGTTGAACGAAATTTTTAAAACAAATACAGTAGTGGAAAGTTTTGGTTTCGGTATTAGAACACATAGTGCTGAAAATAAACAAATATTACTGAAACCTATGATCCGACCTTATGGATAACGCAGTGTACACAAAACCTGGCCCTGAGACCACGAGAAGCTTTCAAGAGCCACCTAAATATCTCTAGTGCATGTGTAATGATTATTTTTGGGTCTTGAATATAACAAGGTTATGTGCTCGCCACAGGGCCTGGCCACAGAGGACGTGGAGTTAGGAAGGGACCCAAACCTCATACGCTGCACAGACAATTACCAGGACGAGGTCGACTGCCGCAAGACCAAGTCCATCCTCAACATGTTCAAGAAGATGGAAGCCAAAAACACCGGCGGAGATTCCGATGAAGAAGAGTCTGGTAAGTTTTTCGTCTGTGTTAACTCGGTAATTTTGAACACCTGTTTTACAGACTAGTAAGGCTTGAAATAATGTCGATTAAAATAAAAGTGATGCATTAATGCTACTAGTTAAACATTATAGCTCCCTATTCGGGCAGGTTAATTAATTTAATAAGAATCCTTTGAATATTGATGTTGCATTCGGACGTTGATGATGCTTTAAGTATGTTGAAAGCACTGCTAGCCTTGCGAAAATTGAGTTGAATTGACTCGTTAAGGATAAAAGAACCTCCTATCAGTTAGTTAGCACATGTTTCACAAAGTTGATGTTGAAATGGGAATTGAAAGGCCTCTTCAGATTCGTATAGAAGCCGAATGTAAATTTCATTATAACCAATAGATATGGGCTTGATTGGTGAAGTGTGTAATTGTGAACAGTTCTGCTGCTTTGAAGGTTGTCTTCTGATCAGGTCTTCTAAAATTTTTAATTGAGTTATTGCTCCTCTCGCAGTGCCTTTTTTTGCTGCTTTATTTTCTTGTAGGATTTTCGGAGAAAAGTCAAGTTATTTTGTTGTTGAATTTAGTACAGAATTATTGCATTGTAATGCCTTAAACTAGATAAATCAAACAACAAATCCAAAGGCACCAACGGTTTGATCTACTGTTTGTCACATCTACGTATAATGCTAGAGCTGCTTTAGGGAAAGTAGTGATAACATTGTAATTTGTCTTAATTTTAATATTCTTTAACAGTTTTCTCTGTGTTGTATTAAATTTTCTCCAATTTACGCAAAATTTCACGTACCATACAAACTTAACAGTTTTAATTTCCAACTTACATGCCCGCCTATAGGTAATCATGTTAGTTTTGTTTTATTTGCGCTTTTTACTCGCCGTACTATTAAAAGCGAGTGTGCTTCATGCGCCAGTTTTTTTTTTTTTTTTTTTGCTTAAACCTTAACATTCTGCAGTGTTTTCATTATTTTTATAATATATACCGAAATAACTTTTTCAACGTGCAAACTTTTCGAGCTCGTTTTTACTCGCCCATTTGATTTACGAGCGATACCTACGTCTACCCACAATCATTCAAACCATATACGTGTTGCTGCCTTAGAAATGATAATTACAATTGAAATATGTGCCTAGTGTAAGTACTCGACTTTGTATGTTTTGCAATGTAAGTGCACTGTTGTTCTGTACTGTCGGGACACTAGTTTGCTCTTGTTGGGGGGGGGGATGCTCTAACGCACACGTAGCTACTTCTTTAGTTACAGTCATGCTCGTCAAAAACAAGTTTACGGGCCTAAACTTTAAGGTTGTTGCTCATTATCTTGTTATTCAATTAAATCAAAACCCTAGCTTGTTCGAATTCCCAGATATGCCAGAAAAAAATTATCATTCATTCAGTAATGAAATTTTTACATAAATCTTCGCTACTTATCGGGCTCGTCTGTCTACCGTCTATTTGTGCAGTAGTTGCCGCCAGGCATTTATTGATATATCCAAAAACTTTTGGAAAGCAATTTGATCATCAAATACATATAAAATTTAGAAAATAACTTGGATCTCAAACCACTGCTTTTTCCCCTCCCGGTATTGTAAAATTTACTTGATATATGTAGTAGCTTTCCATTACAGCATCCGTTTATTTACTGCCGCGTTACAATATTGCTCAAGTTATTCTGTTCCAAATTTTGATTGCTGTCATATTATTCAAGGAACTACAATGTAAAATAAAGAATCAGCTGGCCTCGAGGCCCAATGGATTTGCAGGTTAAAATAGTTCCAAAAGAGTGCTGGAGCTAGAAAAGTTTCTGGCACCGGTAATAAATCTCACCAAAATTTGTAGCGTTTGTAAGGAATATTGCAGAAATATATATCGTTTAGTATTGTTTGGTGTGTCTATTTCATTATGAAATTCATGTCACAAGCTTAAATTTATGTTAGTGTTGGAGGGTTATAAATCAATAATTCTTTGTGTCACTAACTCAAAATAATCTCTGGTAACACACCGCGGACAAAGACGGAGCCCGGTACTCCAGCTCACTAACATTGACCGTTTAATAAGTAGCAGTATCACCGACCAAGATCGTACATGATGATTTCTCTAACATGATTAACTTCTCTTATTATGTGCAGTAAAGTGTTTACGACAAATTTCTTAGACGGGACAATTTACCTCATGAATGAAACACACTAACCAGTAACAAACATGACAACAAAGTCTGTTTTTATAAACCATCTTACTTACTGGATTTTGATACCTCTGCATTAACCACTTCAGAACCTCGTACAAAAACTGTCTTACTTACATTACTTTAGTATTTATAATCAAGCAAGCGGCCAGGGGGCCCGTGTAGGTTACCTCAGCCATTAGCTAGGCCTTCGGGACGTCTCTCTTTCGTGCCCACTTTGCTTCCTTCCCGATTTCATATTCCTACTAGCTCATACTTTATTCTGTTCTTCTTTCCCTACTTGCTGTTCCCATGAGCGTTGATCCTGTATGGGAACACTTTCGTACATGGGTTCCCCGTTTCTCTTGGCATACTATATGTCCCTTGCTCTTTCCTCTGTGATATCGTTCTGCTCGGGAACGGAGGCTTAAACTTCCTGACTATAACAAATCAAGCAATCGTGACCTCAAACTGAGTAAAAACCAACTTAATATCCGAACTTTCATGCATGAGTGCCATCGCCTGTGACATCCAAACCAAACCAAACTTGACTCAAGTTGCCAACTGTCGTCAGTACCAAGTGTGACATGAACCAACTAGTCAACAAATATTTCATATCTATGCACATACCGTAATGACAAGACTTTGGTAAACATCTAACTTTCACTTAATTTTCACTAATGATAATGACAACACAAGCTTAACTTAACATTATTATAATTTCCACTAACCATCATGGCGACAGAAGTTTGACTAAACTTTGACAAACTATCCACTAACCACTGTGGCGACACAACTTTGACAAACTATCCACTAACCACTGTGGCGACTCAACTTTGACAAACTATCCACTAACCACTGTGGCGACACAACTTTGACAAACTATCCACTAACCACTGTGGCGACACAACTTTGACAAACTATCCACTAACCACTGTGGCGACACAACTTTGACAAACTAGCCACTAACCACTGTGGCGACACAACTTTGACAAACTATCCACTAACCACTGTGGCGACACAACTTTGACAAACTATCCACTAACCTCTGTGGCGACACAACTTTGACAAAATATTCACTCACTAACCATCATGGTGGCTCAAGTTTGACTAAACTTCGACATAACATCGACTAACCATCATGGCGAGCACAGAGGTTGGACTGGTCTACTCGAAGCCCCGTGACGGTGTGCGTGCTAACTCCGCCTGCCATCTAACGCTTATGTTTTGGTGTTCTCTTGCCCTTCGTATGAACAGCTCCTCGTCCCTTGCACCGCTTTACTCCTCCACCAGAAGGTGAGGGCGAATACGATGACGAGTACACAGACGAAGAAGGCGAGTACACAGACGAGGAGTATACTGAAGGCGACGAGGACGAAGAGGATGACGATGATGAAAGAAAAGTCCCCTACAAAGACGAACTTCTACAAATGGTTAGTGAGAGCTTTAGCTTAATAATTGGGCTTACGGGGGGGGGGAATTATCTATTAGCTATATAGTAAAGAATAACTTAGCGGCGTGATGCAGTAAGCGTATTGGCCGCAGGTGGATACATTTATTAGATAATTTAGCGTGATGAAGTTTGTTAACGAAGTTCATGAACTAGCTGTGTGGAGTCTCAACGTTGTATTTCATCGAGATATTCGTATTATTGCTCTAACGAACTTTGATATACTTCAGATTTTCAAACCGTTTACTAAACTAATAAATTTTTCGTGCATCATGCATTCTCGTCCTGTGGCTTCATAAAGTCATTAAGAATATTTTACAGTATGGAGAGAAAGCCCCCAAAAATGCTGGGAAAGAAGAGCGCACGGTAATCGTAACTGATTTAGTTAAGGAGTTGATATTCATATAAAACGCATTTGCAGTGAATATTTAACTTCGTATTTGCTTTTATTGCATTAACGATTTTTTGCTACTCTGTGATTATTCCCTAGTGTTGTATGCAATGTTGCAAGTACCTTATTCTTATAATCAGTATAATAATATTCAAGCATCATTGACTAAAGAGATTGAAATTTACCAATTATGTACTGGACTTTTCTTTATGAATTTGTATCATAGGTATTCATGCCTGCTTGAGAAACATGTTCGAGTGGCATAGAGAAAAACTTGACTAGTAAATTAAGGGACTTCACTAAATTTCATCTTCTCTTACGTCTCTTTTAAAAATAGATTTAATTATGTGAATTCGAGGACTTCACTTATTTACATCTGCCCCCTATGTCTCACGGAAAATCGATGTAATATTCCGCAAAAATTGAATTCTCGCCTCATCTTTCATGCCCCACTAAGGAATAGGTCTAAAAAAATTAATCTTAACTTTCTGCATATTGCTTTCCTTGCGATCCCGTGTTAATTTATTGCGTAGTCTTTATTAAAGCGGCATATGATTTTTATTAATTTACTACTTTTCTTAAGATTTTCCGTAACAGTTTTGCAAAAAAGTTTTGTGAATATGTAAGGCATTTTCGATTTCATGTATCTTTTTTGCTTGTGCGTTCTAGTAATATTTTCGCATTTCTAGGTAACAACTCCTAGATCCTTTGAGCAGTCACCAACTGTCTGTGGTGATGAATCTATCATGGGGTCCCATGCGCGGAATACCGCCATGCATGGGTTCCCTGTTTTTGACATGGTCTCTTGAAGCACCGTTGCAGGTGGTTCAATAAGCTGCAACTAACCTATAAATTGAATAATAACCCATAATTTTCTATTTTTGCTTTACGTTTTCGTGATTATGGTATCTAATTCAAGCAAGTAATAGTAACATCATTCATGTAGTTGGAAGCATGGTGAAGTCTCTTTTTCTTTTGGGTTCTCTCCATCTATTTATATACAAGTACGTAGCTTACTTGCAGGGAATAGGGAACCTCAAGTTCAAATATTCAAAATTTTTGAACCCCAAAGTTTGAAAACGATAGAAATATACAAAATAATCGTACCAGTAACTTCAGGTACCTCAACCTCTATGTTCTGTTGTCACCATTCCTCCACGATATTGGTAAATAGATTTAGGTAGCGTAGGTAGGATATTTCTACTTATTTACAAACTCTATGCTCATTAATATTTGTTAACGTTCTGAAAGTCTTTTTTTAATATTTCTGCACGTACAACTTAGAATAATTCAAAATTTCACTAATTCTCTCTTTATTCGTGTCTTTCCTCCAGCTGGTTAGTGCAGGTGGTGTGGGTATGTAAGCACGCAATCTTTCATCAGCGGGCTTGGTCACGTGTCCTACTTCAACCCGCCTTCATCTTTCATTCAGCTCAGGATGATCATTCGTGTTGAATTGTTCTTTTAATAACGCTGAATTATTGTTAATAGCATCTATAATTACACTAGAAACACAAACGTTTTTGCAAGTTTTCTACGTGGTTGTGGTGTCGGCAGAAGACCTCTGTCTCGATTACTGAAAAAAAATCTTGACCTTTTAAAACAAGTACATAGGCGCTCTAGAACATCATTAAATTCATTATTAAAGGCCGAGGTTATATTCTCTAGCCCTATCTATATTCGATACAAATCTCGTATCCCAAATATATACTTAAGAATTACGATTATTTGGTTGGGTAATGATATGTGACCAAGCTTTGCTGCTAAATCAGGGTGACTGTCAGAAGTTTATTATGCTAATTATGTACCTTCATATTAACCAAATTTTGTAATTCTTCTTGGATAGAATCGGGGAAATCCGAGGTACGTCTTTTGGCTTGAACTCAATTGCAACTTTATTATGGTTGCATAATTATCCTAGGTACGGTACTTTTTAATTTGAATTTACTGCTGTGACGAGGACTGAGCTTTTAATAAGGATTATTAAAATTGATACTGATGTTAATAACATTCATAATCTATTAAATGCAGCGTTTTGAACCTTACGTTCATTTTTTTTTTTTTTTTTAGCCTCATGATCATGATGAAGCTTATGCATCGAAGTGTTACATTTATATTTACAAGTCATAGACGTAACCCCGATTTTATTGATCCCCTCACGTCGTAAATTACAAGTATGTTGCCCTTGCAACAACTCGCTTCGCATTTCGAAGCCTAACCATTACTGTGGATAGCTTTTTTCTAAAACCAAACGTTTCTGGTGAATCAAAGGATGAACCCAATTTAACTTAGCCTGCAATATCTCTGTGCCCTTGAGATGGTTTATAACCCATTCATCTTTTACTAACTCACGTGTAACTGCTCTATGGTGCTATCAAGAAATATACCTGCGTGATGTAAATTGGGCCCATCGTTATGAAGCACTTTCGGAATTGTCTTCTCTTTCTGACAGTCACTAACCAATGTTCTTTCATTTCGTTCTATTGAGCCCCTTGCAGTTGTTCTTAGTACATTGTTTTACAATGTGTTTGAACTAACCATTGCACCGGTTGATGATTGTGTTCTCTTTATGAAGTATATCTATGCAGTATCTGTGGGTAGATGTGTGAATAACTGTATATACATACTTCTAAAAACAGTTTCTGCTTTGTTTTTTCTAGTGTGTAAATAGGTCAGTTCACTTAGTTGTTCAGTGTTTTCGGAGACCACCAACTCTAGACACGGCAAGATACTTGTATCTAGTGTACATAATGTTTACTGGTCTTTCTTCCGGTACTCACAAGTTGTGTACATAGAAATTTGTCGTTTTGTGCTTAGTTGTCGGTACAGTTACTGCAGAGATAGTTTGTCGTTCGTCTTCTGTAGGAAATTTAACACTTTTGCATTTTTTTTATCGAGAGCTCTGGCTAGACTGCTGGATGTAGAAATAACGTCGGTTTGAGTAGTCCATATCAATGTGGGGGCTACAGTAGATCGTCGCGCGCTCAACTTTCAAGTGATGCTCAGCTCGCACGCTGTCGGATGACGACCAGTGAGCGTCGGTAGCCAAGATACGCCAGAAAAGTACTTATGAGAGCGAAGGACGTGCGAGCTGAACGTCCGCTCCACAGTGGCGCGTACGTGCGACTGCATAGCGTGGCCCAGCAACACCCTCAGCCCGCCGGGCCAGAATTTGGTTTCTCGAAGGATTGCCATCGCTTGCTACTGGTGTGGTTCACATCCGGTGATGTAGGTGGGACGAGATTAAAATTGGCTGTGGGGCCGTCTTAGCAAGCAGACTCACTTTCTGCTACGCTCTTATAGGTCTTATGCTCCCCTTATACGAGAGGTGGGCAAACTACGGCCCGCGGGCCACACCCGGCCTGTTAGTCTTTTTAATCCAGCCCGCCGAAGATTTTGGGATTTTCGATATATTGACCATTTTTGAGCGCTGTTTATGAGATTTACTGTAAAATCGCATATATACGGCAAAAATGTTATTCATTACCCAGCTAAAGTGAATGTAAGCATTAAGACGGTTTTTCTTGTTTGTGTTTGATATGCATGCATCGGGTGCTGGCCCGGCCCGTTTGTCCATCATTAAAAGTCCATGTGGCCCATGAGAGTCCAAAAAGTTAACCCACCTTTGCCTCAGCGTCCTGATGATTTACTGAAGCCCTCCGAAAAAAAGGCCGATAGCACTTCACTCCAAAGTTGAAGAGAATATCCTAAACTTTACTCGCGGCTCTTACCGCGCGAGCTGACGCGACGGCCAACAATTTACTAGATCGTGTGGCAGCCACTCACATTTAATTGTGTTAACAAAATCACAAGAAGCATTCAGACGTTTGCTGGTTTCTACGGGGGGATCATGAGGCTGCCTCGTGAACCAGCTTTTAGTCTCAGCCTAGGCTTCGAAACTGTTTCTTTGCCGAGAAACGTTTCGGTTCGTCTTGGTTTTAGTTATTTTGTACGTTGCAACTAAGTAACCTTTCTCGATTTTAGTTTCTGCGCTAGATCAAGTAGGTTACTAGAGTGATCGATACAGAATAGTTCCCTGTCTTTTCCGATTTTCCTGGTACATTTTCTCCAAGCGCTCTTTCGATGTTAGTTCTGCTTTTTATTTAATTTTTTGGAATGTAATATTCCCACGCCCTCGGTGCTCCGTGTGTATGCTACTATTTTTCTGTTTTGGCGGCTGCATATGTAATGTATACATCCCATGTTTTCCACGTCTGAATTGATGCTCTTCGTTTGGTGGTGTACACTGGTAGATTATTATAGATAGAATTTTGCTGACGAGTAACTGATTCGTGTCCGTAGGTAGCTGTTTTTACAATCCTTGTTCACTGCGAATGATCGGGTATTTATACAAAGCTCTGGATTCGTCGATGCTCGCTGAATAAAGTGAAAACTTTGTGGCTTGCTTAGAGCCTTTTAGATTTAACGAACTTTTTGAACCTATATTTCATATGGCAGTATGCCTACTACTACAGTATTTAAAAAAAATGCCAGTACATAATGTTTTTTCAATACCATGTTGCAATACAACACCATGATACTTTTGAAATGTTGACAGATCTAGCGCACCTTCCTGTCATTTTCATAGCCAAGAGTTTTCACCTCTACCGTCCAGACTGCGGACGTCTTCAATTCACGCACTACCTATCGGTTCAAAATAATCTATTCCACATGGCTTTGCCTTTTCCGAATTTCAATTGTGGTTTTTCGATTTGCGAATCGATTACGCGTTACTCAATCGACACTCCACGATTGAAACTGCAGAGAGAAGTTAACACTTTCTCTCATACCGTTGCCTATGAGTAACAATTCCCATAGTAGTATTCCTACCAAACGTGCAGATTAATTCACGCATGAAAAAAGGGTTACTCGTGAGCAGACAGGGTTAACTTGATCCTAGTATTCAAGGACGCATTAAGAGTCACGAGAGCCATAGGAACATTCTTTCGCTAGGTGAGATGTGTTCGTAACTAAGAACTGTTCTCTCCCTTCTCTCCCTCCTACGCGCCGCCCTCTCCTCGCCGCTCTAATAAAACAAAAATTTAATTTGAGAAGCTAAGAAATTTTGAATATCTAAAATATTTCTGTGATGAAAGCGTGTTCAATCACGTATAATTTGCTTCTCGTGTAGTCNCTACGCGCCGCCCTCTCCTCGCCGCTCTAATAAAACAAAAATTTAATTTGAGAAGCTAAGAAATTTTGAATATCTAAAATATTTCTGTGATGAAAGCGTGTTCAATCACGTATAATTTGCTTCTCGTGTAGTCTACTTGCGTGCTTCTTGTACATATCCTGCACTTTGCCGGAACTCTAGTTACCTTGTACTTGGCACTTTCACCATCTTCCTCTCTTCTCCTATTTTAATTTTGCTGTTCCTTGTCAAGTTTTTTTTAATTTTCGATTAAGTCATGCTTTTACCATATATTTGATAACGTGCCATTTTTCGGTATTCGTTTGTGTCTCGTAATTATTTAAGTTATTTTTACCTTGTTTCGAGCATAATAATATCTGAAGCTTTCGTATGGTCACAACTCGCTGGTTTGGATCATGCACTCTCGACTTTCTCTTTATTCACGATTTTTTTTTCAGTCCCAGTTTCGCTAATTTCTGATTTATTCAAATCCTATTTGCCCCAATCCCAGCTTTCCCATCTGTCACTTATCCCAAATTACCACGCGGCCTACATTTCTGCATCAAACTGGAGGTGTCCCTCTCATAGCCTCTGACTCTCCTTTTTACTTATGCAAACATGTTCGTTCGTGTCATTGAATAACTGTTTTTCTTGTTTTATACGTAAACGTACTTGAACACTATTTATACTGTTCGTTGTGCGGTTACGGGCACTTCTTCAATTTGTACTAATTTTTTTCGTTTATCGAGTTGTCTGTGCCCACTGAAGCAAACTTTACTAGCTATTCACTGTGAATTTGATATCTCATTTTTGTCCTGTCCCTAATCATTTCTTTTGCTGCCAATAAACCGTTCATCTCGATTCTTCATCGGCGCTGCTATCGCTGCTATCTCTTTGTATCTCTTTCCCTCTTATGCTTGCGAGTGCGATACGTATATACACGCATCAGATGCTTCACTGTCTATCACCAAACGCTAGTTGTAAGAGTGCATTTACTTGTATTTTGTCTTCGTGCCTGTTCTGGACCTTCCGTCCGTGATATCTCGCATAACTTTCCCTTCCTTTTCCTTCGCTGGCCCTGTCTCTAATGTTCTAATTCTTCTTCCATCTTTGCTGCTTTTTCATCCTTACTCTTCTTTTAGTCATATTTTCTCTATGGCATTATCGTTCCTTACAGTTATTCTCTTTTCCCTGCATCATTTGTTTCTTTCCTTCTTGTTTCTCGAGTTGATCCTTGTGCTTCACTTCTATCCGTGTACCTTTTTCGATCGTATTCCTTACATTCATTCGCCCACGTTTCTCCTTTTCATCCTTGTTCCTCTGATCCCTCTTCTTTTTTCATTATATTGTTCCTCATTTCCGGCTTTACCCCTCCTCTCGATCTTTATTCATTACTCGTACACCCATACCCTTGCCTGGCACTCCTACCCTACTGACCGCACCGCGTCTCATTGTCATCGCTCTCGGCATGTCCTAATCATTGCCTCCTATCTCGCATCACTTTATACCCACATACTACTCATGTTCCCTAAGCATGACTGCATGGTATACATCACCGCCCCACAGTCAGCAGCTGTCGCATTGCTGCTGGTCTTCCACTCCGTCTCGTGTGCCGTAATGCGGGCCGTCGGTGACTTCATTGCCCGAGTTTTCGAACTTCTCGAGAACCTGCACCGAAACTTTTAAGCTTTTAGCTTCACGCGTCATTGCCTGTATCGCGCCTGAATTAAGCACCATTTTTCGTCGGAATAGCACTGTTTGTGATGTCCACAATGTGCAGTATTAGCACAAAAGGGTGGACTCTTCCGGTTATGACATCTCTGATTGCAAGAAATCATTCTTTTTTTGTTTTACCAGCGCGTGGTTTCTTTCTCCAAGAATTTTACGAGCATTTGGAATTGCCTGTCTCGAAGCTTCGATTTCAATTTATTATTGTTATTTCTAAATTCAAACATCAACTGTTTTGATCAGTAACTACTATTTCAATGAGTGCCTAACAATTTACTCGTATAAGACCAGGGATAACGGAAGGGGTAAACGTGCTAATGAACTGTTCCGGTCACGTCTCCATTAATTCTGTTCCTACGAAAATTATTGTTTAATCTACGTGATAAAAAGTTGAGTTTCATCACTGGTAATGCAAGGGTTTTCCCAATCTTATTTCTGCGGGAGAAAAGGCTGGTTAGCGCTGTAGAACAACCTGAGTACGGTGACCGGAAAGCGCCGAGCTTAAACTCGTGTTTATTTTTATTTTTTTATAGATAGTGTTAATCGGAAGATGGAAATAAATTGGCAGTTTTCGAGATAAGGTTAATGGAAAGTTTTGATTGGTATCGTCGACGAAGACCTGAAGATGATTGGAACCGTTGTAAAATTTGTAAATAAATGTCATATTATCGTGTACAGTTATACTTGCTTGCTTCGTAGTTTCTGCACAAATCTAAATACTTCATTGATTCTGCAGCGGTACTAGAGCTCATTTATCTAGACCCCAAATATGTTAAAAGCGAAAGATTTCCAAGTGAATTATCGGATGATATTTCATGAGTTAGAGTAAATGATGCCCGTAATAGTGTCAGCTTTTGGGCACTAGGTAATCGTGATTTTTTTTTGCAAAATGTTATTTTAAAAGTTATGGATATAGCTGCTAATTTTTTGCCCTCTTGCACTTGAAAATCAGTCCGAAAAATATAATATTTTCCTTTGTACCAATTTTGTGAACTAAGCCGTAAGGAAGCTAAAGCGAAGCCATCACAAAAATGGAAATATTCAGTAAGAGCACTTGCTGTATTCATCTATTTTCTATGCGTAGAGAAGAGCACGAGTGCCTCGCTACTGTGCTCAGATATTGCCTCAAAAGCTGATTGAAGAATTTGCCTATAACAGCATCGCCTCCAAAATTTTTCTGTGTTTTCTATTTAATACAAAAATAGTCCATTTCAACAAATTTTCTAATCTCTTTCCTTTTTTTCTGTTGGACCACGTTGCTGTCTAAAATTATTTCATCTTGGAAGAATTAGCTAAAGAATACCGTCCTTAACCAATAAGTGGCTTCTCCCGCAAGTTGCGTATTTTGGAAAAGGCCAAAAATCGTATTCAAAGGTTGAACCATTCAAAGACCAACTAAAACTGAAGTTATGGTTTCTCTTAGGAATAACTTTGTTCTGTTCAATTCATCGTTCACGAAACACGCTTGTCTTTATTGGTTTTAGTAGTAGTTCACTCTTTGCCTGCTAGTTATCGGTCTTGCTCTATTTCTTTCCTCGCTTGTTGAAAAAACAATTAAGTTTGTCATAATAACAAATTGGTTAAAGTGTTCCTGGCACCACACACGCCGACTGGATTACCTTCACAGCAGACCTGGACTACCAGTTACGGAAGACGGTAACCGGCATTACTTATATATCTGTTATTGCTAAACGTATCCTCTGTAGTTTAGCATTGAGTCTTGTATTCCTGTCTCTGTTACTGACTGTGTCATCCTTATCAAAGCAGCGCTTTGTTTCTTTCTTTAATACCTGATATCTCCGGGTCCCATTATCTGTTTTTATTGGTCGCAAACAGAGCTTTGTTTCTCATATAAAACTCTGACGGTATATGTACATGACATTATTTTTTTAACATGTTTCAAAGTAGCATGTTGTTTCTTTCTTTGAAACAGTAGCCCATTCCTGTGGTTTATTTGCATCTACGCTATATGACAGCATTATTTTAGATCTGCAGTTCTTCAAATTAAGTTGCCTTTTTGTTCTCTGATGTTCAGAAACTTTGCCTGGAATTTACAAAATCTGTGCAGTTCAGACTAAGTTTTTCCCCGAATCCCCTCTGAGATTTTATACTTCTGAATATCCATCAAGCAAAATAAATTAATTTTCTAGGCAGGAAAATAGGCTGGTCTTTTTTTTTTTTTTATTCGTTGATCAAGACAAGGCGCACATACATAAAGCCTATGTAGGAAGTCATCCCGAAACTGGAAATATATATATATGTATCTGTAGTCATCAACCAAACACTAAAATTATAGGTAGCATTTCCAAGTCATCTCAAAATTGAATTTCTGTGAAGACAGCTCGGTTCCTTTTTCTTGCGGTTACCCTACAGTTGAAATTAGCTATATCACTCAAGTCATTTCAAATCCGAGGTTATTACTGGACGGTTATCTCAAATCCAGAATTTTCTAGTTCGTCATTTCAAACCTGGAATTAGTTCTGTATTCTTATTCGAATGCTGAACTTATTTTTGCTTAGTTATGCTTATTCTGCAGTTATTCCAAACCTGAAATTACTTTGCGCAGTGAAGTCCTAAGTTGAACATGCTTCCGTTTAGCCATGCCAAAACTGAAGTTATCCTGTGCAACCATCCCAAAACTGAAATGACTTCTCTGTAGCCATCTCAAAGTTGAAGCTGCTTCTGTTTCCATGACTGAAATTGCTTCTGTAAGGCACGCGGGCTATGTCTTTCTCAGATGCTCCGTATCTTGTTTGTTTCACTCGCTTCCTGTGGAGATAAGCGGCCTGGGAGCTGCGGGTTGTTTACATGCTTCAGAGCCGCCGATGTACGTTGTTATGTTAGTTCCACTGCGCGTTTCCTTCTCTTGCTTTCCACGATTTTATCTTTATCTCTGCATTTTCCCTTTTTTCGAATGAACTCTGCATAAAAACGAAAGTTAATATCTGCCAATGCCATTCAATGAATACAATAAAGAAAATATCTATTTCTAAGGAAATGCTTTACTTGTGTGTCTAACTCACAGCAGTGATATTTGACACTGGAATTCTGATTATTATTGTGGACGGTATACTTCGAGCCCACTTGTCGATTGGAATCCTAAGGCGAAGTAAGATGGGCATAAGGATAGGTTAAACGATTCGTCGCTGTTTTTATGTTAGCTAGAATAAAAATTACTCTGTCCTTCAGAAGCGTAATTTTCTTTCTTATAACCACCAAAGCGATTGTCAGTTGTTTCCTACTAGTTTTAACAACAAACCACGCGATCGCCAATAGTTTTTTAAAAATTTGAACAACCAGAGCGATCGTCAATTGTTTCCTAGAGCTTTTGCAAATCTTTACAGGGATAATTTAATGTTTTTTTTTATATTGTGAACACAACCGAAACGTTAATTGTTTTTATAACCTCGCTTAGGGGGCGTAGAAATAGAAAAAATGGGGAAAGATGAGATCTACTCGACCCTGGTGGCTGCTTCGGACCGAGGCAACTAATTTACCCCGTCCTCAACTTCTAGAAAAGTCTGTCATTTTTGTTTACCAATTTTATAGCCTAGCGAAAGCGTGAGCTGTATTGGCAACGATATGAGTGTGTGTGTGTGTCTGCCGATTGCCCCTACGGTAGAGCATAGTGTCTATACTTATTCCGAGCTCACTCATTGTTGTTGGGAAGGTTGTTTTGTGCTACGGGCATTAGTTTTCTCTTTTTGCAACTACCCTTGAAAATTAAATTGCCCTTGGCGAGGTCGTTGGGAATCACTGAACCAATCCCTAGTACATTTCCTGTTTCCAAAGTTCATAATGCAGCCATTGCGTCCCATACGGTATGAAAATTGCGTCCCATTCGGTATGAAACGTAAAAGTATCGTTTAGCCAGAGAAGTTCATCAGTTGACTGCGATAAGAGTTGAGAGAAGGTTGTGTAGGTGGAGCTCCCGTTAAGTTTGTAAAGGTTCCCATTCATACATACAATGGTGTGTACGTATTTTATATTTACTGAATAAATGGCGGTAATAATGACACCTTTTACTGTTTGCTTTACTACGAATGACGTGTGTATGCTTGTAAATTTGTAAACATAAAGGAATTCTGGTAATTGTAAGGTCTATTTAAGCGTAAGGTTTTTTTTTTGTGGTGATTCTGCGTTTTCTTTAATAATTCAGGTTTTTTCTGTTTGCCCTGAAATGTAAGTACGCTTTGTGATGCTTTGTTCTTCTATTTTTTTTTTTTTCGTTTAAGCTAAAAGTGCGTCTAACAGTAGTGAAATTAAAACTGCGTTAATATGTTTTGTAATTTCACTAAAACGCTATATTAATCGTAAAGTTGACCTGGATTACCTATATCGTTAGCAAAAATACTGAAATCTTAGTTTTTAAGTAAATGTTTAGCAGCTGTTGTATAGTAACTCAACGAATAGTTGACTGTATCGTGGTCTTCTAACGACTGGCTATATGACGCAGCTAACGCTCCTGATGCTTGTCCTAACGCTGTAACGGTACCGGTACACCTTGGTAGTATGCGGCCTATACCTATAGTTCAGGTATAATATGTGTGCCTATAATTTAAGCTAGGAGCCTATTCTATCTGAACTGAACCTATGCTATCCGTAAATTATTCTCAACTGACCTAATACATACGTTGACGTAGGGCACATACTATACCTTTGTAACCTGTTGACTTAGTGCCCATTGTTTACTGTACAGTATATAATCTGCCGTCGATTGGAACTGTGTTACCAAGTACGGTACAGCTGATCTCATTCGCTTTAACCCGATTCTTTCTCAGGTGTTGCTGCCGCGCTAGAAGTTCTCGTAAGATTACAACAGAGCAAACCAGTTGCACTTGAGACGGCCGAAAGCTTAATATTGGCGCTCCGCAAAATTAGCTTTTCACCATCTCCAGTTTAATGGGATGGCAACTTACCTATACCACGATCCAAGTGAGCGAAACCAACGCTCATGATTCAGTTTCCGAAAAATTTGAAGTTACTGAGATTAAGTTTGCCCAATATGGGACGTTCAACTCGATGGCATCCTTTTTTTTCAGTCTATCTTTATATAGAAAAGCTGTTCCTGTATGCCAGTCAGCCATCGATTATGACCACTTAATGATTATTCGAAGTTTCAAAATCCCATGGATTTTCAGTTGAAAGGTTGCGGACTGGTTCACACCATAGTTTTTGTTCACCGTACGTAACACAAAGTGTTCGGACGTTTTGTTGTGTATGTCTACCGAAACATTGGCTGAAGTATTAGTCATTTTAGCTAGTGTAACGCACGTCACTAGCAGAATTTAAAATAAGTCTTCAATTTGCAGTGAATTAGAACTCGGAAAAACATGCTATGTTGATGTATACAGGGAAACAACAAAACATTCTCACGCATTGCAGTACGCACGGGATGCAAAAATCTATAGCTAGTGTGAACCCGGCTTAGTGTATTGTAAATGCTATCACTCTTTCGAATCCTGCATAGACAGTCCAAGGCCGCCATCACCTATCTTTCTTTTCGGAGCACCCAACACGAGAATTTAGCATTACACAATATGAAATTTTAGCAGTCATACCACTATTATTGGTATCGATGGAGGGCCGAAAACTTCTTTGGTGAACTAAGCGCAAAAACATTACATCGGAAACGACTTATTTTTCGCAAGGCGGAAAGATTACTTCAATAATTGTTATCGTTTAACGTCCTTCAGAGCGCAAGGAAAGCCGCGGACCTTCGGGCCAAGTTCGAGAAGTGGGAGGCTGAAGTAGAGCGCCAGAACGAGGCGAACAGGGCTAATGGTGTCCATGGGGACGACGAGGAGGTCATGCCATCGTTGGACACCGCCAGGAACCTGAAGGCCATGTTCGAAGAGAAGGCTCAGGAGGCGGCGAAACCCCAGATCAAGGAACGGGCTAAAGTCAATAGATTCGTGGTAAGTACCTGCCTAGTGAATACTATGTGAGGTTCGTTCTATGCATACCTACGTCGTGATTGTGCTTCTGGTAGCTCCATGATACCGCAATAGCTAACGCATGAAGTTCGTCCCAGTATGTGCATCGTGATTGTGATTGCGGTGGTACCGATTGTGATTCCAGTAGTACCGTGACCCCTCAATGACCCTTGGATACGTCCCGGTGTGTGACTCATGGTTTGTCCCTGGTAATTTAGAAAAGTTTCAGTAATGCATGTAATTTTTAATTTATGTGCATCACGATTGTAATTTCGGTGCCACCTTGGCGTCACAATTATGCAGTTAATTTGGCCCATTACTCTTTACGTCAACAGCCGCCCTAGCAGCTAAAGTGGTAAAACAGCTTCTAGGGCGGCCAATAAGTCAACAATTCTGCTAGGGTATCTTCTAACAGAGAAATGAGGCCTTACAGTGACATACTAAACTAGACTCTGCCCGTACGTTAGGATTGTGTTTTGGTAGTTCCGTGACGTCACAACGCCCCAGTAAACTGCACCCAGTATGTGCCTCATGATTGGCAACCGGTCAGCACCATGACGTCTTAGGGAGTCTGTGACATAGGTAGTAAATTGTAGTCAGTGCGAGCATCATGACAGTGATTCCGAGGGTAGCGTGACGTCACAATGACGTCCACTTACACAAGTGTTGTCAGACTACAGCCATTACTAATAGAGAGGCGTCGCGTCGCTTTGACGTCGTGCCACAACGAAAGGCCAACTCTTTGACTTGACACTTTCAGTATGCTGCCATAGTAGGGAAGTGAAAGGTGGACACTCTGAGTGGACCACGTCTAGAAGCTTAGAAAACGCAGTACACTAGATACCAGCAGGACCTTGTTTGGCCAGTGACACCTGCAATGTAAAATTTAGAGAAGTCAAGCAAGCAATAGTGGTTGAGTTTGCTATAGATTTTGTGCGAGCCTCGTAAAGTGCTGCGGAATCGTTCGGGAGTTTATCAGAAGGCGGCAGCGCGAGCTCAAGAGCTTTATGGCACCACAGTCCATAAAAGTTTGGTGTGCTCAAGTGTTTAAACTTCACGCCTGTCTCGACTGCAGTATTTCTGCATTTATAGAATTGCCCGAGTGGTCCTCAGGAGCTTGCAAGATGCAGCCCATTGGCTGATTACTTAGGAGCTGCATTCGAAGCTTGGTTCTTTTTTATAATACTAGGATGATGAAAGCTGTAGGCCAGTGGGTTTTAACCTTTTTCACTGCTAGTACCGCCTGAAGGAGAATAGTCATCTGGTACCTCCTGTGGAAAAAGTATATGAAACACAGTAAGTTTAAAAAATCTTGTAATTAGTTATTCTCACCAAAGTAATAAAATGAAGAAAGATTATTAAGATATTTTATTAGGCTACAATATAATGAAGTCTCGACAGTCGGCGCCTTGTGACCAAATGAGATCTGCGTCTGGAACCCCTTAGGACGGCGTTTGATGCCTGGGGGGAGGAGATACCAGAACACCAGGGTAAGAAACAATGGTATAGGAGATAATTTTCGCAGCTTGGCTCGCCTTTTGCATCTACTTGAAGTTTCACACAAATGCACAATAAAAATGATGCCGTGCTTTTTGTTTCGAAAGTTCTACATCTCTTACGATTGTGACATTTGATCACCTGGATTTCGCATTTGCGGTGTTTTAACTCTGTAATGCCAGCAGCTCAAACACTTTTTATTCATGAAACTAGATTTTGAATGGACTCGACACTTCCCTTTTAAGGGCAACCGTAGAGCGTTGCCTAAAGAATGTAGTTGAGTGCCTAACAAATGTGTATAAATTCTCTCAGGGTCTCACAACTCATTGCGAGGACATGAAGTAACACTTTCGGCTCGAAAACTCTGCTCTTACGAAAGCTCATCTATAGAAGCGTGGAGAGAACAGTGCATAGTAGCCACTTAAAACTCATCTACAGTTAAATTCAGCGCGTAAATAAAATACATGCGCTGATTTTAGAAGGGCTGTTAGATATTGTGTCCAAATTTCCAAAGAAAGAATCAACGCACAGGTTTTAGTAATCGCGACTTTGATACTGCTGCTGCTGCTGCTGACATCTCGAGATGCTGTCGGTACCGAAAATATGAAAAGAGATACCTAAAAATTTCTAGAAACATCCAAGGCTGGGGCCCCATCGGAGTAAGCACAAGCGACGTGCGACGCAACAAATTTTTTGCATGGAGAAACGTAACGTCGGGTACAGCAATCTACTGTCCCCACCGAAGCAACCCAGATCGTGCAACACACTATCGCCTATCGCCCACAGGCGCCAAGTCTCCCGCAAAAATCGCATTACATCGCTTGTTGTGTCAGTGGGGCCCGGCCTACGGCTGCCTACTTCCCACATTCCGTTGTATTGGTTGCATCGACAACGAAATGTCTTTCCGCTCTAAAATGATCATTTTTGTAACGTTATGCAAAATAACCGTAAGATTGTGGAGCGCGTTTAAGTCGTCTTATAAGTGTAGTTCACATCATTATTTTTATCTTAAATCCCGTCATGAGCTATTTATTCATGAAATTATTTATCTTGGTGCTGAAAATTTCCATCAAATCTTCGTGTAGCGAAGTCTTGTGTGTTGTGTAGAAATTGGAAAATGTCCTAATCTTCAGCATCTCAGTTATGCTGAGATTGTTCCGCACTTTCCCTACTTACACATCTTGTAAATTGTCGTCCCCCTGCTTCAGTCCTTGTTTGTTTCTTAATTTCCTCCACAGGATTGTGTTTCTTTAGATCCTTCAAACTAAGAGTTGAGCTTGAACCTAATACGTGAAAGTGTTTTTTTTTCAATAACAACTTGTGTGTGTTGCATCCTAACTTACTTGTCGCTTGGTGACAACGAGTGCTTCTTCATTACCACTAACCAGGTACGTTAACTTTCCTTCACTTTCCCCCTTCACTGCTTAGTTTATCTTACTCGTATATGATACCTGCCTATACTAGTGTTATTGTTACGGGAAAGCAATGGTTCATGCAGTGGAGGATTCCCCCAAAGTAGTTTTGACATAACTCACCTTATCCCTAGTAAAGCTCCTGTGTGATATTAACGTATATATAATACTTATTGGTTCAACTAATATAGGTGTTATTTTTTAACAATATTTCCATTGTTGATCGCAACCCGAACTTTAGTTTAGCTTGTTCAAGTAGCTGAAATTTGTGCGTTACTTAACACCTATTGCTTAGTGATATTTTTCGCTCTGCTAAATTTTTAACTATTTACTAGGTGTATACATGCATATCCTACGAGTTTGTGAAGAACTACTTTGCATAGTTTCGTGCATATATCACCTAGATAATTTGTCATTTATTTCTTTTTTTTTAAGATATGATATTGCTCGTAGTGCATTTTGCTTTTTTGTTGGACTTGATCCTATCATTTTACTCAAGTGTTCAGTTTAATATTTCTTTTATCTTCGGTATTCTTCATTTAAAGTAAATTTTCGTGAATGATTCTGTATTTATTTTTTTATCATTTGTTCATTCTGACTTTTTTTTCTACGGTATTTTATTAGTCTCTGAACTTACGACTGACCAACGTGGTGATTGGTGCCAAGTTTAGCCTAGCTTCTCGTTTGAGAAGATTAACATTATTTTTCTTTTGTATTCATACCAAACTACTAACTCACTCTTATCAATGATGCCCAGTTTGTTCTCATTAGTGTTTATTCATAAGATTTTCCGCTCATAAAATATTTAGCTTTGTTTTTCTTATTACTTTTTATTTATTCTCAACGTGCAACTCGCTATTCTAATGAATGTCCCAAAGTCGAAATTTTTAACTTACCCCATTTCAAGAGGCGGGAACTATACAGATTCTTCCCTTTAAATATACACATCTCGCCGCTTGAAATGGGTTCATGCTGTGCTGAAGCGCCTTGTCTGAAGCCTCGATTTATTTCAGTGATGTTGGCTGCAACGGAAATCCCTGGTCCCTTATCGTCGCCTCGACGCTGCAAGGACGGCATCCCTCTTGACTGACTGGCCGTGCCCTGCACCCCACGGCTGCCTGCGTCTGCTTGGCTACGTCAAAGGGCTTTTCAATAGCGACGCTATGAGATTCTTGCGCAACATGTTATTTTTTCGCATAACTTGTTAATGTGATTAGTGCTAGTCCCATCAATGTGTTTTCAATGGCAATGGTATAATAATACCACTACTCCTCATGATTTTTTCTACGATTTGTAAGGTAAATAGTGATAGGATGAGTAAGTCGATGTTCAAAGTTCGCGCAGCATTGTTCTATTATATAGTCTATATTGATGAAGTTATACTGACTAAATAATGGTAACCGTACAATTTTACATTCTGTAGTACTTTTTGCTGTTCATATTCATCAGCTTAAAAGTATCAATAGCTAAATTTTACACAGACTTAATTTTTTCGAACTTTTCAATACTGCATTGGTAACTAATTTTCTTGGAACATAGGCTACTTGTTGTTCTCTTGATCAGATCTTGGAAGAGTGAATAATGGAAATAAAAATCGAGTTATCTGCCAGCAGCTATTAAAGTACTAACGGCGTTCACGTTCTGGCTCTGTTAGGGGACCGCACATTCATACAATAACATACTTCAGCTCGCGACTTCGTCTTGATATTGTACATGATCATCTTTTCCATTTTGAAGCAACATAGTGCAGCTCATGACTCGGGTGTTGTTTTTCATGCTCAATATTATTGACTTTTTGGCTCGCCGTAGGGAAACACCAGCCTTGCTGTTTTTCCATATGTCATAATATTTTTTACCTACTATTGTTTAAAGAAGGCCTTTCAGCAAATGATTAAGAAAGAGACACGTGTTTCAAGATAGAGGCATTTTTTGTCTCATTTTCATTGTGATATGATTCCAGTTTTTGGAACTAGTCGCTGGCTTTGATCTCTTGGTAGAGCTGCCCGCTCTTATCCAAAGGTGTAACTTTCATCTAATTGCACTTGCATCTGAACTGCTTCCCAGATTATTCTATCGTAGCTACTTGGTATTCAAACTTTTTGAAAATTGGCACCCGTTTTTTTTCGTTAGTTTCAGTATAACAAATTATAATATACAGTAATAGATGGTGTCATTCGGTATCTCGTGGTAGTGATAGCCGTATAGTAAGTTGTATTTTTACTTGTATGAAGTAAACTAAGATGATCTTTGTGCTTTGATGATGCTGTGCCTTGTAGCAGTTTGATATGATGATGTGTTTGTGATTTTAATGACATTATTCGCCGTGATTCTTGTACAAAACATTCATTCATTTTTTTGAAGTGTATCTTAAATTATAAATTATTCTTCGAGCCTATTTCCTTACGTTTTCGTTGACTTAATCTTTTTTTATTTTTACCTCCTAATGCTTCTTCCTTCATTAACTGTAGCTAACATTTTTTCCATTTTTTTTTTTTACTTCTGTTGCTTCTTGGTCTCCATTTTATATAATCTCAAGTATATTTATTTTAAAAGTCCTTACTCTGTTTTGTTTCGTTACTACGCAGTGGTTAGTCTGTAATTTTGAAATTTTCTCTGCTTCATTTATTTTTCAGCTTTTTGCGTCTTTGTCTCCATCGTATATATACTCATCGTTTCATTTTATGTGCTAGCGCCGATTTCTTTCGTTACTACGTAATCGCAGTGGATTTCCTTAATTAAACGTAGAGAGGCATATAGTCTCAGTTTCGAGGTGACAATTTCTACACCGTGCTTGTTTCCCGTACGTTCGTAAAACATGTCATCTGGCTAACACTATAGGACTCAATTTCGAGGTGACAAGTTCTACACCATGGTTGTTTCCTCTACATTCATTAAATATGTCCTCGGGCTAACATCATAGGACTTCGTAAAGTTGTACACTTGACCATGCTAATTACATTTTGCTGCCATAGGACGTTCAATATGACGTCAGCCATCGCTCTCGTATAGTTGTAGAGTTAAATATGCTTCCAAGTGAATTCCTCTACACGTTTTTGTTGGTCATTCAATCTGGCATCGGCCATTGTTACAATTCATTACAGATAGCACTGTATGCAGGCTCTCTTTCAGGAGTGTCCTTAGTTTAGAGGTTTGCCTTTCAAGAGTTATCTTTTTCGGAAGTATCTGTTTGAGGAGTTCTACTATTTTAGTCTTTGTCTATTATCTTGCCTCGGCTTCATTAACTAGCATTTTGCTTTTTAGTCCCCATCCTCATCGTGATTTAATTTACAAGTCCTTACCTTGTTTTGTTTCTTTACTACGCATTCGTAAATATCCGTGTCGATAATATTGAAATTCTTGTATTTCATTGATTTTCCAGCTTCGCTCATCAGTTTACTTAAATTAACGTAAGGAGTGAGTGTTTGTACAGTAAGTAGCTTATACGTCTTCAAGGCTAAGGTTTCTAAGGAGTCGTGGTATGTTCTTGTAATATGCGTTTAAATCGTCGATTTTTCCGCATGTGCCATCAATAAAAAATTTGCCATAAGTGTTTTTTATTTCTATGCTTTGCTTGAAAAAAACATACATCCGTACTTTTATAAATATATATCTGATTAAATATTTCAACAGTTACTTCAACATGTCTCCCATGAACGTTTAACTCGTCCCTATTACCGAAATTTTCACCAATTTGTTCAATTTGTCTCCATGCACGTTCAATTTGTCCCTGTTACCTAAAAATTTAACCAGGGAATTACGCTAGTTCATGTGTTCTTATGAGCTTTAAATATAAATCTTGAACATAATCGTAATTCTCGCTTTTTTTCCAGTTCTCGCATTTTATCAATGTTTCCTTTGTTCTTTATTAAACATATGCGGAAAACATATTTTTTGCTGCAAATGTTTCGTTTCGAAAAACTTATACTATAGTGATTTGTACTGGAACATGTTCATCTTATTTTATCGGTGGCTAGCTGATGCACTTCAGTTAACCTTATTTCGGTGAAGCGGAATTCATCGACACCTCCGTGAATTAGGCCGTTGAGAGAATATGTAGTGAATGTCATTATTGTGTCGGAGCAGATAATCCCTGCCTGAGTTATCTATATACCGGTACGTTTGTACCATGTCTTAGTCTGCTTGAGCTAATGTTTAAATTACGGTAATCTCAAGTCGTGCGACTTTGCTTTATTCTTATTTTTTTTGCTAATTTCTACTGACTGTGTTTTTCCTTTTCTTTCCCAACTCGCTGAACGTGGGTACGCCCTCGTGCATGGATATCACTTTTCTATCGAGCAAGTAAATGTTCCTTCTACTTCCTTTCTTGAAACACAACGCTACGTCTAAGGAGACTCAAGTCTATGTTTCTTGCCTTAGTCTGTTTCGATTTGGAATTCATTGCAGGCATCGGCTTTCGGTCATGTTAGCCTGCAGGGCGTTTAAGTCAGCTGTTGATGGCTTTTTGTTGAATTTTCTTTAACAGCGTTTCGGGCTTCCCGGTGTTTCAATGTGCTTCGTTTGGGTTGGACTACCTGTCCGTGGTGGCCCGAGCGTGAAGTTTTAGTGATAATCTACCTGGTGGACAAATACCCTGGTGGACAAATACCCATTTTATGATTACTTCGATAACCTCGTGCCTGGATTCCATGTTTCTCGTGACATACTACGTGTTTCTTTCTTTTCCTCTCTTAGAGCTGCTAATTTGTGCTGGAATAGAGAGGATTATGCTAACTTTTATTTTATAATAATATTCCCATAATGCTGTGCTTACGAACGTGTTTTTTAGCCGTCCGTAAAAAGTACTTAAGCTCAGGCTATGGTCTACAGTGTTTCCCAGCCTTTTCGAAATGATTACCCCCAAAATACTACATATTTCGTTACGTATACCTACTCGGTATATCGTGTGTTTTTTTTTCTTTTTCTACAGTCACATGATGAACTGCACAGGTCGTATAGCCCGTTATGGTCAGGCTACCTCTTCTCACGCAGAACATATATTCCATTCCTCTAAAATATCGGTCCATTACCCCACTGGAGTAAAGGATCCCGAGGTTGGGAAACACTGGTCTAATGTAACTCTCCTCTTTTCAGATTTGCTGCTCTCTTGCGCTGTGTTACAGACTTGGGTTCTCCGGTTTTCTCTACACGCTATTGGTCCCTTAAATTTCCTTTCTTGAAACTCGGCGTCGTGTCCCCTCAGGGGGCATCGGCTGAGCGATAGGGTTAGGTTCACTCATCTTACGTTATGCGGAGCAGCGACCCCAGGGGGTCCCTGTAGGTTACCTTTGTCATAGCTAGGCTTTCGGACGTCTGTCTTTCGTGCCCACTTCGCTTCTTTCCGTTTTCATACGACTAGTGAGGTTATCTTCCTCTTTTTTTTCCCGACGTGCTATTTCCATGCGCGTTGATCCTGTGTAGGAACTCTCTCGTTCATGGGTTCCATGTTTCTATCAACATACTACATGTCCCTTCCTTCTTCCTCTATGACTACGTCTTTGCAGTAGCAACGAAGGCTTTAACTACTCAATATAGTAATAACGCTGCGTCGGATCTAGGAATCTTGAACTGATGTACTACTTGCTTTACTTTACCTTCAATTAAGGAGTTACGAGTCGGCACACGGTCCTACGCTATCGTGATGGTTTTCTAAGTATTGCTACGTTAGCTGTTATAGTTTTTCTCCGCAGCCTTTTCCCATTTTATTTTTCGCACTCTCGCTACGTATTGCTTAATAGTCAGCGCAAGTAGCGTTCTGCTACTACTTTCCAAAGTTTATTCCGCCCTTTCATTTTGCCATCGTACGTCTGCCAAAGGTATAAATGTGTCATCGATTGCCACGGTATAGTCGAGTTAATTAAGCCGACTAGCTTGGACTTGTCCGAAACTTGAGATAAGAGCGCTGTTTTTGCCTCTTTGAATAGTTTTGCAGGTGTTAGCAGAGATCCGATTACGCCTGACTGTAGAAAATGCAATCCTGCTCCTTACAACCAAGTTAACGCCCGAAAATTTATTCAAAATGATGAGACCAACGCTCTTGTCTGAACTTCCCGTCAGGTCGAGCCTAGTTAGCTCAGCTTTACTCGACTTCGATATGCCAGTTGATTACGTCTTAATGTTACGGCGGGACTTTAAAGTACTAGATTTCTATGAAAATTGTATTAGGCTCATGTTTCGTTGTGACCGAAACTTGGAGGATTTCTCGGTAAATTCTTCGAGGCCAACTCGTGACGTCACATCGCCTATTCGAAATTCTGATGGTTTTCCCACTCTTTTATTTTTCCATCAATGACCAGTCTCCAAAATGTGTTACTAATGCTGCAGGGCGCTGGACCAGATAGAGTCTAGCGTGGGGTATAGTTTTCTTTTTGTTTCTAATTCAGTTCTTGCCCAAGTTGATACTTTTTTCAAAATGGCGACCCCCCAGCTCCTGAGCCGTTTGGTAACGAAGAGTACATGGCCGAAACGTCGGCCTCTTTTCCGCTGCGCTAGTCCAACCAAGTCGAGTTTGGGTTTGAATCGATTGATATATTTTTAAAATCGCGTATTTAATAGTTTATCAACCTTCTACTTTCGTAAATCCAATGTTGATACAGCTTGTTACTAAGGTAAATAATTAGCTATTTGGTCAAGCAAACCGTTGTAGCTTACTGCAGAGTTTCATTCATGTACCTCTGTAATGCTGTACCAATCATTCATAACACGAAACAAGGCTTTTGACCTATCGTTTCAATTTAAAGTCGGAAATAGTAGTATTCTTACGAGAAAGCAAGGTATTATTTCGACAGTAATCGGGTTACTAGACTGTTATTACAATTGCCTTCCAGCTGCCGTTAGACTGTTTTGTCCCCGTCTTTTCAGTTAAACGACTACGAAGTCGTAGAGGTCGTATTCGATCGACACTCCACAGTGTACTATCAGTTTTCCCCATTGGGTGGCGTTTATAGTCCTCAAGACTTGAATACTTTACCGTGATACGAACATTACACTCATTCATCGAAAATCGAAACTTAACATTTGTCATGAGCGTCCCTTTATTAATAAGTTTAGAAGCAAAACGGTAACCTTATCTTCATCTACGTTGTAATATTCATATACATGTATTAAATTTTTCCTTTACTGTAAACTATTCATTTGTAGGCTGCCGCCTTCTGTCAAGGCTTTAAGTTATATTTCAACTTTTCCCATTTATTCTGTTAATATTTTGTATCATAAGGTGTCATTTTTTATTTCAAATATTTTTTTGGAGCTTAATGCTCCCCAGCCACATAAGTTACAATTTAAAAGTGGTGCTAGTAACCCACCCCACTATAACAATAAAAGTATATAACTACTGTTGTAAATGACATGACTCTCTGTAAAAAATTTTGCTTACTTGGAAAGTAGGTATGCAGTTTTTTTTTAATTTTTCGGACTTTTGTTAAGCTGTCAGTTCCGTTGAGTTTCGTAGAATATCCCTCCCTCTCCCCCGCTTTATGCCTGCATCATCCGAGCAATGTTCCCAGGAAAGCAATAGTTATTATGTAGAACTGCACAACACATTTGATTAGTTAGGTACGCTTACTTAGTCTCCGCAGTCCCTTTAGTCGTTGCTTTTAATGATTACGCTGATCAGTGCCTAAAAATTTCAAACCGAGATAACCGGTAGCTCTGCCTGCCAATGTCCAGAATTATGAAGCGATATCTCTGTTATGCCGGGGCCACATATGCATTCCTACGCCCAACTGGTTGCTAGGACCAAGGAGCTTGTATAGAGAAGGAGGGAGCCAGTAGCCTAGCTCGTTGAAGCTCAAGAGTCTCTTATGGCTGTCTGCCAGTCATCGGATGCGCCAATCGCATATCAGTAAAGAGTCTCTTATGGCTGCAGCCAGTCGCGTACGCACCAATCGCATATCAGTTTCTCGGTTTGTCTGCTGCTGCTCCCTCGTGAAACTCACTGCTCCCTGTGAAACTCACTGCTCCCTGTGAAACTCACTGCTCCCCGTGACATCCGCCATTGAGATCTCACAGCCATAAGAGATCTGGTTGACTCATTGGCCAATCTGTATTTGGGTCGCAGGCTCCCTCCTTCTCTATAGAAGCTCCTTGGCTAGGACGAGCAGCTTTCGGATCGTTTTGATATGGTCTTGAAATCGGTAGCATAGATACCGTGCCGTAAATGGCGTCCTAATCTCGCATCCTTGCATCAAGTTGTGCGTATGAATGCCTAGTGCGGCCCCTGCATTAGGCTCCTGTCAGCTTCGCTCATCCTTTTCCCGGACTTATATGTTGCATCTTGTATGTTGGAAATTAGAGGCGTTGCGTTATACCCTTCGCCGTAAAATGATTTGGTTCAAGTGCTTTATTCTTCATAACCAAGCACATCGTCCCAGAATGAGATGGCTACCTACTATCCTACGTGGTCATATTGTAATGTTTGGTCTGCAGTTCAGGGGCAACACATCGTCCAGATGTTGGGGACGTGAACCTCCGCTAATGGCCGGTTATCTTTCTGTACTCACTTCGCTTCCTTTCATTTTTATACTCTCGCTAACAGTCTTTTGTTCTGCTCTTCCCCTCCAATCCCAGCGTGCGGTGTCCATGCGCGGTCATTCTCTGGGCCTGGGTTTCACGTTCTGCTTAACGAACTGCTAATGACCCTCGTTCTGTCACTCTGGATAAACAGTGTCGTTGATAGGGAAGTTCCAGCTCTGCATATATGCATATAACTTGCTCCGCTCTCAATCCTCATGATGTAATAATAATGGCAGTTGTCTGGCATACAGTGGATACACCTATTGGGATATTCTCTGGCATTAATTCTAGGATTTTGAAGCTCTGGTAGTGTGAAGAATAGGAGATGTATTCAGTGCCGTCGGTCACTTAATCCCTTGACGGACACCATCGCTTGTCGATTGTTCCATGCAGTGAAGAGCTGAAGGTCTGTTGCTAACGATCTGAGGAACTGAAGATTGCCGCACATCGTGCGTGTAGGTTGTCCATCCTATCGACCAACCTCCGTTTGTTTTTAAAACCTAGATTCCCATAGTGCTACTCATCTTTTTGCTATTGGGAAATTTGTATGTTCGTCACAACTCGCTCTGCATACCCACAACCCATACCAGAGAACTTTCATGACACGAAATATGTTATATAACTCCAACATTGGCTTCTTCCTCCCCTTGTGTATGCGAATCCTACTGCCTATACGGGCAGTTTTCACAAAGTGTTAATCACCTCGATATTAGAATATGTTTGTTGCACCTCGAGTCGTGTCCTCCACCCACTGGAAACTTGCACTGCTAAAGAGTGGTCGCTTAAGCTTCGTTGTGACATGTCATCCTCCTTGAAACGAGCGTAAGAAGCGAAAGGTATGTTCTGCTTGGCTTCCATCCTGTCACTTGTGTCCTACGTTAGAAAAGCCATGGATCTCAGCCTTTTGCAGTCTTCATTAAATGTAAGGTGTTATCAAGGATCTGATAAGCCGCTGTGCAGGACACGGTAAAACTTATCCTCCGTTCTGCACCGCGATTCCTATTTTTACTGAAAGATATTGATTCTTATTGTTAAACTAAATAGTACGTGAAAGTAAAACAGCAGTCTTTCATAGCTGTGCAATTTACCGTATAGAAGTGGACCTTGTGTTCAATATCCTTGTAACTATATTACATCCTCTTGACTGAGACACGATAAGGCTGAAATTCATCGCGTGCCGTAGTGTTGTGCCACAAACTGCTGTAGTCTCGGATGCTTCCATTAACTGTGCACGTCACATCCTCTTTTGTTGTGTTGCCACTGTAGTTTTTCGAGCTGCCATCGCTAACGACAGACGCGAAGTTCAACAACATGCTAGCTCCTCCGGTAGAGTTAATGCCCTCGTAGAAATACCTGCAGACTCTAATGAACTCCTTTGCTACGGGGTGATGGCTGTAGCCGCAACCAGTGCGAGTGATTGGATAATATACCCGCAGTGGGGGATTAACTTCTTTGAAACTTTAATTGTCCGTAAAACCGAGCTTTGAATTAATTGCACCATGTATTTGGCTGATGAGACGTGACTGGTGTAAGGTGTGTTGTAAGGGAAAGGCGCGGTGGTTGAAGCCACTGAAGCTCTAACTACCCTTCTCCTACTATTTCTACTCGTACTATAGAAATCTTGGTCGGTGGACTCGCGGCTTTTGATTGGATAGCAAATATTAATTCTAAATAGCTTAACCGCTTCGCGACGGATGTGTAACCGGATCATCGTCATTGGTTGCGGCTACAGCCAGTATCCCGTAGCGTAGGGTGTTTAGCCACCACTGATCCACGGAAGTAAATGTGCAACTAACAAGTTTCAAATAGTACTGCTAGATTGTCAATATTATGCTGCGTCAGAAAATCAGGCTTGCCCAAGTTTACCCCATATGGCTGCGCTTACGGAATGCGAGTATATGTTATGAATTTGCAAAGTGAATTTACAAAGTGTAGTGCAGTTGCATGGGTTATACAAACTATAACATTTTTGGAACCCAATAGGTGCCTATTATATTTCAGACCAATAAAATAGTTATGCCTTCAGGCGCCTGCGAATGATTCAATCCCATTTGAAACGGGGCCAAGTTTTCTTTTTTGTGTTAGAGATTAACGTGGGTGAGGAAATGAAATTTGTCCCTGGGTATTCAAAACGGCACTTGATGCAAAATGTACTCTCATCACAATTCGTACCTACATTGCTAATGTGTCTAAATATTACAGGGCGGATTCGGTTCCACTGAAACACGAAATACGCTCTTAGCAATTCATTTCTTTAATACAAATTTACCCGAGTATCATATTGCGCAGTTTATTACGTGTCATATGACTGATGAATGCATATCATCATTTCCTGGCTGTTTGCTGATGACCGTATTATTATTGCTCAAAATTTAATCCCTGACCATTTGGTGTAACGCGAGCGTACTGCTTTCTGTTTCCAGTCTCCACCTATATCGTCGATCTAAATGGGCTTCGACTGCATTAAATATTGCATTTGGTTGGTCTTTTTTTGTTTCGTACGTGAATCTTTGCAAATCTAGTATTTAAACCGTATTCCCGAAATTGTATACACAATTAGTCCTTTCTTCACAGCGTGGTGTCCGTTTGAACCAAAGTAAAGAAATAGATGTGAAACCTTTTTGTTTTGTGTGTCCCAAGTTTATCCACAACAATTCCTCGTGTTGCCCTATTCATCTGATGTTGATGCATAAGCATTTCTCTAGTGATCATTTACCCTCCCATTGATAAAATATTCATTACAATGGCAGAAAATTTTATAGTGCTACTTAGAACACTCGTGTGGTGATGCTCTGCCACATTCTGTTTCCTTTCTAGGTAAATTCTTGAAATTCTCACTTTCTCTCCTGCGTTACTGATAATAAAGTAGATAACAGTGTACCGATAGTTACATACTAATATCGGCTGTCTTAAAACTCCAGTAATAAGTATGTATAAATAGAAATTTTTAGAAATTTCTTGGATAAATTTTTTATTTCTAGGATGATGAATTATTTTACCGGTCTTAGTGTTATTTTGTCTAGCTTGCGTCTGCTCCGAAAAGTCATCATTCAAACTTCGCACTCGCGGTTTTGACGTGTGTTCATGACACTTTTTTCTTCGAAAAATACTCTGAAGAACATCCTTTTTCTCTTAGGATTGGGAAAAGACATGCTTTTTGATTTGATCTTGTATGTGACTTATTTTTTTTTTTTTTTGTTTATGGTGTCATGGAAGTTTCATTTTCGGAATTTGCAGCTCTTAAGTGAATTTTGCATAATTTCGATCTGATATAATGAAGCAATGAGGCTCTCAGGTCGAAAGATGTTTCTTTTGGACAACTTAAAATAGGTCTCTCGCCATAATTTCGATTTCTTTTTCTTTTCGTAGTTTAAAATTTTTCGTGGTTCTTCTACAGGGACAGATTATTACCACTTCTTCTTAAGCTCTCTTCTCTAGATCTTTTTTCAACAACTTTTTGCTGTTTCGTAGGTTTCTCCTCCCTTGATAGAGCCATGTCTGGGCGATTTAAGGTAAGAATGAATTTTCCCTTTTTCTCTTGTCGAGCCAGTAACCCTCCCTTTCACTTACTGAAAACCCTTTAGATTCCTAGTATTCTACTGATCCCAGTCATATTCTACCCAGCATGGTTGTTGCCCCAGTATGGTGAAGGTCTTTTATTTTACAGTCCCCCGTTTGCGTGGTTGTTGCTGTTATCATAGAAAAAATATTATTTCACATTCTCATATCTCTTTTTCAGTTTCTAAGTTTTTTCTTTTGGACCCTATTAGGGGAACAGGAGTAATATTTACTTCACATCTGTCCCTTTTAGTGAGGCTGTTATTGTTGTTCCTATTCTTTAAAAATTAGTCCTACCTCGTAAGGTGGTTTCCTCCTTTTATATAATTTCAAGCCTTTATATATGAGTACACTCCAACTCCTAGAAGACCTACTTATATATCGCTTCATAATCTCTACAATATACCCGACGTGCTAGCAGACTAGGATTGAAAGGTTCTAGTGGCGGTTTGTAGCTATTCAAATGGGGCGCTGCACGGCTCCTTACATGGCTATACATGATATGGACTAGAGCCAGGCTGTGAAACTCCAGACCCAGTTTTTTCAGTTTTATATCCTGTTTTTGGTTTTAGGCCCCACACAGAGCATGTGTAGTACCTTAAGTTCGAGTAAGGATTAATTCTTCGGTTTCGTTTTGTATGGGCTTTTCTTTATGCAGCGAATTACGTTGTATATTTGGTGCTCAATGTAATCACTTACTGCTGAAATGACCAACGATGTAAATTGGCTAACCTAAAGTTGAGTGTGGCTACTGAATTAACAGCATAGTGTCAGAAGCTATGCTCTAGTTTATAAAAGGATTACAAACATCCTAATAATTTACTGTGCAGAACCCCTCTTTAGAAGTCTTATCCGCTACGAATGATCATTGGTTAGCTATCTCTGTTCTCAAATCGCCGGCTTCCTCCAGTTTCTCTTCAAGTTCCTTTACGTTCTCTCTCAATACCTTCAGCAAATGCGTGTTCTCTCTTTTAATTATCCAGCTTTCACCTGTTTATAGTCACTTGTCTCATTTCATCTTGTCTTCCGTTTTCATTTCTCTGTCCATTATTTAACGTGACTTCTTCTACCCTTATGTCCTGCACCAAATATTAATATAGACAATTTCTGGAAATTCTCGCTATAGGTCATACTCGTTATTTTTAATCCTAGAGTATAACACGTGTGCTCGGTCATCAGGAATTCATGCATCGATTAAACCCTCACTGAAAAGTTCGACGCCGATTCAACATACTATTTGAACGTGTATGACCTATAACGAAGACTTGCAGAACTGCTCCTATGGTCATTAAGCAAATTTGGCTTACGCCCTACAAAAATATAACACTCCAGTAAGTATAGCAAGTTTAGGAGGAAAATTTCAATACATATTCGGCCGTCAAATTATTCCAAATTTATTTTTTCGATCCGGGGAAATTCCCTCATGAAAAATATCGTAGACTGCTTAAATTCTAACCATTTTAACTTCGAATTTTGAAAGCTGGTCTTCTTTCCAATTGAAAATTTATAGGCATTTATCCAATGTTATACGATACCGCTCACTATTTACTCGTTAGACAGCCGATAAATGCATTTAAATTTCCATTTGGGCTCTACCTTACCATCTTCTTGATACGCCGCGCTATAGCTGTGAAGCTTAGAAACGTAAGTTGTGTCAAAGCCGCCTGTTAAAATATACCTCTGACCCAGTGTTCGAGCGATTTCTCTCAAATCGTTACACGAATCTAAAAGCTCAAAAAATATAGGTGCTAGTGCACCCACCATGGATAAAATTCATGTTAATTGCCGAGTTCTTATTCTTTGCGTTCCTCTATCGTGTCCGTCCCCATGAACCGACGTGTGTGAAACTTTCCACCGAGATTTCACTGATATCTTTCTATCTTTGGTATAAAAATCTTGTACTAACTTCAAATTTAAGTTAATTTTATTCATCCTATTATGGATACAGTTCAGCCACTCAAAATTTGACGCTTTCATTTTAGTCTGCAAAAGATTGAGTAACCGAAAAGAGTTGTATTTCCTACTTTCTTCTAATCTGTGGTCTGTCAAACGTTCGAGTTCCTCACACCCTGGGTCTTCGAATCACGCTTCCCTATTATCAAAATTCTACCATAAGTGAAAGGAGTACTGTTTACTAATTTATGTATTGCATATACATAAAAAAACATAAGTAAACAAATTTTGGGCTGTACATTACAGCGTTGTTGTGATAGACATGTAATTCGAAGGCCCGCAACGTGACGCATGCGCAGATGCTTTCTTGGGCGTTACTTGCCCAAGCAGCTTCCTCTCAGATACCTGCATAGGAGCCCAAAATTGACGTTTTTTTTTTTCTGAGGCCAAAAATCGGGTAAGTCTGGGTAGAAACATCGGACAAAATTGCTTGGATCACAAAAGTTAGGTAATTTTACGAGGATTCAAAATGTTGAGTCAGGTTAGGTAGGCAAGGTCTGATTTTCTCTAAATCGCAATTATAAAAAAAAGTGAAACGTCAATTTTGGGCCTCGTTCAGTACCTAACTTTTCACAAGTCGACCCGCCTCCTGGAGTGAATTTAACCCGAGTAACGAGGCACCGCAACAGTTCCGGGCGTCTAATGTTAACCTCTGCCTATCCTTGTATAGTTATTAACGACATCGCATTTGATAAACATTAGTGAGTTGTCTCGTTTTGTGTAAGTGGCGCTGTTCTTGCCCGTGAATTCTTATCTAACGTTATGCCTTTCCTTTCGTGTACACATTGTCATATTTGTGCGCCGTTTTCCCGAAATGAGTGCATATCCGGTACTGTAATGTTTCGTGTGGCTTTCGTGTGATGTCTACTTTTTTATATTAGATTAGATAGGCGGCAGATAACTGCATTACTCGTATCATTCCTAAGTGAGGCCCGTACCTCGCAGAGGCAAAGGATGGGCCATTGGGTTAGATTCGACATGGGGAGCAGCGCCCCAGGGGACCCTGCAGGTTACCTTACCAATAAGCTTGGCCTTCGGGACGTCTGTTCTTCGTGCCCACTTTGCATCCTTTGTTCTGCTTTCCTCTTCTATCCCGACTTGCTGTTCTCATGCGCCTTGTTCCTGTGTAGGAACGCTCATGTGCATGGATTTCGAGTTTCCATTGACTAATTGAACCGGTATATCCCTTGCTCTTCCTTCTGTGACGTGGCTTCTGCGAAAACGAAGGCCACTGACAACGTGTTATTTGGGTAACGCCAGTACAGCTAAAGTGCTGGAAATAAGTTGACACTTAATACTGCTTCCAGATCATACAAATTTTCAGAAAATGTGGTGCATTATTGTTTGTACTTTAATGTTAAGTATACAAGCACTAACATTTCTCCTATGATTCAAATTACACGGCACTATACTCTGTCCATTTTATCAAAGCAGTTCGGTCGTGGTCGAATTCCTCTATTGCAGTGGTTCCCAACCTTTTCGAAGCGTGGCACCTCTGGAAAACTTTTACGATATTCTCGCACCGCCTATAAAATAAAGACTCCTCTGATGATAAGCAATGATATATACGCAAATTTGTAAACAAATTCATTTTGCCAACCTTATTTTATCCAAAATGTCGCACTCGCTGGAAGTTCATCTCGTACCCCCAGGGCATGCGAGTTACTCATGGTTGGTAACTACTGCCCAATATATTGCTTGTAACGGCTGCCAATTACAGAATTATGGCTCGATTCCTTTCTTTTAAGCGTCAATTTCTTCCTTTTTGCAATGTCTTGGTACATGCATAAGTTTCATTTGTCTATCTCATCGTAAACTTCATTTGGAAGTGTTATCCCCAGTCTTGCTCAATGCGCCATCTCCCCCTCTATTAGTTGTTCCCAACCTTATCTCAATCTTGCGTCCCTATAAAACTTTTATTATGTTCTCACTCCCCATAAAAATATAACTCATCTGATGACAAATGAAAAATTATGTTTACACAAAATTTGTGTTCAAATTAATGTATCCAACTTTCTTTTATCGAAGTTTCGCATGCCCTGAAAGGTCATGTCGTACCCCTAAGGGGTGTGAGCACCCCCGGCTGGGAGCCCCTGCCCCTATAGCGTTGCCAATCCTATGGGTATTTCTGAGATGTTGTTCGGCCCAGATCTTAGCCTCGCCCACTTCCTGTGTGTAGAGAAATCTTAGATATGACCGCAGTATTGGCACCACTATAGAGGAATTTGACCGCGACCAAACTGCCTTGATAAATGAACGGGGTATAGTTACAAAGTTTGAGTTTTCGTGGTGGAAATAAGACATGAAGATAGAGTTAAATAAAACTTCATGTCAGAAGACACACTTTAACTTAACTAAACATTACATTACGAGAAGCAACATTGAACTTTCGGAGCAAGAAACTGGACGTATTAGTGCATTGATTAAAAGAGTTTGGTTTTACTGGAGCATCGATTACTGAGAAAAGTAGATTTATACGGCCCATGTAATTGTTTACAAAATCCTGAAGACTACTGAAAATATGTGTTCTGAATTTTCCCCTACGGCTCGCCGCTGGTTGCTTAGAGAGGCTTTGAAAGGTTACAGGAGTTCAAGAAATCTTCAAACATAACTTGACTTGAATATTATACCAAGGAGAGCTCGTCTAGTATTATGCGACTCCAAGAATTTTGTTTGTAACATAAGGACAGCCCCAGCGCTCAAGAAAAAACTTGAGTGTTCTCGAATGATATGGTTATTGGAAGAAGTAACTTGGACTGATGACATGAGGAAGAATATGGTTTTTGATGAAAAGATATTGAATTTAGACGGTTTGGTTGGTCGCCGTCATATTGGCGTGATTTGAGAAAAGACGAACAACTTTTCTCTTGTCGATCAATTAGTTGATGGTCATTTATGATTTGGGGAGCATTTTCCTCTATTGGTAAGGCCAAGTAAGTTAAAACGAAGAACTGACTGATGCTGTAAGGTATTCCCGAGTTTTAGAAAAGTCTTCTCTCATTTCTTTATGAACAAAATCAAGTAGGTAGTTTCTCAACAGGATGATTCTGCCAAGCACACGAAGAAATGGCTTGCCTATCACAATATCAACGTTCTGGGTTAAAGGCTTGTTTATGAAAATGAAAGACAATTTAAAGATAAGAATTCACTGCTGGAATCGAAGGGGATAAAATACTCCTTGAAACCCATATCAGTTTAACGCAGTAGATGCAGAAACGATGCTCGGAAGTTCTAAAAACTCATGGAAATGCTGGTAATATGTGAATTTATTTGTGTACTGCATGGAACTGAATTGTACACTAATAATTACATTTTGCTTCTTCACTGTCCTAAACTATTTCCACCCCAATAGTTGAACTTTTTGTAACTAATGCCGTGTAACTTGAAAGCTACGAAAATATTGATGCTTGTTAACTTAATATTAAAGCGCCTCAATAATCTATATATCATGAAATTTTCAATTTCTAGAAGTAGTAGGTATTTAAAAAAGTTATTAAGAAATATATGTTTTAAACTTATTTTCGACATCTTAAGATGTACATTAATTTAGAATGTACGTCTAGAATACAAGGTAAACAATTTCACAAGTCAATAGGAGTGGCCCGTACCTATCAAAACTCCAGACTGGTATCTTCTAAGTTGCTTTGAATTTACAAAAGAGACTTATGAGAACATATAACAGTGATAACATTAACTCAAGCTTGCAATAACTTAACAGGGCGGTGGTGGTGACAAGTGCGCAGCTTGCAACAAGACGGTCTATGCCATGGAGAAATTTGAGGTGCAAAGCAAAATCATCCACAAGACTTGCTTCAAGTGCTGCAAGTGTAGCAGTCCTCTGAGGTGAGATATTGGTTGACTCCTTGTGTACTTGTTAGGACACTACACAACGTAAATAATATGTAGTGTAGGTGTTTTGTGAAGTGATGGGGTTCTCTTGAAATTCATATCCCCGCTTTTTTTCTCTTTTTGGATCATAGTGTACTCTTTCGGTAGGGACTTAAACTATAGGACTTTAATTATATTAATACCTAATTCGGTTTTATATCTATGTACAGTATAACTACATGTGACAGAATGGGAAATATCAAAAGTAATTTTTTCATAGCCATAGTAATGGAGTGAGGAGATGTCTTTTCTGGACGTTGACTTAAACGTAGTTGTTGGTGGCAAGCTATACTGCAACTGTCACTCCGAAAACACCTTAATTTTATTAACCTCGACATTGGTTTCTAAACTTCCTTCTGACTTTCCCGCATGGTGACTTTCACAGTGGGAGGTGGCAGGCTGTACAGTAAAGTCCGCTTAAGAGGGCACTCCGCGACGAAGCGTGAATTCGCAAAAAAACAAACCTAAACTATCATTTCCAGAAAAAAAAAACACTCCCCTTTAGACGTACGAAAAAAAATCGTCGCTTTGGACGGCATGCGTAAGATGTATTAATGAGCTCAGTGCAGCAATTGAAATAACTTAAACGATCAACTATACGAAACTATCCTGTTGCTGCAGTTGCACCGACGTTGCTAAGTGTGTCTAGCTTTGGAGAAAATTTCAGCCGTCCTGCGTAATCACAAGCATTGGGAGTCGTTTCATTTTAGTCCTAGAGACGGCGTTAAGTGCACTCGCGTTCACTGCCTGCCTATTTGTTAAATTCTATTAAATTTTCATTATAGTTTGAATAAGTTGAGTAGCGTGAGCAAAACTGTACTTCCGAGTGCCTGAGTTTACGCGAACTTAACTACATACGTATCTTATTTGATCGGGATCTGGGCAGTTAACCCTCGCGTGCCTTCGAGACGAGTCACTTCCTTATAAAACTGTCCCGTTGAACGGCCCAAAGGCACGCGAGGGCTTAAAATATTTTACTTCTGTCTGTGATTGAAGTCATTTTTTTATTTCAGAGTGTCAAAATGTTTTCTTGACCGTTATAAATAACGGCGCAGCGCAGAACTTTCTGATTTAAATTTAGTTTAAATTTAGAATATTAGAAATATTATTTGTGACACTTGGCCAGTCATCTGATTTTACGGCTAACATTGTTGTAAATTTTTTTTTGGTAGACACCCAACTATTTTTTTTATGAAAACGCTGCAAGATTTTCGAATATTTTGCCTTGTGTACGGAGAACAAAGGACTGTAGGGCGAACACAACTTTACAGATATAGCAGTTTGAATTTTTTTCAGCATCGCTCTGAAATACTTTTCTGTTGCGTGTCTTAATCGTAAAAAAGGCACACGTTCTACTCCGGACAGGACGACATCGAATAACAAACAACCTACCTGGGCACTCCCAAAGGTGTCGTGTTAAACGGGGAATGCCACCGTACTTCAACTCGCACTACGATTAGCCCAATAAATTCTGTATCATTTCTAATGGGTTTGTTTCATGTTTCCAGCATGGTGACGTTCACAATGGGCGGTGGTAAGCTGTACTGCAACTCCCACTACAAGCAGCTCTTCACCGAGAAGGGTAACTACGACAGCATTCTTACCGGAGGCACTGCATCTACCATTCAGGAATCTTAGGCTGCCATTGAACTCACCAAGTATTGGAAAGTTGTTTTCGAGTGACGACCGGTTGTGTCTTTAGTTTTT